>CM048751.1:248366444-248816444 GCA_026315105.1 Locusta migratoria
TACATGAGTAACATCATCTCCCTCAGTAAGTTAATGTATCTCAAACTAAATTATTATGCAGATTATCAAAACATTATTTTCTATGACGAGAAAACAACTGTTGCCATCTAAAATTTCATTGGCTATTTCAAGCTTTGCCACGATCGGTCGGCTTCATCCCCACGATCCAGAAGTTATTGCCAACATAGCTATATCACGCCTGTGTCGCGGACTGTAAAATTATGAGTTCATTACTCACTTACAGGTCAAGAAACAAACAGTCGAATATTGCTGCCAATTCCAAAAACCATATCTGGTTGAGCCAACGAGTCATTTTGGCAGCGAAAAATTAGAACATAGACTATTTGAACATAAAAATTCAAAGCCAAATCGCTGGCCAATTGCATTCATTTACTTCGATGGATTCCATTTCCGATCCTGATGAAATCGTCAATTCGTCATTCCTGAATTCATTGGATTTGCTAGAAATGCCTCCGAACGATTTTCAACTCAAGGTCGGATCTGTGATAATCAAGTTACGCAATCTAAGCCAATTGAAACTATGCAATGGACAGGAAAGTTCAAAGTTTAATTTAAGCGTGTCCAGTTTCCCGTTCGCCTTGCATTCGCAATGACGAGTTAGTAAACCATCTGCACTGTTCGTTTTTTTCTCCGAACAGAAAGATAAAAAGTATCATTCATCAAAAGTGTGACAATGAACGCAACACACAGATTTTCGAAAAGTTGTATTTCCATTCCACTTATTGTCTTTTAGTTAATAATGTTGTTTCATGTGAACTTTCTACGATTACAGCATGATCATCGGACAGTTACATTGTTCTTAATTCGTAAGCTCTCAAGAAAAAAAAAACTTATCTCTTTTCATTCTCCACTCCGAGGAGTGGAGCGGGCTGTTTGAGATCCGGCCCATAAAGAGTCGCGGTTCTATTCAGCCAATATCAGACAAGCTGATAGTGGGGCAAAGGGGGATCCCAATTGGGAATAAGTGGGAGGGGCTTACCAGCTCCGGCATACGCCTTACAACCAAGGAAAACCTCCCGAAAACCTTGGTCGGAGCCGGGGGATTGGGACCAATTTAATTTAGCTCCGGGACTTGCCCCGGTCAAAAATGGATTATCGAGAGAACACGAATGCACTCACGACAATCAAGGATCGGACGCACGAGTTACTCTCGTAATCTCGCAGAGATCAGCTCGACCAACAGTGGACAAGCATCTCCCTACAGGAACCGCACCCGTGGGCACGGTATCCTGTGCGTCGAAGCTCTCAAGAAGATAGCTCTCAAGAAGATAGACACGTCTTATAAGAAACATTTCTATTCTACTCGCTGCGAGAAAAACGTGATAAGCTGTGCTGTAAAAATGTACGGTTTTTGTTTTCCTTCTTCCAGTCTTTTTAGGATAAAACAGGAAAGTTCTTTTTATGCCTAAATTTATAATCATACATGTTCGTACAATAAAACCATTAAAAGTACGGCCATTAAAGCTACTAACTCACAGATAGAGCAGCTCGAAAGGTTTCTCTAATAACCCGTTTCCAATTTATTTACCAATCAGGGTCCCAATAAGAGGGGGAGGAGGAGATAGAGAATGGGGGGATGAAATGGATTTAAAAAATGGGGATGATATAGACGCTGAGAGGAGAGGGATGAGATGGATGTGGTGTGGGATCAAACGGAGTGGTGTGAAAATAGGGAGAGGAGGAGATGTGGAAATAGAGGCAATTTACCCTCCGTTTCAGTTTCCATAGTGAATTTGATGTTGGGGTGTATGGGGTTCAGACGTGTAAGGAAGTCAAGGACTTTATCCATACCGTGTGGCCAGATGACGAAAGTGTCGTCCACGTAACGGAAAAAGCAAATAGGTTTCCATTCAGATAACGCCAGAGCTTCCTCCTCGAAATTCTCCATGTACAAATTTGCGACCACAGGGGAGTGGGCTACCCATGGCGACTCCCTCCATTTGTTCGTAGTATTCGTCATTGAAAAGAAAATACGTGGAGATCAAGACATGCCTAAAAAGTTCGGTGGTCTTCTCGTCAAACTTCTGACCAATCAAATCTAGTGACTCTCGAAGAAGTACCCTCGTAAACAACGAAGCGACGTCAAAACTCACCATGATATCTGACTCATCCAGCCTGAAGCTATCAAGGCGTTTAACAAAATCCACGGAATTACGGATGTGATGAGGGCATTTACCCACATAAGGACTTAATATTCCCGTCAAGTATTTGGCCAAATCTCACGGCCTCCCGCGTCCGAGGTTAGAATCTTCTTTCGGGCCTGGATGTCTGTGTTGTCCTTAGGTTAGTGTAACTTCGTTTAAGTAGTTTGTAAGACTAGGGACTGATGACCAACGTAGTTTGGTTCCATAGGATTACAAACATTTGAACATTTGAGCAATAAACTCAGTTGTCCTAGCCAAGATGTCAAATGTAAGTAAAAGTTATTGTCCGAAACGATGTATCAAGATATTTTTTTTTTTTTTTTTTTTTTTTATAGAACAGGTGAAACGTGCCAAAATAAACAAAGAAATGTCGTAAAGTATTTAATACACAAAGCAAAATCAGTAACACTATGTTCAATTTTTATTGCTATTCGTAGACAGAAGATTGCTTAATTCTGTCACAGACGTTCGCTTCCTTGTTGTACTACTCCATACTTCTGCAGCCGCTGTGGAGTAGCCGAGCGGTCTAATGCGCCTCGCTGCGGAGCGCAGGGTTGCTCGCCGTCGGAGGTTCGAGTCCTCCCTGGGGCATGGGTGTGTGTTGTCCTTAGGCTAGTTTACCTTAGTTTAAGTAGTTTGTCCGATAGATTTACAAACATTTGAACATTTGAATTTATTATACAGCAGCAGTGTTTATTAGTTCCATGATGCACTATAGCCCCTCTATCGCTTGTTTGTTGCACTACGCAATCCATACTGCAAGCATAACCTACATCTAAACAATTTCCCTGATTCCACTTTTATGAAACGAAATTGCTCTATGCAAATCCGGGAAGTAGTTTAGGAGATTAGGTATTTCTAATAGATGAATAGACAGTTACTGAAATCACTTAAGATTGCGATGTATCTTTTTTCCGTGATCTGATTTTTGATGAAATCATGCCTATACGTTGCCCCTGTCTTAGCTCAAATTTCCTGTGAAAGCCGCATGAAAATGTGTCAGCAGTTGTTTTTAATACGAAACGTGTTAGAAATAGGCGTAGCTATGTGAATAATTATGATGTTCCTTTCATCACTTATATTCGCCATTTAAAACATTTATGTCATGATCATATTTTTGGACAATGGGCTGAGGCATCGAAAGCTGTAATATAATAAGTAATAAGTATTTCCTTAATGAAGTAGAAATATCGCTGAAAACAATTATTATTCTTACGGTTGGCTCTCTTTCCGTTAGACGCGCTATTCTCGCTCCAAGCGTGAGACTTAAACTTGTGACTAGAGCATTGAAATAGCTCTCAGCGCCGAAAACATTACCTAGAATGGAAATACAATCATCGTTGAAAGTACATGGTATCGATTGTAATCTTAAACAGATGATTAATTGTGAAGCACAAGATGCAAAGCTGTATTACGAAGAATTATTGACAACTTTATTCTTGAGTAGTAGAGGTTTAGCTTTTCAAGGTGAAAATACGCTGAATAGTAGGGTCTGTCTTCTATGGAATTGTTGTTTATGTAACTCCTGACTTTTCCCACGAAGAACAAAATGTACTCATTCTGTGTTATGTATTTCAAACTATAGAAAAATGTCATTCGAAATTTGTGAAGTATTTTGAATTTTTCAATATTAACGTGAAAACAGGTCAGGCCATAACGGAACCCTTTCCAGTCCAGATTTTTATTAATTTGTGAGCAAACGTATTTCTTTACATATTCTATTCATAATTATTGAAATAATGTATAATTTTTGAATCTTTGAGATTTTTAATTTTGTGGGAGGAAATTTGGGATGAGTTCATATGGCATAATTGGACAGAATACGTTTACTTTACTGTATCTGACACCTTTTATCAAACTGTTTACTATTAATTTAGACATTTTACAATAATTTATTGATGAAATTTCAATTTCTTTTGTTTCCTTTACCACGATATAATATGTTGAAAGTTTTGTTGCCTGCACTCTAAGTTACAAGGGGAGGCAACGACGTTTGGAACGCGGATTTACTGCAAACTTCGTACACTCGTAGTACTCCATGAGGACAACAAAATGTGTAAGCAGTAGCGCGTACTTCTCAAGCGTTATTGAGAAAATTGCAAGATATTTTCGGCAGCGTCCCAGCCCCGTACTCGTTGGTTGTTGGTCGCTGGATCGAGTCCCGTTCACGACATTTTTTTTCAATACAGTCATATTCGTTACTATTTATATTACAATTGATATAACGGGAAAAATACGTGTAATCAGATGGACTTTTGTTAAATTTACAATTTTATTTGGCAGTATACAAAGTTTTATTATCACAAATAATATAATAATCTTAACTACCGAGTAGTAAACGACCAAAAGCAGAAAGTGGTACTGACGTGAAAATGTTTGCTTGCCCGTAATTTGAGAAATCCCTTATTCCTGGAAGGAGCCCGAAACTACTTGTTACCTGCAAGTTTTGACCGCCATAAAAGGCTTTCGAAAGATGTACAACTAATTGTCACTTTCGACATTAAGAGTACAAGTTGCAGGATGGTATTTTTCGTAAAAACATGGAAAACGTAAAGTTAAACGTCATCAGGTGCATTGAATAAATTCCATGTTTCCGCTCACGCAAGGTTGTTTTAGATTTTGAATGAAAAAAAAAAAAAAAAAAAAAAAAAAAAAAAAAAAAAAAAAAAAAAAAAAAACTACCTAACATTTTTAAAAACCACTCTTTCATCTGATAATTTGGAAGCAAACCATGTATAACGCAGCATTTCGTTAAATATCGGCGCTGACAACTGGTCATTCACTATCGAGTGTATTTTCATAGCGTTTTCACGAAGAGCAATTTCTCTTTCTCTTTCGATTAAATAAGAACAATTTTGAAGACGCTTAGTGAAATGAAAGTACATTTGCTTACACGTATTTTTCCGGTTATATTAATTTTAACATAAATAGTAATGAATATGACTGTGCTGGGGAAAAAAAGGTGACGAAGGGGACACGATCCAAAGATCAACGACCAACAAATACGGGGCTCGGACGCTAACCACTTGTTTTTATTTTTTCTCTCAAGGTAGATCTATGCTTTGCGGTCATCGTTGTTTTGTGTCCCGACTTCGTCGCCGCTTTTGTGTCCCAGCCTTGTCGTAGGTGTCGGTGGCCGAGTGGAATGTGACCGACACAGGAATAAAGAGAGCACGCTGGTGCAGGTACGGAGGGGAGCAGCCAGAAACTATAAACACTAGAGTAAATTAGAAAGATATATATTGCACAGAATGTAACAATACTTAACTTTTACATAGTACTGCAGAATGTTGATACATAGTTGTTAGAGGCCTGCCTAGTGCCTGTACGATAGCAAAGTCTTCACTGGTGTCTATCTGATTACGAAGGTCCTAACTGGTTGCTATCTCAGACCCAAGTGAACGATGTCGTTCACTGGTGGCCACGAGCGGAGTTGTCTCAGAGGGCGCTCGTGGCTGTCGTCGTAAGAACGCCGCGCCGTGCGTGCATGGCGGCGCGCGGCGAAAGTAGGTGGCGCGCACTTTGGACTTGTGCGACACCACACGTTGCGATTCGTTATTGATTGTTCGTTGAATAGCTGGCTCAGCTTTTTTTATTTCAGAGAGCGTTTCGCCCCATGACCGGACACACTGAGGTACGGCGCCACTTCGTGACAAAAACGGCCTCGCACAGGTACATATTTTACGACCGTAATTACCTTGCTATTTTCTCAATAACGATTAAGAAGTACGCGCTACTGCTTAAACATTTTGTTATCCTCACGGAGTACAAAGAGTGTAGGAAGTTTGCAGTACATCCGCGTTCCCAACGTCGTGGCCTCCCGTTGTTAGGTAAGCATCACCACTTATCACCTTTTGCAATTCCAGCACGACAATGCGGCACCGTTCAAGAACAGAATTGCTACAGAGTGGCTCGAGGAACACTCTTACCTCCACTAACCAGTGGCGTAGCTATCATAGGGCTAGGCGGGGCAGTGCCCCGGGGCCCCCGAGCGCAAGGGGCCCCTCGCCCTCCGTGACCGACGCTCGAAAAATGTTCGTCGAAATTTTTATCTCCCCCTCCCCCAACCCAAGGTTCCCACTGTAACCTAACGGGCCCCCGGGCGGCGGAAAACTTCACACGACGCCACTCGGTGGCGCTGCAAACCGCCAGTTGGTGTGTAAAATAATTCCGTCGGCATCGCAGCAGAAGTAGCGGCAGCATCAAAGCTGCACACAGCAACAGCTGAGCAATACAAGTGTTGCGGCGTGCCGCTCGGCGCAGTGTGAAGGATCGCGCGCCTCCAAATACTGTTTAAATACATTCACTCTACACTACTTCTTATTGCCAAATAGAAATGTAGAGTTCGAGTATCCGAATAAACCAGTTTTCCGAACATTCATGTCCCCCAATTACTTCGTTTAATCGACGTTCTACTGTATGTAATATTTTAGGTGAATCATTGAAACAGAAAACAACTCAAGTGGTGATATGTATGGCTGTATCCACAGAGACTGTTAAAAGCTGTTCATGTTTTAACTGATATATTTGATATTTCGACTAAGTGGTATGTTGCACGTGCATGTTTTCGTGGATGAGTAATAGTTCATTGTTTATTTTTTATTAGCTTCTGCCTAGTATGGAGCAACTTCGAAAACTACCCCACGCGGTCATTTTATCTGTTTTTCTTACCCAGGTCCAACTCTATCCCTCTGCAAAATTTCGTCTAAATCGAACCAGTAATTTTTTCTTGAAAGCATAACATACAAACTTTCACAGTTATGTTAGAGAGTACGATTAAATATCTGTTGCGTGACACATAATAATTTACTTAGTAGTATCCACGTTTGTCTTATTATGTAAGGAGCTGATGTAGTTATGTATCTATTTAGTTTTATTTTAAAGAGGGCCCCAAAGTCATTTTTGCCCCGGGGCCCTTGGTGACATAGCTACGCCACTGCCACTAACCACCGAACTACCCAGACAGGAATATTACTGATCATCTCTGGAATGTCTTGCGAAGTGCTGTTTAGAAGAGGTCTCCACCCCTTCCTACTCCTACGTATTTACGGACAGCGCTGCAGGATCCACGGTGTCAGTTCCCTCCAGCACTGCTTCAGACATGTCGACTCCTCGCCACGTCGTGTTGCGGCACGTTTGTTTGGATGCCTGCTTCGGCTCTTCACGATATTAGGCAGACATTGCAGTTTCTTTGGCTTTTCAGTGTCGTTTCTTCCTAAATAATATTTTTTAAACTTGTATTTAAAGAAATTTATTTTAAAGTTAGTTAGAATACCGCAAAATGGTAAAAACTAAAATTTTCCGTTTATCTTTATTTACAGGGTGAAAAGTATTTAAACCGACAAACACTGGGATACGTTTGGCGACGGGAGCGTTTTACGCTAGCCTCGTTGAGAGCCTCTATGTCGAGGCCGCCGAACTACCCCTTTCTTACCGTCGGGAACTCCTGCTTAGCCGTTACGCTAGCCGTTTGTCATCCATGCGAGAACACCCAACGTACGCAGTTTTCTTTAATCACTGACTTGACAGTCTCTTCGCCTTGCGCCCGTCTGCTCTGCTACCGCCGGGAGTAGGCTTGCGTTCGTTACTTGGCCAGCTCGGCGTTACAATGCCTGCTATTTTCTCGGCTGGAGAGAGCACCTCTCCACCGAGGCGAAGCCCCGAAGTCTGTGTTAACTTTGACCTTCATTCTCTTCCAAAGGATTCCACACCTAGTTTCGTTTGCCAGAGAGAAGTTCTTGCACTCCGGTTCAAATTTGATGACAATTTGTTCATCTACTCTGATGGCTCAAAGACAGACCAGGGTGTTGGGTGTTCCTTCGTGCTTGGCAACGCCTCGTTCAAATATCGTCTCCCTGAGTGGAGTTCCAATTTTACAGCTGAGCTGTATGCATTATATCAAGCCACCCAATACGTCGCTCAATAAGAGTGTCATTTGCTCGGACTCTCTGAGTGCTCTTTTGAGTCTCCGCACGCTATATCCTGTCCATCCCCTGGTACAAAGCATCCGCAATTGTCTTAGCTTAGCGGAACTACTGTGGGTCCCTGGCCACGTGGGAGTGTTGGGGAATGAGTCTGCGGATACGGCTGCCAAGGAGGCAGTTCTCCTCCCTCGGCTGTCTACCTTTTCTACTACCTCTGATGAACTATGTGCCGCGGTGGAGTAGCCGAGCGGTCTAAAGCGTCTCGCTGCGGAGCACGCGGTTGCTCGCCGTGGAGGCTCGAGGTCCCCCCCCCCCCCCCCCCCGAGGCATGGGTGTGTGTGTTTGTCCTTAGGTTAGTTTACCTAGGTTTAAGTAGTTTGTAAGCTACGGACTGATGACCACGCAGTTTGGTCCGATAGATTTACAAACATTTGAACATGAACTTCGTGCTGGCGTCTCCCGGCATATCATCTCACGTTGGTTTTTACATTGGTCATCCCTGTCAGGGAACAAATTGCGAGCCATTAAACCTGTTCCTGATCTTTGGTCAACCCTCTCGCCGAGAGGAGATTGTTCTGGCCCGGCTTCGTATTGGCCACAGCCGTTATAGCCACCAGTATTTACTTCGTGGTGATCCTGCTCCCTTATGCGAGTACTGTGATGAACGTTTCACTGTGTACCACCTTTTAGTGCAATGTCCATTTTTTAATCGTCTCCGTCCTTTTCTATGTTTACCATTTGAAATGTCTGATATTTTAGCTGATGATCCGCATTCTGCTGACAGAGTTTTACTTTTTATATATCGTGCAAATATGACGAAAGCCATTTAAGTTCTAAACTCGATTCATTTTACTATGGGCTGTGTCCGGCGCTAATGACCTAAGTAGTTTAGCGCCCTAAAACAAAAAAAACTCTGGGATATTGTAGGGGACATGAAAACTAAAAATTTTCCCTAATGTCTTTTTTTCCTATGAGGAGTATTTAAACCGTTAGAGGAAGATTTCTCTGGCGACAAATTAATTAAACCAACAAACAACTTTTCCATTTTTATTACCTGGAGAAAATACATAACACAACCCACTTTCAATTACAGTAGATTTTCAAAAATACCTCAATTATACGTAAACAAAGGTTACACCGTCGCATCATGTTCTGTCTTACACGGGAAACACCCCAGGAGTATCCTGAATTGTTCCTGCTGCTGCTACTATTCGGACAACCAGATCAATTTCATTGTCATTTACTGACATAGGAACACGCGGAAACCGAATTTATGTTTGCAGCGCAGTGTGTAACAATTTTCACGAAATATTTTTCCTCATTTATGACTCACCCTCTATATAACACTTCCAAATAAAAAGGTACAGCCGGCAGCAGTGGCCAAGCGGTCTACGGCGCGCCAGTCACAGTCTGCATGGCCATTATGGTCGAGAGTTCGAATCCTCCCTCGGGCATTGTTGTTTGTGTTGTCCTTAGAGTAAGCTAGTTTATGTTAGTCAAGTAATTAATGTGTAAATCTAGCGACTGATAACCACGCAGTTTGGTCGCATAAGAGCTCACACAAATTTGAACATTTAATTTGAAAAAGGTACATAAATGTAGCAAATTTAACGTTGTCGAGATAGGACATTCGGACTCCATTCACTTTCGGTATCTCTGAAAATTCCATTACATCGGCCAAGAGGCACCTTAAACAATTAGGTGGTGAGTTAATGAACTAAAGCAGCTAGTTGCAGTAGAGTGGAAAGATTGTGGAAATAAAATCCGCTACCAGTCACAATTTTTGGCGGTTTATTAGAACACTACCGGTTTCGGGCTTGTGCCCATCCTCAGGTGTTTACATTCAGACAATTGTTTAAAGAAAACGTTAATTACTTTGTGCTGATCATACAGTTATAAATACATAGGTATCCTATAGATATACATATATATAAAACAAATATGGTATGTGGTGGAGTGATTTGTGATAAGGCTCTAAGAGTACTCACATATAAGTATCCAGTTCGTATTTATACATTTCTCATGGATATTGGTTGAGAACATTGTAGTAACATGATGCTAATTTGCACTCCCATGTTTCAGGTTTTGCACAGTACACTTCACTGTCACTCCAAACATCGCCACAGTACACTTTATCACTGACACTCCAAGCATCGCAATGTTTATATTTAGGCACATGTTATGGTCAAAGAACTTAGCTCAAGATATACAGAGAGGTACACACAGAAGTACAGAGATGCCACACACATAGCTATATCACATGTTACTAATCCCAAAAGCGAGAGTTGTTATACTATTGTGGAGCCACACTGTCATTTATCACATGTAGAATAGTTGCTAGTGAATTAGATTATAGAGCGAAAAGTGGTCTTTATCATATTTTTTTTCGTTTCAAAACATTTGTATAAATTACGGTGCGGTTTTTTTATGTATTTCTAATAGAGGCTGTTTTGAACAAAACTGAAACAGCCTCTATTAGAAATACATAAAAAAAAAATAAAAAAATAAAAAAACCGCACCGTAATTTATACAAAAACCGGTAGTGTTCTAATAAACCGCCAAAAATTGTGACTGGTAGCGGATTTTATTTCCACAACCTATAAGGAACAGTCACGGAGTTCAACATCCATAATGGATAAAATTCACAGAGTGGAAAGAGTTGCAACACAAAGTAGCCGGAATTGTATGGCGACGAATCTACTCTTCGAATTAGTGAAGTAAGCCACAGAAGAAAATTCGATAATAGCGTTGTGGTATTCGACCGATAATTTTCGATGACGCGACTGCTGAATTTGTGTTCACTGCAGTGGAAACCGCAGGCGGTATGTGTACCGCGATGCGGGCAGCTAAAGGCGAAAGGGTACGGACCACAGCACGATGACGTGTGGTAACACGCATCGTTAGCCACGCTGCGGAGCACTCGCGCACAACCACGGAGGCCATTAATTTCGAGATGGAATTAGCTGGAAAATTATTCACTCTTCCGCAAAGGTTAACGGCTCAGTGCTTACGATGGCGTCCTATCGCGCGTATGTACGACACCGAGGATTACGGACAGCTTAGAAAAACATCGGGTATTACATCGAGAGCACTGGTTTCGGCGTGCTGCAGCGAGGTGAATTTGACGTTGTAACCAGTCGCTCACTTCGGCGGATATTTAAAACATTTTCTCGTTCTTTTTTTTTTTTTTTTTTTTTTTTTTTTTTTTTTTTTTTTTTTTTTTTTTTTTCGCAGTCTGCCCCTTAAGCGAATTTTTCCCAAATTTGTAGAGAAAATAAATAGAAAAGGGTTGGTTGCCCCGGCGGGTTAGCCGTGCGCATTGGAGCGTCGTACTGCGGTGCGCGCAGCCGTCCGCCGTCGGGGGTTCGAATCCCGCCCTCGGGCATTTATGTTTGTGTTGTCCATAGGTTAGTTTACTTTAGTTTAAGTAGTTTGTAAGCTACGGATTGATGACCAGTTAAGTCCGATAGAATTACAAACATTTCAACATTTGATTTAGAAAAGGGTTGGTTAAATTTCTAAATCTTCAAAGCAGTAATAATACACTCTAAGGTAATTCAACATCAGTTTTGTCCTTTTTATATCATTAACGCGTCTGTTGCTTCTCTAATTATTGTTACTCGATCATTTGTAGACATACGAAAAATTGAGAAATGCAGAAAACGATCAGACACTTTTTTATACAATAGCAGAAAATAAGTCCATACCGCCCCCCCCCCCCCCCTTTGTTTTCCAATTCTGTTTTGTAATTCTAGTGTAACATCTACCACGCAGATAATCTGATGCGTTCCCCAGGGAAGTGTTATAGGGCCGTTACTGTTCCTTACTTTTATAAACGATTTAGGAGATAATATGAGTAGATCTTTTAGACTATTCGCGGATTGATGCACTTTTTTATCGGTTAGTAAAGTCAACAGAAGATCAGAAGCAGCTGCAAAATAAATTAGATATCTGCATGGTGCAAAAATTGGCAATTGATGCTTAATAATGATAAATGTGAGGTCATCCATATGACCACTAAAATAAATCCGTTAAACTTCAGTTACACAATAAACCAATCAAACCTACAGGCCGTCAATTCTGCTAAATACCTGAAGGCAACAAATAACGTAATTATTGAAGGGAAGGCGAACCAAAGGCTAAGTTTCATTGGTAGACCACTTAGAAGATGAACAGTTCTACTAAAGAAACTGCCTACACTACACTTGTGCGTCCTATTTTGAAGTACTGCTGCGCATTTGTGGGATCGACACCAGGTAGGACTGACAGACGATTTAGGGAAAATTCAGAGACGGTTAGCTCGTTTTGAATTATCGCTATTTAGGGAAGAGTGTCACGGAAATAAAACACTAGTTGAAATCCACCACTAGGGTGGAAATCATTGAAAGAAAGGCGTTATTCGTTGCGGCGAGATGTATTTGCGAAATTTCTTTCTCCAACTTCCGAATGTGAACATATTTTGTTTGGGCCCACCTACATAGGGGGACATGATCATCATAATAAGAGAAATCAGATCGAAAACCAAAAGATTTGTGTGTTCCTTTTTCCCGCGAACTGTAAGAGAATGGAATGGTGACACATCTTGGTCGGCCACAGCGTGGATAATCATCTAAACTCTCACGACCAAATTTAAATTCATTTAATGAAATAAATCGCAATTTGCAATCAGTTATGGCTTCACTGTACTAGGTTTAGATGGAATACCAAAGTGCGGCGAATGAAAATTTGTGCCCGGCCGGGATTCTAACCCGGGATCTACTGCTTACTAGGCTGACGCGTTGACCACTCCGCCACCGAGGATACAGTGACCAGCCCGACTGCAGAGGACTCTTCCCTGCACGTCTCCCGCCACACCCAACAGGAAAGAGACAGCGTGGCGAATGGAGATTTCGGTGTAGCGGGAGACGTGTGCAGGGAAGAGTCCTCTACAGTGGGGCTGGTCACTGTATCCTCGGTGGCGGAGTGGTCAACGCGTCTGCCTAGTAAGCAGGAGATCCTGGGCTCGAATCCAGGCCGAGCACAAATTTTCATACGCCACACTTTGGTATTCCATCTAAACCTAGTACAGTGAAGCCATAACTGATCGCAAATTCAGATTTATTTCATTCATTGAATGCTGTAACGGCGTCAAAAATATATAATTTAATTAATTTGTCAACTTGGTAACAGTTGAATATGAAGGAGCATAGTCCCCCAGTGTATTCTGGAAATCGGCATGAATCTCGTTTGCTTTCATACCTTTCTTTACGAAGTACTTAATTACTGCTCTAAAAATCTCCATTGTTTTTCATCTTCGCAAATCAGTACGCGGTAACAACAAAAGAGTCACGTCACCGGCACAGCTCTCTCACAAGAGTACTGACTTGACACTTGTTTACAGGCAACAGTCCAGTGGATGTCTCGTGAACAACTCGTTGCGCTAACGCTGACCTCTCGTGGTGATTCCGAGGACTTTTCAAACCTCTCCCGTGTACTTATAAATAGGCTACTTGTGGACAGAAGTATTCACACTTTAGGATGCATCGTAAGTACATTTAATATTCAGACTAATTATATCATTTGTGAATACAAGTGACAAAATTAAAGCAATCTATTCTCCATGTACATCCGTTTAACTAAACATAAACATAAATAATAATTAACTGTTCTAAATAAATTAAAGTGTGATGTTATAAAAAGGTACGGCCAAGTTTTCAGGAAACATTCCTCACACACAAAGAAAGAAAATATGTTATGTGGACGTGTGTCCGGAAACGCTAAATTTCCGTGTTAGAGCTCATTTTATTACTTCTCTTCAACTCACATTAATCATGGAATGCAAACACACAGCAACAGAACGTATCAGCGTGACTTCAAACACTTTGTTACGGGAAATGTTCAAAATGTCCTCCGTTAGTGAGGATACATGCATCCACTCCGTTAGTGAGGATACATGCATCCACCCTCGTCGCATGGAATCACTGAAGCGCTGATGCAGCCCTGGAGAATGGCGTATTGTATCACAGCCGTCCACAATACGAGCACGAAGAGTCTCTACATTTGGTACCGGGGTTGCGTAGACAAGAGCTTTCAAATGCCCCCATAAACGAAACTCAAGAGGGTTGAGGTCAGCAGAGCGTGGAGGCCATGGAATTGGTCCGCCTCTACCAAACCATCGGTCACCGAATCTGTTGTTGAGAAGCGTGCGAACACGTCGACTGAAATGTCCAGGAGCTCCATCGTGCAAGAACCACATGTTGTGTCGTACTTGTAAAGGCACATGTTATAGCAGCACAGGTAGAGTATCCAGTATGAATTCATGATAACGTGCTCCATTGAGCGTAGGTGGAAGAACATGTGGCCCAATAGAGACATCACCAACAATTCCTGCCCAAACGTTGACAGAAAATCTGTGTTGATGACGTGATTCCACAATTGCGTGCGGATTCTCGTCAGCCACACATGTTCATTGTGAAAATTTACAATTTCATCACGTTGGAATGAAGCCTCATCCGTCGCATGTCAACACAAGCCGGAAGTCAACATTACCTTCCTTCAATTGGGCCAACTGGCTGTGAATCGAGGAAGTACAGTACATACTAACGAAACAATTAGGTATTTTGACAATTATCTGCATGAACCATTTCAATTTTCATTTAAAGAGAAATACTAAAATGAGCTCTAACATGGAAATTAAGCGTTTCCAGACACATGTCCACATAACTTACTTTCTTTCTTGGTGTGTGAGGTATGTTTCCTGAAAGTTTGGCCGTACCTTTTTCTAACACCCTGTATATGCTACTTGTGGACAGAAGTATTCACACATTAGGATGTATGATAAGAACATGAATACAAGTAACCAAATTTAAACAATCTATTCTCCATGTACAGCCGTTTAAGTAAACTGAAACATAAATAATCATTAATACTGTTCTGAAAAAAAAATTAAAGTGTTACCTGTTCTGTGATAATGGACGGCCGTCAGTATTCACACAGTCACTTATGTTGCACTGTTTGATTTAGTTGCATACATGTAATAGCGTGTATTCACTCCCTTGCTCCTAATAACAGCCTTCAACCTGGCCTGCATTATTGTACTAGCTTTCTTGTTACTGCTGCGTCAATCTCCTTCCACTTTTGAACAATCACTTCCTTCAGTTGTCTTTCATTGGAAATATGTATTCTGAATTCTTTCTAACTTCTCCCACAAATTTTCAACAGAGTTCTTGTCTGGGGACTGAGGTCGTGTTTGTAGGGGGTGTGTGTGTGTGTGTGTGTGTTGTAAGAATACTCTAAAAAATGCTTCAAAAAAGAAAAAAAAATTTGATAAGTCGCCGGATTTGTGAGAATATTCAAAAATATTGTCTTTGTATTTTATATTATTTATTTTGGCAGCCATCTCAGTAAACGTATGAAACATGAACCTTCTCAGGGAAGTGATTATTCAGGTCAAATTCTAGTTGAAGGCCGGCCGCGGTGGCCGAGGTGACTGAGGCGCTCCAGTCACGGTCAGCACGGCCACTACGGTCGGGGGTTCGAATCCCCCCTCGGGCATGGATATTTGTGCTGTCCTAGTTCGTAAGTAGTTCATAAGTAGTTTGTAAGTTTAGGGACTGATGACCCCGTAGTTAAGTCCCATAAGCTTAACAAACATTTGAACATTTGAATTTCTAGTTGAAGGTCTTCAACTGGTGCGAGTATTCTTACAAAATAGTCCCACATTAAATGCTATGGAAATGAAAATCTTGTTAATATTTGCTATTGAAGTCAATGTGGAACCTAGCATTTATATTAAAATTCTGAATATTATTCTCAGTTACGTATATCATTTAAACTTTAATTGAATGTCCAACTTGTAGTAAAATCACAAAGTCTGAATTCACTGAGCCGGCCGCGGTGGCCGAGGGGACTGAGGCGCTCCAGTCACGGTCAGCACGGCCACTACGGTCGGGGATTCGAATCCCCCCTCGGGCATGGATATTTGTGCCGTCCTAGTTCGTAAGTAGTTCATAAGTAGTTTGTAAGTTTAGGGACTGATGACCCCGTAGTTAAGTCCCATAAGCTTAACAAACATTTGATTTGATTTTTTTGAATTCACTGAAGCTAAATGAAAAATGTTTTTTAACTTTTTAAGATATGGGTATCAGGAAATTCTTTAATGAAATATTATTCACTTCTCACTCAGAATAATAGTCACTTTGAATAATTATGCACTTAATAGTTTATAGATCTTTGTAAATGGTAGTCTGTATTCAAACCTAGTTTTTCAGCACTGATTTTCAAATTACTCTTTATAATATCCAGATACACATACTGATCCATAGTTACGTCAATAAATACCAGGTTTCCCTCACCTGAGCAGCCATGCTCTCCCAGACCATGACACCGCCACCACCGTATTTTACAGTACAGGGCATATTAGCAGGTTCCGACTTGGTATTTTGTCTTTTCTACTCTAAAATACGTCAGTCGTGTTAGAAAAGGTTGAACTTGGTCTAGTTAGAGAAAATAACTGTGATCCAGAACTCTGAGTCCCAGGTCACACATTGATTTGCAAATTTCGACCTTTTATTCCTATTATACTTGCTTGTATAGGGCTTCTTTCCTGGAACTCGAGCTTTGTAGCCGGCTCAATATAACATCCTCCGGACAGTCTTTGGGTGAACTTGTTTCCCATAAAGCACGTGTATTTATGCAGTAATCTCTGATGAACTTATTTTACGTGTTTTCTCAATAATCCTTACTATGTGTTTCTCTTCTCTTTCAGAAACGTGACGTGGTCTTGCAACACGATGCCCATTTATCAAAGTGTTTTTGTATCTGTCAACCCTTTCAGTCACAGAACATAAAACCACTGAATTTCATTTGGAAACAGATTTAAATAGGTCAAAAACACTATAAGAAAACGAAAATAACAATTTATTAATTTTTTATACATTTGCTTACAAATTAAGGGGGTAGCTTCAATTGAAGAAAAAAAAAGTTCAAATGTTTGTAAAGCATATGGGACTTCACTGCGGGGTCATCAGTCCCTAAACTTACATGCTACTTATGAACTAACTTATACTAAATACTGCACAAACACGATTCGCACCCTCGACGGGGAACGGCCTTGCGCATCGGAGCATAGCGCCTCAATGGTCTCGGCCACTTCGCCACGGCCAATTGAAGACACTGTGGCAAATAATGACAATACTCAGAATACATATGAAAACACAAAACGTACCATGAATAGCCTCAAAATAACTACTTACGGAAAAGAATGAAACAATTTCTGTCAGACGACAAACATAAGCTTATACCACAAGTTTTACAAAGCCATCAAGATCTATGAGCGGTCTTTTTCTTACTACAGTACGCACAAAGTTTTGGAGACCCATGCTGCGGCATGTGTTTTGCTCCAGACTTTCTCTTCTCCATGGTTACCTGTGGTTTGAATCTCATTAGCGGATGGTGTACTACATTATGGTCCTGGTAAATATGTCATACTTCTAGACCTAGTAGACCAGTTACAACATTCCTTCTAAATTCTTTGAATCTTACACTTTTACCGGCGTGTACAAAATAAATGAATTTACAACAGATACATGTACAAAGTACCAAAACAATCGTTGCCAGGAATCAATTGCATAGATAGAACGTAACACGTCGGTTTTGTCAAGAAACCCCATATTCGTATGATATGCCTCGGTTATGGCGGGACAAGCAATTTGCTTTATACTCTCATCAGCCTCTTTTCTGCTTACAACAGAAAGATTATCTGGAGAATTGAGAGTTGGTAAAAAAATACAGTGCGTTCGTCTTTCCATTTTATACAGGCTATTCCATCATTCCTTGCTGACCAATCAGAATCCCCCCTCCCCTGAGTTCCTTATCATGCTTCAATTGTTGTACAAGCCTTTGCAATCACATCTGACAGTACCATAACTAGGCAGCCCACGTTATTTTAACTCTCCTACTAATGGCACACAAGCACAGTGACCCCATATGAAGCAACATGGAAATAATGATATTGTGCTAACTGTATTATATTGTTGTGTGTAGTTGTAAAAATGTTCAAATGTTTGTAGAGCTTAAGGGACTTAACTACGGGGTCATCGGTCCCTAAACTTATAAACTACTTATGAGCTAGCTTACACTAAAGACGGCACAAACATCCATGCCCAAGGGGGCATTCGAACCCCCGACAGCAGCGGCCGTGTAGAACATGACTGGAACGCCGCAGACCGCTCAGCCAATGCGGCCGGCTGTATAGTTGTATACTTCAGACTATATTCACAACATTTTCACAAATAAATACCTAGCAATATCTAATACATAAAGCAGAGTGTCCGTATGTTTGTACGGGTTGCATACAAATCTACATTTTTGATCCAATCTCAAATTTTATACAAGTAAGCTTCAATCCATGAGGACGGTCGCCGTAAGTGTAAGAATCACATACGATATATAGTTCACGAAATGTGACGTCATAAACAATGAGATGCGCAAAAAACTGCTGCATTTTGCGAAAATGCTGCTCATTTTCTCCTATACCATTGGACCGATTCCAACCAAATTTGGTACACACATTCCTTACCCTGAGGTAGCAATTGCTGCATGGTTAAGAATCACATACAGCACATGGTTCAAAAGATATTACGTCATAACCAATAGAAATCGCAAAAATGCCATATAATGCGGCGAGACTTTCGAAATACACTGTATGAGAACGACGGTACTTAGCGACTTGCAACAAACTTTAAACATAATTTCAAACCTTTATTAAACTTTATCTCGCTGGCAACCATAGTAAAATGATGAAAGGAAAAACGTTTCTCGCTTACTACTTTTCCGCCGTTTATGGAGTAAAACTACGGCTCTCGGTATGACGTTACAATTTATAATTTGAACAGTACAAATGGGAGCCGCTGGAAATTTTACAGACAATATACACGCATATAACTGACTGTACGTTCTAAATTGTATGACAGTACGACACGTAGTTAATGAGATATGCTCATGAGATATGAACGCAGCAGTAAAGTTCATGGAAAACCGCCCCATCACGCACCAAGTTTTAATCTATTACTTCTTTACTACTAATTGTATTTCAATTTACAGATTTTACAGACCTACAGCCCTTATACAAATGAACATATACCTATAAAATGGCAGGAATAAATAAATAAATACCCGGGCAGCGCCGGGTTTTCAGCTAGTACCTTATATGTTAAAGAAATGTTTACTGGAGTAAATTGAACAGCAGTCACTATAACTGCCATCAGACGTATTAGCAACTTTCTTATGACAATAAAACAGACTCTGCACGTAGTTACAAAAATTCTCACAGATGACAGCACTAAGCAGGACGGACAGAAGGTGGCTCCAGTTGTAACCATTGTGTCAGTCGGCTGGAAATCAATGAATGCTAACTTGGACGCAAATGAAGCCACTATGCCTCAAAGGGTGAACAACCCAGCACACTGTATAACGGCTCCTCTTAACGACCGTTGTTATTTCGGCATATGGTTTACCCTCTTCACGCAACGGTACCATTACCTTCCTCTCTTCTGACTTCCTTTCCTTTTCTACCCACGTTGTTGTCACTGTCGTATTTGCGTGTTCGGCACACTGACTTCTCCGCTGTCTTCACTCTGCGACATCCAGCATGGAACTGTGGCGATACGTTTGCATTGAACTGCCGTTGTTTCGTCTACGTCAACTACAACACCTATCAGCGTTTCGGTCTCTGGCTTTTAACAGTGCTTTGACGTTGAATAAATTAGTATATTCGAAAACACTTAGGGCACATGGCGTGCATAATGGACATAATAAAATCGAAAGTTCATCATCTTCATTATAAAGGCACGATCTATTACAAACAAAACTGTGTGTGAACACTTATGTCTACCTGTGTTCGGAAGATACCACAGGCTGCAATGAAATGCTAATCTTGAGCACGTCTCGTCGTTTGATAGGCGCGGTGCAAATTTCGATTTGAACGATTCCGTCATACAGTTGCAATTTGCGTGGCGAGTGTGATAACACTGGCGGATCTATACCTCGGGAAATCGACTGGTCCCTCACGCATCACTTTTGTTCAGAGAGTCTATTTCAATGTAACACAGATAAAGCGAAATACCGGGACACGAAATCAGTCGAAATACTGCGAGAATATCGGTGGATATCCTCGGGAATTTTGGCGGGCTGATTCGCTTCGCTTCAACTGTATCCTCGTAGCATCAGTCTCCTTTCAGAGTCGCGAGATTCTGTAGAACGACGGCATTACCGTAAATTCCACCCTCCCCCCCACCCCGACAATACTGCTCCCTTTAATCCCACCCCTTTTTTTCAGCTACTAATTCGCTCTGTCCGACGTCACAGCAGCCGTTCGTTCGTGGACGTTAAGCGCTCTCGTCGCGTCACCGGTTAACCTCGTCACGCAATCAAACGCGGCTCATAATGGCCGCCTATTGAGAGAAACGGTTGTCACACAAACCCTGCTGCGCCCGGCGTAATAAACGGTCGGTGCGATGCCCGATCCTGCGCACGCCCAACCCGTCCGAATTTGCGAATCACCTAACGGAACGTATGGCATGCCACGCATTCTCCCTTTCTTCCCCACAATTCACGGCATGCAGCGCGCTCACACACACACACACACACACACACACAGCAACACACACGCTCGCGCGTGATCCGAGGATAAAGCTTCCCCTATCTGTAATGAATCGTAGCTCTGTTTAAATGCGCCCAAACACCATTTTAATTCCCGTAACAAAAGAACCCAGTAGTATCCGATTACAATATTTGTGTGCGCAAAATTCGGAGCGCATAGCATCGCTTAATTATGTCGGATGAATCAGCAACTACTACCTTTCCCTCGCATCCAAACCGATTCTAAAGAATCGAACACTCACATACAGGGTGAGGCACTGCAATATTTTGAAAAAAAATACAAATCGGTTAAAAAAAAAAAAAAAAATTGCAGTGGAAGTCGTTGACGAGGTGACATTGAATTCTTAAATAAGAACACCTATTTTTATTGCATACTTTGATTCTCAAAATGTTCAAGACAAAGGCACCACAATTCACAATAGAAAATATATTGAATTCATTCAGAATAGAAGCAACTATTTAGCATGTTTATATGTTAACGATGCAGACAAGTCAGGAAGAATCAGTAAATTTCTCCTATATATCCATACTTGTATGGTTATATTTGTTATCGATGTAGATTTTTTCTTATATACCTATGTTTAGTCCCTATGAATGCAATTACAATCCAGAAAGTTGTGAATTGCTTCTATTATAATCACCTTTAATACGAGGTTATCTATAACATCAGTTGTTTATGTCTGTGATTAAATCAGAACAAGACGTGTTAAGATAGTGTAATCTTTATCATTGTGAACACGTAAGACCCACGTAGAAATTTTCTTATATGTTACTATCCTCACTGATGTGTATGATAGTCGCGGTGGAGTAGCCGAGCAGGGTCAGGCGCCTCGCTGCGGAGCGCGCGGTTGCTCGCCGTCGGAGGTTCTAGTCTTCCATGGGGTATGGGTGTGTGTGTGTTGTCCTTAGGTTAGTTGACATTAGTTTAAGTAGTTTGTAAGCTGCGGACTGATGACCACGCAGTTTGCTCCAACAGATTTACAAACATTTAGACATTTGATGTGCATGATAAATTAATGTGTCATGAAAGGGAGGACAAATTACCATCCCTAGAGATTGTACACACTATCATTCCACATGCATTCATTTGTAATTTAAAGAAGATTACATTATTAGCACACAATTTACTTTTAAATTACGAAGCTGTTTCGTGATGTAAAACAGTACGTGCTATCCTATAGTACTTAATACATGCATAAAGGCATAATTGTTTACGAACATTGTAAGACATATATTACAATGGAACAACTACTACTTTATAAATGCAAATTACTATTGTCAAAATGTCAAATAAGGTACATATTACATTGGAACCATTGCTATTGTTAAAAACTTCACTTATATCATTAAACTACAATAAACAACATTAACTTCCACATTGTAGAGTCATACTAATACCATCTAAAATCAGGAAAACCACTATAACAAATATTTCATATTTTCAGATGAGTCTCATGAACATTATCGCAATACTGCAATATTAACGCCTATCAAGTAAGATATTCTACTTCCTTCATAACTTTAACGAAAAGTGTCAATGTAAATTGAGTACACGATTTCATATACATTTCATGTAACACGTATATGTTAACATAAGTCTTATGAACATTAACACACTCCTGAATTATTTATGTCTATTAAAATAAGACACTGCACATTATCCATACCCTTACGAAAAGAGTCAATACAAAAATGCCAAAAAAATTTATTACTAGTAATAGTACAGAAATTTCGTATGAAGTTGCTGTAATTTTGTTCTTTTATAACGTGATATTAAAATCAATTACATTATTTTGTTACAATGTATGAAAGCTGCAGAAAGAAATACTGATGACTTTTCACAAATGTGCTTCACATTCATGTGTTGAGACATGGGCAACGTTGCACTGTTCCCCCATCATTAAATGACTGGATGATCTGTGTCGCGGCTAAGAGACCAATTGTGAAAAGTACGAACCGCTATATTATATAGGCAGCAGGTTACAAGTAGGCAGCAGTGGGAAAAAAGTATTCAAATGTTTGTAAACTTATTGGACCAGTCATAGTCAACACTCATAGTCATACACGACTTAACTTACACTAAGGACAACACACACACACACACACACACACACACACACACACACACACATACACACACACACACACACACACACACTCATGCCAGAGGGAGGACTCGAACCTCCGACGGCGACCAACCGCGCGCTCCGCAGCAAGGCGCCTTAAACCGCTCGGTCACTCCACAGCGCCACTTCGATTCCCCGTGAAAAAAATTTGCCACTAATGTTAAGGAAAATTTTTTCTTCGTTTCATGACAGATAGCGCTGTGATCAAAATCTGTTGAAAATCGGTAATATCTGGAACAAATAGACATCGGACTCTTTCTCTATGTTTAACACTTCCAGTTTCGTCCGCCTCCGTCTTCTAGTGGACGGCGTGGTGAGCAGTGTTGCCAACAGTGAAATGGGATTTCCCACTGAAAAGCTTATTAAAAACCACCAGATTTTATTCGCGTATTTAACAAAACGACGATATTGTTATTATTTGAAGTACTGAATATGTTGAGTAACCAAGAATATGAGACAATTCAATTTGTACCTTGTATTTCAAGCTAGAACAGTATTGTATTTTATAAATTTTTTAACCAAAAATGAACAGTTGCAGGTCGAAATTTTATTTCCTTACCAGTTTTGCGCAAATATGGCTTTTCTTTAGGATAGACTGTAAAGGGAAAATCGTCAGTGTTATGAAGTGCATAGCTTGTTATAAATAAAAGAAAAAAATTAACCTAGTGTACATTCAAAAAAGGAGACATTATACATAGTGTTAATTAGCGCATGATAAGCGAAATTCAATATCACATTTCGCTTTTCGTGCGACAAACAGTATGTTATAATATTTCCTTTTAAATTTTGTACTTTTAAGTTTTTTATTTTATTTTTGTTTTATTTATTTATTTATTATTGCAAACTACGAAGTTCGCTGCACTGACGATTCTTTCTGTACAGTTTCTTCTGAATAAGAGCAATAATTGGTCGAAATCGGTAAGGAAATCAAATTTCTACTTTCGACTGGTTGCTGTTCTTTTTTGTGAAAGTGGGTAAGAAAGACAGAATAACGTTTATTATAAATGTTTAGGTGATATAAATTCAGGAGCTACGAGATGTTAGAAAATTAAATAGTGCTGCCTTCTGCAAGTGCTTTTAAGAATAGTTTTTCCATAAAACTATCAAAATTTTTTAAATCCATCATAATTCCCTCTAGATGCAAAATTTGATCACTAGACAGTACTAAAACCACCAGATTTAAGTGAGAAAACCCCTAAGTTGGCAACACTGCTGGTGATGCCACCGCCGGCCGCGGTGGCCGAGGTGACTGAGGCGCTCCAGTCACGGTCAGCACGGCCACTACGGTCGGGGGTTCGAATCCCCCCTCGGGCATGGATATTTGTGCCGTCCTTAGTAGTAGCTAGTTCATAAGTAGTTTGTAAGTTTAGGGACTGATGACCCCGTAGTTAAGTCCCATAAGCTATACAAACATTTTTTGTAGTTCGATTTTCCTAATGTGATGCGTATTTGTTTGTTATATTACCGCTCCTCAACAATTTTCAACTCATTTTCATTTTTGCCGATTACAGCGCCATCTACCATGAAACGAAAAAAAATGTTTTATACAAGAATTACATATTTTTCAGAGAGAATCCAAACCTGCATTAAAAAAGGCTTCCTATTTAACTATACAGATATTAATTCGTAATTTGCGAGAATTTCCGACTTAAGTTGTTTTTCTTTCGTTGGTCTATGCTTTTTTGCAACTCATGAAAATTTGTGCCGGACCGTGACTCTAAACCGGCAAGACCAACGAAAGAATAACAGCTAAAGTCGGAAATTCTCGCAAATTGCGAATTAATATTTGTATAATTAACATTTATAGCTGCGGACCATCGGCAATTCTGTTCCTTTAGAACGGAAGTCTCATTGTTCCTATTTAACCCCTTAACCTACAATTAGGGGCATAGCTCGCGTACGATGATCGGTCCAAACGTGAATATTACGGGCATAGGCCGGAGTACGATGATCGGGTCAAATATAAGTATTGGCGGCGGCGCCCTCTTAAATTATAAATATTTGTGGAATATTTGATTTGTAATTACAGCCTGATGCAATAATTGTGGTAGATGCAAGTACTACAAAAAGTTTATTTATACAAAAATCAGTAATACAAAATTAATAATCTGCAATGGAGTGATATAATTCGATGCATTCTGGTACTACAAATAGTTTATTTATACAAAAATTAGTAATACAGAGTTAATAATCTACATTGGTGTGATATAATTCGAAGCGTTCTGGTAGATGTAATGGAACTTTGCAGTTCTTGCATTCCCACGTTGTTTCTCTAAGTTTTTTACTTTATTTTATTTTTCGGCAAACTCGACAAGGTTTTGACGGTCTTACTTTTGATGTTGTTGGATCAATGTGCTTAGTAAAATGAACCCAATGCTTCGCGTGCAGTCTCTCTGGCGCATTTCCGGAAGATAATTCTCCTCGTTCTCTATAATTCGGTTTTGGCATATTCTGCTGTTGAGATTCGGCCATGTTGATCCTATAGTCGACGTAGCATAGTTTCTTCCCGGTATTCATTTTTCTCCGTAAAATGTAAGAGTTAAAAAGACCAATACCGAACAGATAAAATCATTTTATATCCTTTCCTCATTACTGCAAAACATGCTAATATTTAGTCTTGGAGATCAATTCCACTCATTCCCTTGTTGTATTCTGTAATACAGCTAGCTTTTGGAATGCGATTGGATCCCTGTGTAGTCATTTCCACTGTTTCATGTTTTGCCGGCGTAATATAAACATCTCGCTTGTGTTTCCATTTTATAGCGAGTATTCGGTTGCAGCTTCTTATCGCGTATTTCCCCCTTCGTAATTTTACGCAGAAATCTTTTGGCATATACTTCCTATTCTCACGTACTGTGCCAGTTACATTTGTTTTATATTTATACTAGCTTACATGCCCGTGCTTCGCAACGGTTGTTGAAGGAGGGCCTGTGTGTATCATGGTTGTTGAAGGAGGGCCTGTGTGTATCATGGTTTTTAGGGTTCCGGACCTCGTTAAAAATAGAATCCTTGTTGGATCGTTCTGTCAATAAACTCAGTTGTCCTAGGTAAGATGTCAAATGTAAGTAATTGTCCGAAAGTTTTTGATACAAAAGGCAAAACGTGCCAAAATAAGCAAAGAAATGTCGTTAATTTAATACACAAAGCGAAATCAGTAACAATATGTTCGATGTTTGTTGGTATTCGTAGACATAAGATTGCTTAATTCTGTCACAGACGTTCGCTTCCTTGTTGTACTACCCCATACTCATTTTGCATCAGCGGTGTTTATTAGTTATTTGGTGCACTATAGCGCCTCTATCGCTTGTTTACTGTAGCCTACATCTAAATATTTTTCCGTGATCTCACTTTTATGAAACGGAGCTGCTCCATGCAAATCCGTGAAGTAGTTTAGGAGCTGTTTCTAATAGATGAACAGACAGACGCGACGGTCTGTGAAAACACTTCGTGATTTTATTTTGATGAAATTATCTTATCTCATTTTTCCTGTAAATGGAAAATTTGTCCAGTAGTTTTGAAGATTGAACAGCGACAGGCCTACATTTACAGATTTATTATTAGTGTAGATATGTTGTACAATTGTAAAATATGCAGGAATATATTGATTTCTATAAATTCTGTATGTCGGTAAAACCTGTTGCGAATACGGTTAGTAGTAATATATTAAAACGTGATGCTTGATGGGGCGGTTTTCCATGAACGTTACTCTATACGTCCTCATATATCATGAACTACGTGTCGTACTGTGTTACAATTTCGACGGTACATCCATCTGTATATGTGTATACTGTCTGTAAAATTTACTGCGGCTACAGTTTGTAGTATACAAAGTATAAATTGTAACGTAATACCGAATATCATAGTTTTACTCCATAAACAGCAACGGTTGCGAGAAACCTTTTTCCTTTCATCATTTTGCTATGTTTGTCAGCGAGAAAAAGTTTAATAAAGTTTCGAAATTCTGTATAAAATATATTGCAAGTAGCTAAGTACTCTCGTTCTCATGCAGTGTATTCATAAAGTCTCGTAGCAATATGTGGTTTTTTCTTGCAACTCTTATTGTGTATGATGTTATATCTCCCGAACCATATGTCGAATGTGGTTAGTACTCATACAGCAATTGTTATCTCACATAAGGAATACGTGTACCAAATTTGGTTGAAATCGGTCCAGTGGTTTAGGAGGAAATGTGCAGCATTGTCGTTTGACGCAGCAGTTTTTCGCGTATCTCATTGTCTATTATGTCATATCTCCTTACGTATGTGTCGTACGTGACTCTTACCCCAACAGCGATTGTTGCCTGATTTTAAGGACCACGTGTACCAAGTTTGTTTGAAAACGGTCCAGTAATTTAGGAGGAGATGTGGAACATACATACATACCTAAATACACACATACAGCCTATTTTATAAGTTGTAAGATGATAACGTCATAAATAATTTTGGAGAAGAATACCAGTTGTCCAAGTATAAGGTTTGACTCCTGCGCAACAGTGACTCAGAAAGCTCTTTGACAACACTTTCCGAAGCACTATCGCCATAGTTTATTTTATCGTGGCCTGTATATATTTTAAATTCATAGCAATAGCCTAAATGGGACTCACATAATGTATAAAATTTAATACCAAACCGTGGCTGTTTTGAGGGGTTAAATTCAAAAATGTTCAAATGTTTGTAGAGCTTATGGGACTTGACTACGGGGTCATCAGTCCCTAAACTTACAAACTACTTATGAACTATCACTAAAACTCTTCTGGGTATGAAACCGCGTCGTCATATTATAAATTCCACCGACGTTTCGGCCGCGGAAGCCTACGTTTGCATTTACTTATGAACTAGCTACAACTAAGGACGGCACAAATATCCATGCCCGAGGGGGATTCGAACCCCCGACCGTAGTGGCCGTGCAGACCGTGACTGAAGCGCCTCAGTCCCCTCACCCACCGCGGCCGGCGAGGGGTTAAATTGCTTGTAAGAGAGTCGCCCTTGAATTTCATGAGCGCTTCATCAATAGAAATGTCTTCTTTCATTATATAGCCTTCTTTAAATTTTTGTTTTAAAAAATTGATCGCCGCGGTGGAGTAGCCGAGCGATCTAAAGCAACTCGCTGCGGAGCGCGCGGTTGCTCGCCGTGGGAGTTAGACTCCTCCCTGGGGCATAGGTGTGTGTGTTTGTCCGTACGTTAGTTTACCTAGGTTTAAGTAGTTTGTAAGCTACGGACTGATGACCACGCAGTTTGGTCCGATAGATTTACAAACATTTGAACTTTTTTTTTAATTGATCACAGGTTTAATCTTGCTCAATTTTTCTGTGTTGGCAACCAGATTATTGTTTGAGAAATCTTTTCAGGCATTGATTTTCTAAATATCGGAGTTTCGATAACAGGCCTCTTCAGCCAATTCATTTGTATTCTTGTTATTTTTACGTGCGCCATTATTATCTTTTAATTTCGGTAGAATCTACAGGAAACCAAGTGTCGTGAAATCAACGTTTTCTATATGGATCAGCTCGTATTCGATCTGCATACTGGTTCGTTTCGGTTAAAATATTGTTCCAGAAAATGCCATCAAATATTAGATTAAATATATCACATTCTCTTCTACTTCCTTTTAACTGACTTAAGGCTGACTCTCTTACGCCAGGAGTCATCGTATAGTCCCAGATTTTTGGACTCTTTCTTATTTCCTTTCTAAAGCCAACGGATGTAGCTTAAATAACTAATCGCTTACACTTTCTTTGAACACGACATATATCCTCACTAGTCTCGCTTTCGTTAGCGATATTGTTTGCACAATCGTCAGTGCTTTCATCACGAAATATTTTTCCTGAGAACGTCTTGTGAAGTTGCTTCTGTAGAATTTATGAAAGTAAATTTCGATGTGCGAATGTGACGAAGAATTACTTGAAATTAATCAGGATACGAAAAGATAATAGGAATACACCACGAGCCTTGTCTGTGCTATTCACAAACCGCGACCGTCCTATCACGCGCAGTGCCCGTAATATTTACAATTGGCTCGACCAGCATAGTACACACACAAATCGTGCGAATGGCTCGCAGGCTGCAGGAACTTGTTTACGTTTCCGGCCCACAATTCTCGAACGTAAATCGTAGGTTAAGGGGTGTGCATAGATAAGCGCCACCGTAAGGTAGTTCGCGTCTAGTTTGTTAAACTTATGGGACTTAACTGCGGCGTCATCAGTCTCTAAACTTACAAACTACTTATGAACTACCTTATACTAAAGACAGCACAAACATCCATGCTGGAGGGGGTATTCGAATCCCCGACGGGGAACGGCCTCGCGCAATTGGTACAGGGAAAGCGAGTTTTATGTTAATGGACGTTCGTCTTGGAACAACTTTCATTGTATTTTCGAAACATTCCGGAAAACAGTCTTAAGCGCCTCGCCGTGTATACATGGTGTCCCATTTATCTTGATCACCCTAAATAACTGTTTGCCCAGATGCAAATTATAAAATGTTACAAGCCCATATTCTGGGACACATAAATCAGCATGATTGCCTTCTTTGTAGCTTTGGTTTTTACACAGATATTAACAGTGTTATGACGTTTCTAAATGCCTCCCTGTATTTTTTATTGGGTAATTCATTTACTCTCCTAAAGACCTATTCAAAAATGTATCACAGTGTTCCATTCACTGAAACACAACGTTATTAATTACGTAACGCGACATCAACTTTGAGCCCGGGATCAGAAACTCGTCCACTTGCTGGAGTTGTAAGAACACTAATGAAAACAACGTAAAAACATAACACACAATTGACCAGCCTGTAACCTTGCCCAGTTGCAAAACATACAAAAGTACCCAAAGTAGTGACTCTGGACACAGGGATACACTGGTGCACTCGAATTATTTGCTGCTTCCAGTGTTGCCTGATGAAGAGAATTACAAGAAAGCACGATAAGAACCTGCACGTCGTCTGGAGTTGTTGGAATATCGTGATAGACAACGTCTTTCATGTATCCCCAAAGAAAAAAGTCCAGAGGATTTAAATCAAGAGACCTAGCAGGCGAAGTAACTGTTCCTCCTCGCCGGCCGCAGTGGCCGAGCGGTCTGCGACGCGGCAGCCACAGTCTGCACGGCCGCTACGGTTCGAATCTAACCTCGGGCTTGGATGTTTGTGTCCTCTTTAAAGTAGTTCATAAGTAGTTTGTAAGTTTAGGGACTGATGACCCCGCAGTTAATCCGTTAAGCTTAACAAACATTTGAACATTTTTTTTCCCTCATATCGGGCAGGATACCTTCGGTCCAAAACACGACGTGCACGCGAGGCATTATGTGCTGGATATCCATCCTGTTGATACCACATAATCAATCTGGTTCTTAGCGGCACTTCATCCAGAATAGGAGGAAGAATTCGTCTGAGGAAGTTGGCATACACTGTGCCGTTTGAAGAAATAAGGGCCCCTAATTGTAATACCAAGCATCCCATACCAGACATTCACTCTCCACTGACGTTGACGTTCCACCTGTATAAATCATGGGTTATCGCTGGACCAATAATGCATGTTCCTTATATTTACCTGTCCTTTCTTTAAGAAGGAAAACTCGTCGGTAAATAGAACATTGGAGAAGAAGTTCAAGTTGGCGAGGATATGCTGCTGTGCCCACTGTCAAAACTACACACGATTCTGGAAATCTTTCCCTTGGAATTCTTTATTTAGGTGTACATGGTAAGAATGGAACCGGTGGCTTGTAACAATCAATGTACACTGGTTTTCGGAATGCCAATCTCGTGTTCAAGCTGTCATGTGCTCAAACGTGGATCCATAGCAATGGAAGCGAGAACAATAACTTCGGCAGCTTCGTCTGTACGACGATTGTATTGTCTGGGGTTGCAACTTTCTGAAGCGTTGCAACAAGACGAGAAAACATCAATCGGGAAGGAGGTTTCTTGTCAGGATATCACTTTCTGTACAGTTCCTCTGCCTGCGTAGCATTTCGCCCACCTTCCAAGATAATAAAAGAAATGTTAATGTGATGCAGATGGTAAGGAGGTCATATTTTACTGTATGCCTACTCTACACAACAGTATTTAAATGACTAAACAACTTTACTAAATGTACATAAGTAAACAGTACTACAATTACTGTTCTGCTAATTTACATTCCCCGTAGATGAGTAGCACATCTACGTTCTCTTCGTTGGTGTACCTTCTACTAACACAACGCTTCAACTGATCATAGTTGACGGAATGACGGGTGTGGAGTCCACTTATGTTTACATTTGTCCTCTGTGAACGTCAGCACGTGGATGTGTTCCATTACCCCGTGTTCAGGCACCTAGCGCTGGGAGCGTCAACGTCAGTGATATGTTTTATACTTAATAACGTTGTTTTTCAGTGAAAGGTAGACTGTAATGCATTCTTGAATAGGTCTTTATGAAGGGAAACGAATAACCGAAAAAAATAAAAGGTGGCATTTAAAAAAAATCATACCGCTGTTCGTATCTTTGTAACAAAGCTAGAGAGAAGACAGTCATGCTGATTGATGCTGATTGTTATTCGAGTTTTGAATTTCACGTACCATTAATATAAAAAAAATCTAAAATCCGATACCCTCGTGGTCTCCTTGTGGGACACTCAAGCAGCACTGGTTCTACCGTGTAACGGCTGTCGCTTAAAGCTACTGAAGTTACGAGCACCACATCACTGTACACTTCTAAAATCGTCGCAGGTTAAAATGACGATCACAGAAAAATCCTGCAGGAGATAGGGAGGGAGAGGATGCGCAGAGGGGTGGGAATAGGAGGAGGAGGGGGCAGGGGGGAGGGCGGAAAAAGTCATAGGGAGAAGGTGGATGGAGAGACCAAGCGTGGGAGGGATGAAGAGGGGATGGGAGAGAGAGAGAGAGAGAGAGAGAGAGAGAGAGAGAGAGAGAGAGAGATGGCACATCATATATGTGGAGGGGGGGGAGGGATGAGACCAGGATTGATAGGAAGGGTAGCTGTCGGAACGGAGGGCGCATTCCGGGAGAGGATGGCGGCGAAAGTTTCCCTCGTAAAGGATTTGAACATTTTGCAGGTGTAGGGCGGAACGGATATGCTGGTATCCGTGTAGCAGAAGCCAGGAGTTCAGCTGGAGATATCAGAGGGTGATTGGATTCTATTTTGTGGGTGGTGTAGAACAGTGGCGGATACAGAATTTTTTTCTGAGGGGGGGGGGGGCACAAGTCTGAGGTGGGGGAACATGTCCTTAAGGGCTTTGTGAGACTAGTTTCAAAACACACACACACACACACACACACACACACACACACACACACACACATACAGGGTGTACCAGCTATCTTGACCACCCTAAATATCTCTGGAACAATAGCAGCTATTGGAAAACGTCTTTAACCGGTGTCAATGTAAGGCTGGGGCCCATGAATGTGATATTTGAAAACATTCTAAAACGAAAGCAAATGTGTTTTTTAATTCATACTAATGTTTTTTTTTTTTAATGGACACCCTATATTTTTTCTTCAGCAATCCATAGCATGACAAATCACATAAACAATGGCGTTGATTGCATCGCAATATCCCTATTACATCCCGAGATATTGGGACGAGAAGTTGACGCTTGGAAAACCCGAAATGCGCTGCTAGCTCACGTCCTGACGCTCAGGCGTGAACCCATGCTGCCCGTAACCGCGATGTGATTGACATGCGTAATCGCACTTCCATACTTACCATGAGGTCCGAAACTAATAATACGGTCAGCTGCCATCTTGCATTAAAGTCGTGCATTCCAGCAGATATTTATCCCATAAGCTATGGGTGATGCGGTTCTGTAACATATCTGTGTACCGCAACGTTAGTCACAAAGTTAACTTCGCTTATCGTTAATCCGTTACTAAAAAGGTAATGCCGTCCAACGTTAAAACTTTACTGTAGATCTAGCGCAAGTGGCAATGAATCATTCACTCATAATAGTAAAATTCATGTTGATGGTTATAGTGAAACGAGCAAGTGGACTAAAGGTGCAAGAGGGAAACCATTATGTGCTTATGAGAGTTGGCAGCAGATCGTATTATTCGTTTCGGACCAATTGATAAGAATTGGCGATTACGCATGTCAATCACATCACGATTACGGGCAGCGTGGGGTTCACGCCTGAACCTCAGGCAGCGTATTTCTGGTTTTTCAAGCGTCAACTTCTCGTCGCGATATCTCGGAATGTAACTGGAATATCAACGCCATTGTTTATGTGATTTGTCATGCTGTGGATTGCTGAAGAAAAAATATAGGGTGTCCATTAAACAAACATAAGTATGTGTTAAGAAACACATTTGCTTTCGATTTAGAATGTTTCCAAATATGTACATTCATGGGCACCAGCCATACATTGATACCGGTGAAAGTCGTTTTCCAATATTTTGGGTGGACAAGATAGCTGGGACACCCTGTATACTGCAGTTATTCTGCTATAGCAAACGCATAAAATATGTTCCAAGACCACAGTAGCTTTTTAGAAAAAAAAAAACTTAATTTACTTCCATCTAACTACCAATTTACTATTTGTTTCTGCGCACTATGGCATCATTTTCAAATGCCTAAGATCACGAAAATATTGCAATGATTCAATCATATTAAACAGTGTAAATTTTCTAAATTTACCACAAAATAAAAAAAGAGAGAATTTAATGCGTGAATGCCTTGTGTTCAGCTGTGGGCACACTTGTTGTTTCATCCTTCATCGTCATAAAGTAAGAAACACTTGACAACAGCTGAACACTCGGCATTCAGGCTCTGAATTTAATTCAGTATGTAACTGATTCTGAGCTTCGCCAGGAGGATATATGAGAAGCCCTATACAGAGAAAACCATGGAAATTGGCATAGGTTTCTGTACATATTTACAACTTTAGAATAATTAGACTATAAGACTGACCACTTGAAAATTCAAACATTTGTACAATATTGTCGAAAATTTTATTGTTTAATTAAAATGAACCAATTGACTTAATGTTGACTGTACAAAAACGTGGGACATTTTGTTTTTAAAAAAAAAGGTGAAATGTTTGTAATCCGAAGGGACCAAACTGCTAAGGTCAGCGGCCCCTATTCTTACAATCTTCTTTAACTTATTGTAAGGACAACACACACACACACACACACACACACACACACACACACACGCCCGAGGGAGGACTCGAACCTCTGGTGGAAGTGGCCGCGTACTCCACGACGTTGCGCCCCCAGATCACACGGCCATTCCCGTGCGGCGCACATGGTTTGATAAATTATTGAACTTTGCACTATTTAATGCGGTTGAATCATTGTAATATTTTTTTAATGATAGGAACTTGAGAATTACGCCAAAATGCGTCAAAAGTAATAGTACATTGGTAATCATATGTGAGTATATTAATTTGACAAGTGAAGACCATTTTACCTGGTGATGCCAGCAGCATAAAACATCTGCACTACTTGAAGGACTTCCATTTATTTTGGATTGCTGTTAACGTTACGATGTACCCAGATACGAAATATTACTGCACAAATTGTTACGGGCAACGTTTACAACACTGCTAGTTGCTTTCTGTTCGCTGATGCTCCCCCCCTCCCCCCCCCCCGCCCCCCACCCCCTCGGCAGGCAATGTACACGCCTCCCGCCGCTGCCAATAGGCAACGCACGAATCGTCAACTTATCGTCGATGAACAGTACAGTAACCGGAGTAGCGGTGTCTTACCATGTAAATCCATCGTATCTGATGTGTGGAAAAATGACGTTGAAATTTCTAATTTGCTCCAATAACTACTTGAAATAAAACTGTTTGTAATGGCTGTCTAGGAAAAGAATCAGATAAACCGTTTACCGTAAACATCAGAAATCGCCAGCCTGGACGCAGCTCTTGATATTCATTTTTTTACATAGTTAAATCCTATAACTTTATTTACGTATGAGTTAAACTTACACAATAGCTCATTTATCTCCCAAGCAATCACGAAAGAATAAGGAACTTTTATTTATTTTTATCGCAAATTACTGGCAAAAAAAAAGGAACAAGCAATTAAATGGAAACATAACACAAAAAAATCAAATTAAGTTATATTAATTACAGGGATTTTGCATTTTTAAACGCACAATTACATCCTGCCCGTAAGTAGAAGTTAATTATTCTAATCTACATCTACATACATACACAGCAATCCACTGAGCTATCCTGGACTACTACAACTACTACGCATTTCCTTTCCTATTCCACTACCAAATTGGACGAGGAAAAGAAGAATACCTATATGCCTTCGTATGAGCCCTAATTTCTCTTATCTTGTCTTTGTGATCACTACGCGAAATTTAAGTAGGTGGCATCAAGATCGTACTACACTCAGCTTCAAATTCCGGCCCTCTAAATTTCCTCAACAGAAATTCACAAAAAGAACGTCGTCTTTCCTCCAGCGTTCCCCAATTGAGTTGCCGGAGCATTTCCGTGACACTCGCGCATTGGTCGAACCTACCAGTAACAAACCTAGCTGCTCGCCTCTGATCTGCTTCCATGTCTTCCTTTAAACTGATCTGCTGCCGGTCCAAAACACTCAAGAAGAGGTAGTACTAGCATTTCATACGCGGTCTCCTTTACTGATGAAGTACTTTTACCAAAATTCTCCCAATAAACCGAAGTCGGCCGTCCGCCTTACAACTGTCCTCACATGTTCGACCCATTTCATATCGCTCTGCAATGTTACGCCTAGATATTTGAACGACGCGACATCATCATCATCATCATCATCATCATCATCTATCATCTCTCTTTTTTTCGTTGGGCCGTCTGGGGGAAGGGGACAAGTGCCCCTGTGTGGAGGATACGGATACTTTCTAGGAACTTTTGGAGTTGAGGAAGAGGACTGAGATCGTAAAGAATCTGCGTGGGGGAAGAGAGGCGGATGCGGTGATCGAGGCGGAGGGAGTGGCGCACCAGGATCTAGAGGTATTTGTAATAGGCCGTGGGGAGGGGGGCGGGATATCGGGCTGGAAGGTAGAAGTCTTCCATACTCAGTCGATGCGCTGATAAAGCCGACATCGGCGAAGGGCTGCTCTAGGTCACACAGTTTGGATTGAATGGGTACTGCTTTATTCTCTTCTCGTAAAGTACTACAACGGCGTCTATTAGGGAGTTGTCGGTGTTTTGATTACTGTTTGTGTGAGCTACTTGGAAGGAATCTAAGCAGCCCGCCTTGGCTGCCTGTTGTGCGGGCACTCTAAGAGTTAGGAGCCGCCACAAGAGGTATAAAACAAAAATCACGTATGCACGTAGCCAACGTCTATGATAATTTATCAAACGGCGTCAGTTTTAAGGTAGCTTCTGACGTGCTCCGAACACAATCTTATGAAGCCGAATCAGCTTCTTATTTTGAATGTGTACAACATTTCGTCAGTATCGGAATACTACTGTAGATTTTGCGAATCCTGTAACTGAGTTGGGACTAAGGAACGCGCCCGGTATTCAGCTAGGAGGAGGTTGAAAACCGCCTAAAAAGCACATCCAGGCTGGCCGACACTCCGATCCCCTATGTTAATGCGCCGGGCGGACGCGTACCGGAAAGCGGTGCGTTAGACCACACGGCTAACGGGGCTCTAAAATTACTAAAAATTTCCGGGCTGTTATGCCGTGGACCAGTGGATTTACTATTAAAACCAAACGTTTCGTCCCCGACTGCGGACGACATTCTCAAGGGGGATCGTGGCACTTTTGGATGTCCGATTCACACCCTGGCTCGCTACTGACTGAAGCCAATTTTCGTTTACAAGGGCTCTCGCGCAGAGGTGTGACGTCAGATGTTTTTGACATGCGCGCGCGATTCGTCGTTGCCGATTGCCTCCGTCCGTTAATGTCGTCCCATGGTAGAAGACTGTTACATTTCTTCTTCAAAACCGGAATTCAAAAAATTGTTCAAATGTTTGTAAAGCTTATGGGACTTAACAACGGGGTCATCAGTCCCTAAACTTACAAACTACTTATGAACTACTTACGAACTAGGACGGCACAAATATCCATGCCCGAGGGGGGATTCGAACCCCCGACCGTAGTGACCGTGCAGACCGTGACTGAAGCGCCTCAGTCTCCTCGGCCACCGCGGCCGGCAAAACCGGAATCCAGATATCATTTAGTTTCACGCCCTCCTCCATCCTATTGAAATTATTGGTGTGTTTTACAATTTCTGTTGCCTCTCTATACAGTCTTTCGTGGTATACATTTGTGGCTGCTAAAATTTCAATCTTATCAAATTGAATAAGGTGGTCCCCTGGTTGAAATACATGTTCAGCAACAGCTGATCTGTCAATCTCTCTCCTCCTACAGTTCCCCTTGTGCTCATCTAGTCGTTTTTTGACTGTTCTTTTTGTGGTACCCACGTATACGTCCGGTTTTGAAGAAGAAATGTAACAGTCTTCCACCATGGGACGACGTTAACGGACGGAGGCAATCGGCAACGACGAATTGCGCGCGCATGTCAAAAACATCTGACGTCACACCACTGCGCACGAGCCCTCGTAAACGGAGTTTGGCTTCAGTCGTAGCGAGCCAGGGTGTGAATCGGACATCCAAAAGTGCCACGATCCCCCTTGAGAATGTCCTCCGCAGTCGGGGACGAAACGTTGGGTTTTAATAGTAAATCCACTAGACCACGGCATAACAGCCCGGAAATTTTTAGTAATTTTGACCATTCCGGCCGTGAAAGTTTACTCTGCCTACTTCACCTTAGGCTGTGTGTATAGGTGTGTATAGCCCTCGGTGGCTCCGTGGCGTAGGAATCGCGGCTGTTTCTCATAAAAGGCAGCTTGGGCCCTGCTTATAGGCGCGACTGCGACGGCGGTCCCTCCGCTCTTCCGCTGCGACGTCAAAATACCAGCGGCTGCACTTCCAAACCGCTTACACGGCGGCTAATGGGGCTGTTTGGTGCTCCATGTCTGGCCGCCACGGGGGATAGAGGTAGGGTTGCCAGATTGAACTAGAGGCAGGCCCGGAGACCAGACGTGCTCCCCTCCCCCTTGGCCAATGACTCCCCCCCCCCAAAAAAACAACCCTTATCATCTCCTCCCTCCCAGCAAGTATCCCCCCGGTGGAACATTGCTAGGGGTGGCCTTGACCGGCCAGGCCGCCAGTTGCTGTGGATCAACAATCGGCACACTTTAGTCGGCGTGGCAGCAGAAGTGGCGGCAGCATCAAAGCTGCTCACAACAACAGCTGCGCCTTCGAAGAGTTGCCGCTTGAGGCTCCGCAAACTGGTCACCAAGAAGTGCGCCAAATACCTAATAAACTTTTGTAGCCACTCTTTATAATTTTCTTCCTGCAACCATTTTTCACGGAACGAACTTAGATATCGTTTCTTCATTTCACTGTTATTACTCACTAATCTGAGTTAATGTAAGTTTGTCTGTTCACACACGATCCGAGTATTCCAAAAATTGCCGGTAAACTGATAACAAATAATGAACGAACGAACACAAATAATAGACGTCGCCAGTTGAAACGTTGCCGCAACAGTGTTTGCTTAATAATGCGCTAGCCGATTACTACGCAACAGCGAAAAGTTTTCAGAGGAAGAATAGAAAAGTAGTGTTTGGTTGCAATAAGAAATTGACATTTATATAAAGTTATTCATAATTACGAGAGAGGAGCCGGCCGGGAATGGCCGAGCGCACTGAGGTGTGTCTTGCCACGGAGCGCGAGACTGCTCCCGCCAGAGGTTCGAATCCCCCCTAGGGCATGGATGTTGTGTTCGTCCTTAGTTTGAGTTACGTTATGTTCGATGTAGATCGTCGCTATATGAGCATAGCACTTAAAAAGCGTCGTAAAAAAAGGTTAAGATGAAAGTTACATTCAAGCCCGGAGATGAGAGTCATTGGCCCGTAGACCGGAGAATTCATTCCAAACCCGGGTACTCCGGGCGGCGCCCGGAGATCTGGCAACCCTAGATAGAGGGTGTTAAAGGTCACTGCGGCTGAAACACCTGCTCCGTGAGTGACGAGCGGTGCCTCCGCAAAATCACCGAGGGCGATAAACGCAGACTAAATCGGTTGCTCCATGCGCTAGCAGCGGCAGACAGTGTTTGCGTTCGCGTCACGTGGGCAGTGTCACAAGGCCGCGGCCCTGGTGGATGCCTCCACGGCCGGTGGAGATGGCTGCAGCCGGAGGCGGCGGTGGAAGTGCAGGGGGAGAGGGGAGGGGCTGCCAAACGCGATTACGTCACCGGCGGGGGTGGGGAAGGGGCGCGTCGAACACCCTACCATCCTCCACGTGACGCATCTGCCGCCACGGCGGGCGCGCAACACGGTGTCGATATTTCCCGCCCCCGGCCTCGTTTGGCGTCTGAGTATGGCTCACAAGGAGAGGACGCCTACTCGTCATCGCCGAATTCCTCCAAATGTATGATTCATGTAGGGCGTGATGAGATACGAAAGTGCACCAAGTGGCAACGTCAGACGGCAAAGCTTTTAGGACATAAAAGGAATTTTTAGCAAATGAAAAACCATCCACCGTTATTTTTTAAAATTTTTAATCAATTACAGGTTTCCAGATTCCAATAATCTCATCTTCAGATCATTATAAGATCCGTGCAGTAATATGAGAACTAGCCACCCATTTATAATCCTGCATATACCCGCTCATCCCAAGATGTAGCTGACAACGCATTACTATAGTAAAGATAGACACGAAGCCAACACCGACCACAGGGGGGGGGGGGGGGGGTGGATAGTACAAGTTTATATGCCAGCTAGTTCTGCCGCTGACGAGAGGATCCAAGAACTGTTTGAGGAGATAATAGAAATTATTCTCACAGTTAAGGGAGAGGAAAACTTGATTAATTTGGGGGACTGGAACTCGGTAGTAGGAAAGGAAATAGAACGAAAAGTAGTAGGGGTAAGCAGGTATATGCAGGATTATAAATGGATGGTTACTTCTCATATTACTGCATGGATATTATAAGTATCTGAAGATGAGATTATTGGAATCTCGAAACATGTAATTGATTAAAAATTATAAAAAATAAGGACGGAAGGTTTTTAATTTAAATTAATACATCGCCGTCATCCCGTCGTCCATCTGAGATGGATCTACAGAGAAAAAGAATTTTGATAGGAATCTATCACCATATGCACCATATCAACTGCCCCTGAGAGAATCTGTTTAGAAAGCGGGGTTTGACTGAGCGGTAAGAGACCGGAAATTTATTGAAAGGTTCGCGGGTTTTATTCCGTCCGCCGACAAATATTATTTTGCTCCTGGGCAATGCGTACATTACTCACTTCACAATTAACCGCAAATTCATATATGTTATTTTGTATTTTTATGTGCACAACATCAGCATGGGACGTCATTATTTAAAACAAACATATTATCTTGCAAACTTGGGGTTGTGAACGGTCCACAAGTGCAAACACGAATAATCGTACATGTAATTGATAAATTGCAAAACAATGGAAGTATCGATTTACATTTACATACACCACGTCCCCAATTACACGTTAACTAGTCCCTTTTTAAATGTTTGTAGTTCTGAATTTCATCGAATGCCCTCTCTTTTTTGCTTTTATAAATTGATAGAATAACCTATATGATGTCGCGGATAACTGTAATGTCAGTCTACATCTACATCAATACTATGCAAACCACTGTGAAGTGCATGGCAGAGGGTACGTCCCACTGTAGCAGTTATAAGGATTTTTTCCCATTCCATTGTTGTATTGAGCGTGGGAAGAATGATTGTTTAAATGTCTCTGTGCGTGCTATAATTAATCTAACCTTGTCCTCACGATCCCTACAGGAACAATAAGTAGGTGTACGCATTGTCAAGGAGCAGAAAACATTTGACGCCTTCTCAATATGAATCCGATCTTTTACCGGTAACCCAGACCCCGCTGCCAAGACAAGCTGTCATAGGGACACTTGATAGGATGCATATAGTGACAGATCCGAATCAAACTTCCTTTTATTTCCTAAACGCTTGGCCATCTGGAGTTACCACTTGGGTCACTTTCATATCTCACCACGCCCTACGAATACCATAAATTTGGACGAATTTGGCGATGACGAGTAGGCGTCCTCTTCTTGTCAGACGTCGAAAGGCCGATATTACGCGATTATATTTCTTTGTCAAAAATGATACGTCAAATACTTACGCCAAGGAAACTCGATAGTGTAATGGTGAACTTCGACATATCTCGTGTTTCACCAAAGAAACATTATCAAAACTAGGGCCTCGTCATAGATTTGTTCATAAAAGTCGTTTGTCTTCTGCTCACTGCTATGCGAAATATCACCGCTTTGAGCGTTAGCATCGCTCCAGTTATTTGACTGCTGCGTGTCTGTTAATACGGCTGCAAAGTTTAGCTGGTGTGTTCAATGTGACAAACCTGGTAGTATTCGTTGTTTCTTGAAGTTCTCGTAAATCGTTGCTCTCATTAGCGGCTGGCTGAAATTTCATGGGGCAAAACCGATCCACAACAAATAACGTTGGCAACACACAGAATTGCAGTTCTTTGACACTTCTAATAATTCATAAGTGCCCAGTTGTACACATTTATGGCCAGCCTACAAGTCTCATTAATTGCAATTAATGTGACCAGGTATGCAAATTCCACACATCAATAATACGAATTTACACAATTCGTGTGTGGAGTACTAAAGTCCAAGGTGTACAGTGTCGCACAAATATGTATTCCTAACATTGAAGAACTTTTAACATACTGTTCACAAAGTTCAAAGTGACGTGGATTATGCCACAGATACATCACGTTACACGACTTAAAGCAAGACTATGAATTGGCGTAGATTGTGCCTCATATCAAGGATGAAACAATATTCAGTTACATGGCGAGAACGCATCCTATTTATACTGTCGCGTTGAAATGTAAGCAGGCTTGACTTCGAAGGCAAGGTTGTCGAGTGAACACAGCACTTCTACTACTGGAAGCAGGTTTATTGCGAACTTTTATTTCTAAAAAATAAATAAATAAATAAAAAAATAAAAAAAATTTGCCGATGGGCGGGATTTTTTTGTGCCTCTTTTTTTCCCTGAGCTGCTCCACTTCAGGCGTTGGCTCCTAACTATCCATCCCCAATCTAATTACCTCGCCTATAAAAAAATGTTAATGCCACCGCTGCTTTGTGCGCTAAACTAAAGAAAGACTCCACCCAGGAAACGGGAAGGGAAATGGCGTGTTTTTATTTAGTCAGTATTCATTTCATTTATTTATATTTTGGTTTTTATTTTTTTTATTTAATTTTTTTTTATTTTTTTTGTAGTTATTTTAAACAACTTGTCCACAAGGAAAAGAAAAAAGGAGGAATCCACCTATGGCAAATACGTTGATGAACAAGTAGAAATAAAGAGAATATTTAATGTAAACAGCCATAATGTGAGGAGACAAAAAGGTCAAACGAAAGAGAAAACCATAGCGGCAAGACTTCAAGCCGCGAGTCCACCAAAAACATCGTGCTATTTGTAAAAGACAGAACAAACATAAACAAACGTGGACAAGAGGGCTGGCTAGCACGAAAAAGCAGCAAAGGAAGAAAGAAACAACAATATAATACCAACGAAACGACGTTCCTGAACTCCCAAAAGTGAGATTAAGAAAATTCAAAACACAACAAAATCATCACTTCCCGAGGACAAAAACTCAAAGAAGGAAACAGAAAATGGAAAAGAAAGAGATATAAAGGACACGAAGACAACGTTCATTTCGTGCATATAGAAGACGACCGCCATTCCGACCTATACAACAGGGGAGAAATGGGAGTTCACACCACATTTCATGTACAAATAAAACGAAAGGATAAATAAAAGTAACCGAATAATAGAGGTAAAGCCCAACACACAAAGGAGTGGAACGCACAAACACGAAAATTCTAATTCCCTATTTTCGAACCATGACAAAAAGCCAAATTAAACACAAGACTGACAGAAAGGAGATGAAACACACGGAATCAAAGGTTCATAGCCATTATCCAAAAGCAAGTCCGGACAAGTCAGAAGTGACACGTCTCCCCACCAGAGGGGCCGGTCGAAACAGACACTCAAGTCCCGTCGCCGGGCTCCACCTCGTCCGCCCACACAAACGGCTTCTCCTGGCCACTCCCAGGCGGCCGGCACGCGCTCTTCGAGTGGTCGTCTTCCGCCTTCCTCTTCACAGCGGCGGACGCGTCACGGGAGGCGTCGACGTCCATCTGGAAGGACTCTGCCGATGTCTGGAGCAACTCTTGCAGCTGTCGAACTCTTTCCCCTTCAGCCATTGGTCATCGCCAGCTTCTGGACGGACGACGTCCCCGGGACCCCGTTTCTCCGAGTATGTGCTCCACAACAACATCTTCTATCTGGTGTTCAACTTCAGCGGCGACGGGGAGCGCGACCGCATCGGCAGCAACAGAGGCAGCCGCCGGCGTATCGATGGACGCCGCATCGGCGGGCGAGGACGGATCCCGATCTTCCGCCCGTGAGGAGCAGGTACCGCGGTGTCCGCTGGAGGTAGCAACGACACGTCCTGTGGAGGAACGTCCGGAGAAGGGGCCGAGTCAGTTTCCATGGAGACGGTTTCGGATCCCGTTCCGTCGTCCGCGGCCCGGCGGGCGGGCAGGCAGGCGTGCGCCGCCCAGCGCCACCGCAGCGTACGAAGCGTCGCCGTCGACCCCGGCCGCCGGCAGCTGCGCGGGGCGCCGACGTCGTGGGCAGTGCTGCCGGAAGTGTCCCGTGCCGCCACAGAGCGAGCAGGTCTGCGGCTGCCCGCTGCACGGAACGAACGCCCGGTGGCCGTTGACGAACACAAAGGACGGGACATGTTTCCTGACAACCATCCGGACGCTGCGGATCCCATTCTCGACCCGATAGATGTACGCAGACGACCAGCGTTCCTTTTCTATGGACAACACCTCACCGTAGAGCGCGAGACACCGTGCAGTCTTGTCATTGCGAACCTCAAACGGGAGGTTAAGACACGCACCGTCCTAAGTCCATAACCAGCGTTCGTGACGTTCACATTGCTAACGGTGCCGTCGAAGTGTTTAAACTTCCGAACGCCGTTGTTAACATTGACCAGGGCATCACATAAGCCCAGGAACCAGTGATCTCTATACAAACTGGATGTATAACTCTGGTGTCTGATCATTGAATTGCACCGTGCCTGCACATTCAAATATTTTGCACACGATTTCGCATTGTCCGCCATGTTTAAATTTGGCAAACGAGTTTCCATCAGTTATTACGTGACAAAGAATTGCTTGCTTACCTCTTTACTTGGAATTTAATTCAATATTCGATGTTGTAGGCTGACATGGGAACGGAATCGAAACATATTTTCTTCTCTTTTTCTTTAAATGCTTCTTAGCAGCCATGTTTGAATTTGGCAAGAAACTAAATATGAATATCTATGGCTGGCACGCTAGGGAAACTGAAGTTCAACATCCAGAGAGTATAGAGATCAATGCCGGGAACACAACTTAATAAACAGAGAATGAACAAAAACGTCTAACTGTAAACCGAGAACAACAGCTTCCGGTAACTGGAGTTCGTCCTGCAGCCAATTGTGAACTTCCATCGCGGACGGCCTGGGAGCAGACGGATCAAACTGACATTGTACGTTATTTTCCCGCTCTTCAGACTCCATCTTCATTTACGGAACTAAACCGTAACTAGCAAACGATGCGAAGAGAGCCGCCGACCGCGTAACACTTGACGTAAACAACCGCCCGGCCCACGCACCGATGTGACCAGGCGGGTAGTCAGCCACGAACGAAACATACACCAGTACTGACTGCCTCTCAGGCAGAGTGCTCTGCTATTTACACACAGGCAGAATTTACCAGAAATCAGAAGAACAGTTGACATAAGGTACAAGTGAACATAAGAAACATGTAGAACATTCTGGAAATGTTTATTTCAAAGAAATAAATTTTTGCTGGTGAACGGGATTGAACTGGTGACCTCGAGCACCGCAGTCGACGACGCTATCCCTTGCGCCACGCCGGCAGTAGGTTCACGTAAGTTCTCGCGCCAATATCTTCCAAACAATATCACTGTAAATTACGTATTGTTAAGAGAGTTCCTTATATAAATTATAATGGAAAAGTAAACAATCACATACAACTGCCTATAGTAAAAGATAACGAAAATAATACGGAGTAAATTAATGTACAAACCTCGGTTCAAGTATTTAATTTGTGTAATTAACAAAATAGGTTTATCAACAATACTTTCGTAATTAACGGTAATTATACAGAAACAAATGAGGGAAAAGCTTTCCTAACATTACTTGTGAAACATAGTAATACCAATTTTAATATTATGAGACAAGAATTTACTTAGTTTTATCAGAAATACTAATTAGTTTACCATCTGAAATATAACAACACGCCTTGGCATTAACTAGTTAATATTTGCTAATTAAACAAACTTCTCCGAAACCAAATAATAGAAAATAACTTCAGCTAGTCATATTAGAAAAAAGAATAACAAAAGTATTGGAAAAGAAAATTCGAATAGACTAATTACATTTATATCTATTATGCAACAGTGGTATCGGAAGGTTCTGTATTTCAAGGAGATGGGAATAAATCCCGACATGTTTTGTTACAAATCAACCACTAAATTAATATAACTGCATGAAACAGACGAGGCGTTGTATAATGTAGGCAATTCTGATAATAAAAATAGGTTTAGACTGTTGGAGACCTGTAAGAAGACGGCGAAGGTTATTCGGCGTGAAATACGGTCCGGTTGTACCGCAGATGACATGGAAAAGAAAATTATTTTTTCAAACCAGCGTGTCTCACGTTAAATAACGCCTCATCTACCTCGTGCGTTTGTATAAATGTTGTAGCTTGTTGATTAAACACAAACTGTATTTTATTTGTTTATAAAGTTTACGCCCGCTTTGGAGCATAATCACGATACTATTATTTAAAATAGTTCTTAATGCCCATGTAGTGCACTAAACGTTTGTTCAGTTTCAGATAATCATCCTTCACTGCGTTATAAATTGGTTCATACGTTTCAGGAGTTATTTTGCTTCGTGCTCACTGCGATACTCGAGTACTGTACTGGAGGATAGAGTAGATTCCCCAATAGCAAGAAATCACTGTGCTGCTGTAAACTCATCTTCTGCGGATATAGCATTCCCCATGCGCGTATTTGGCTTTGTGATGTGAGGAGCCAATTTATAAACACAGATACGTTGTGACATCCATTCTCAGGTTATTTATATGACTTGACGTCCTCCACGTGTATCCCCGCTACATATTTCTGAATGTTTTTGTTGTCACCACCAGTAACCGATATCTTCATCCAAGTACGTTTTATTTTGCCCGTAACTTGTGTTCGTCCAAAAGCATACAAAATTTAATTGTGGCGGTAGCAAATGCAGCGGAAAAGAAGATTTTATTGTCCGCCATCTAGAAATATGACGTAATATATGCCAGTATAATACCTTCTTTTTAGCGCCGCGTTCCGCGGCAGAATAGGCGTGCGTATGAGGCGTCGTGTTGCAGTGCGCGCGGTCGTTCGCCGTCGGGGGTTCGAGTCCTCCCTCGGGCATGGCTGTTTGTGTTGTCGTTAGGATAACTTACTTTATGTCAGTTTCAGTAGTTAGCTTAGGGAGTAATGACCAACGTAGTTAAGCCTCTTACATTTACAAACATTTGAACATTTTTAGCACCAAGACAAAGATTTATGTCAAAGAAATTGCAAGAATGTTTGATAATATTTCTTTGTCAAATATTTGATCGAAACGATACTGACCATTAGAGGAAGTGTAGTGCTGACGCCCAATTTGGCTGCCAATAGGTGGACCACGCTGTTCTTAATCGATGTGCCGCGTTTTTCTGTGAGATGCCTTTCCAACGAGACTTTTTTTTCGTGTTTACGCCGTGCGTTAGCTGTAAAGAAGTAATAGATTATAACCTGATGCTGGATGGGGCGGTTATTGTCCTTATATGTCATGAACTACGTGTCGTACTGTAATACGATTTAGAAAGTACATTCATCTGTATGAGTGTATACCATCTCTACTACTTTGTCGAAATTATAATCTACAACGTCATACCGAATGCCATTGTTTTGCTCTTTGAACAGCGTGATTGTCAGCAAGAAATAGTTCAGCAAAGTTTAAAATTACGTTTAAAGTTTGTTGTATGTCGCTAAGTACTGACATTCTCATACAGTGTATTTATACAGTCTCGCCGCATTATGTAGCAATTTCTTGCAACTCCCATTGTTTACATCTACATACATACTCCGCAATTAACCGTAAGGTACGTGGCGGAGGGTACACTGTGCCACTATTTGGCATTTCCTTTCCTATTCCACTCCCAAATTGAACGAGGAGAAAAGAATGCCTATATGCCTCCGTACGAGCCCTAATTTCTCTTATCTTGTCTTTGTGATCTTTACGCGAAATGTAAGTAGGCGGCAGCAAGATCGTACTACACTCAGCTTCAAATTCCGGCCCTCTGAATTTTCTCAACAGAATCTCACGAAAAGAACGTTGTCTTTCTACCAGCGATCCCCAATTGAGTTGCCAGAGCATTTCCGTGACACTCGTGCATTGGTCGAACCTTCCAGTAACAAACCTAGCTGCTCGCCTCTGAACTGCTTCTATGTCTTCATTTAAACTGATCGTCTGCGGGTCCGAAACACTTGAGCAATACTCAATACGTGGTCGTACAAGCGTCTTATACGCGGTCTCCTTTACAGGTGAAATACATCTTCCCAAAATTCTCCCAATAAACGGAAGTCGGCTGTCCGACTTACTCACAACTGTCCTTACATGCTCGTTCCATTTCATATCGCTCTGCAATGTTACGCCTAGATATTTGAACGACGCGACAGCATCAAGAAGCTCACTACTAATGCTGTATTCGAAAATTGTGGGATTGTTTTTCCTACTCATGCGCATCACCTTACATTTTTCTACATTGAGAGCTAGCTGCCATTCTTCACACCAACTAGAAATTTTGTGTAAGTCATCCTGTATGCTATTACAGTAAGTTACAGACGACACCCTCCCATACACCACAGCATCATCAGCAAACATTATGACGTTATGACTCCTGAACGAAGAGTCGTATGTGGTTCTTACTCCTACAGCAATTGTTATCTGACAGAAGGAATATGTGCACTGAATTTGGTTGAAATCGGGCAAGTTGTTTAGGAGAAAATGAGCAGCATCTCGTTGTTTATGACGTCATATGACGTTTATGACGTCAGTTGCTACCATGGTCTCTGTTTATTCCATAGCTCGTCTATAACTGTCATCGATATCGTAATATCAATAATCGTGCCTCTTTAGTGACACAACTTTAGTGACAATCTTTCAGACCACATTCAAAATTCAATTCATAATTCCCATCACTTAAGAAAAATCTTTTACATATCTTGATTCAATTTTTAGAAATCGTGGACTGTCATAACTTCTTTTTAAACTTTTTATTTTAAATATATATGACTTAAGTAGTATCATATAATTCAGTATTACAAATCGCAATTGCAACGACACTTTATCTCAATACGGAATTAAAAAAAAGACTAAACATTTTTCATCTACATTTTTATATGTATTGTTAATTTTTTAATGTCAATCGCGGTCCGTAACAGCAGGCAGTGTCTTCTAGTTCAGCGCGCCGACCTTCGGCTAATCAACGATAGCGACCGGCATTTTCTCTCTGACGTCAGCGGAGAACTCGTCACTGCGTACTGCTGCAGCACCGTCGTTACTCATGAAACAAACAAAGGCGAATAAAATTCACACAAGTGAATGTTCTCAGACATTAACAACATTCAAAACAATATATTCCGTAATTAATTACTGAATAACTGCGAAACTGAGCTTTATGAGGAAAATAGTGGACGGTTAAATACATGAGCCACTACAACGTCAGCTTGTAGACCATATCCACAATAACGAACTCGGAGAAACTGGCACGTGAGCGATACAATTGCATGCAGAATTTGAATTTCACAGATGACTCTCCACAGTATGCAGTACAGTCAATACAACTGTCAACGATAGAAATAAGCATTTTATCGTTATTTTTACCTTCAGAGAGAGCAATGCTGATCCTATGGAAAGGATAAAGCAGGTTTTGCAACTCACTCGTGAGACGGCCATGGTAGGTCACACACTTACTTGTAGAGCAGGTTTTGTAAATGTAAACATAGAACTGTGAAATTACCAGGTTTTTTTATCCGTTCATAACATGTATGTAGCATGTTTTTCAAACCGTTTGCCGTTTTCCCTTCGAAATTTAAAGAGATTACAATGTGTTTTAGAACCTGAAACTTAGCTAAATTAGAAGCCAGAACCATGAAATATGATGCAATACCATTATCTCATGTTCGTAACTTTATGCAAATAGCTGGGTTTGCTAATGGGCTACTCATATAAAGATATGCTTACATCAGAGTCTCGGAGCAGGCAAAGTTTCGCAACCATGCTTTGTCTAGAGCATTCAGCAAATGGCAATCTCGCCACGAATAGCAGTGAGTGCCGCCAAGTATCCGTAGTTAAAAAATGTGCGCTTTAGACGAACACAACAATAGTAATTTTGAATCGTACTGGTATCAGTTATCCTGGGTTACAATTTCAATTTTTCACCATCCTCGCCGGCCGCTGTGGCCGAGCGGTCTGCGGCGTGCCAGTCACTGTCCGCACGGCCGCTGCGGTCGTGGGTTCGAATCCCCCCTCGGGCATGTGCCGTCCTTAGTTAAGGTAGTTCATAAGTAGTTTGTAAGTTTAGGGACTGATGACCCCGTAGTTAAGTCCCATAAGCTCTACAAACACCTTTCACCATCCTCTATATAAGGGAGGGTAATATATATATATATATATATATATATATATATATATATATATATATATATCGAAATCAGCCAAATAAATTTAAAAATCCCATCTTGGATTAAAATCCTTAAAAGTAAGGTTTAAGCAATAAAAAGCATCACTTTCCTTCGAATTCTCGTCAACACGTGTAAACTTTATTGTAATGGTTTTATAAGAACTGATTTTGCTTATATTTTAGGAATTATGGCAAATACTGTGATACTTCGCTATTTAAATTAAAATAATGTGATGAGAAATATTACCGCTGCACTCGACAACTGATTTAATGGCTGTAATAAATATTGTATTCTTGTATAACGCTATTAGCAACATATTTTCACCAGAAATGACTTACATTCTGCTGTATAAACGCAGTCAAGACAAGCTGAAGTGTTTCTTCGTGCTGTAAAAAGTGGAATAACTATTCCATAGATCCGCAATGTGTTACTGCATTCAGAGAGGTACGCTTACTAGTGCCAAGCTCTGTGTCATTTTAGTAAAACGTGACGGTCCTTACATTACACAACCACTTTCATTTAATGTGCATTTCCTTATGAAAGTCAAGACACGAAAGGGTCACTTTTGTCAGTCTGCACCAACTTCTAATATTCCGAGTGCAGGTATCTTGAACAGAAAAAAGAGAGTCAATTTATCTGTTATATCAATGACGATATTGATCTGTGCAGAATGGGCCAGGAAGTATTCGAGAAATTTCGATAATCAGTCTGAAAAATTATTTGACTGAAACTGTTATCTTATTTTTGTAGGACATAAGAAATGTTTTGCTTCAGCTGAATGTACACATTTGAAATATTTCTCCCGTCTCTAAAATCATCTATATGTTGAAAAAAATCATAGTGCAACACAGAAACTCAGGATATATAATTGTATTGCTATTGAAAAAGAACAGTTGATGCTTTTCACCTTATCACATAGAACAAACAAACTATAATTATCGCATTAATATTAGTAAATTTCAAGAAATAACATTTCCTTTATTATAAAAAATTTAATAGGAATACCATAAGTTGGTTTTCTGTTAAAATCAATACTTGATTTCTGCTTTAATTCCAGAAAAACTGTTTTTTGTTCCTCTTACTGACAAAAACTCAGTCTCCCGATGCGTAGCAGTACAAGATGTTTGTTTCAAACCACAACACGACAGAGAGAGACACACCCAGTCTGTTATTTATGGTCTGTGGTTTTCTTTCGGTCGAATTGAACACCCACAGACTTGTAATGTATATCTGTGGAAACAACCAAATGAAAATAGTTCCTGTGGCCGTGTGAGCTAAACGCATATTTTCACTCACTGAACGAGTTTCAGTGGTTTCACACACGTAGCTACGACCACCGTTATATGAATGTCACCACTCACTCACCGGTTTGGGAGGTTTTATTTAGATAATTTCTCAGTTATTTTAGTTATACATGGTTACACGTGGCTACTGTCCTTTTTAGAGACGAGAAAAGTGTATTATTTCAAAGAGATTTCAAGTATATTCAAAATATATCCACGTAATAAATACAGTTTTTCGTAATTCTGGCATTACATATCAATATTGCTTTTAGACACCCATTTCCAACACCTTGTCAGCTTGATCACTATTTATGTCAGCCGAAGTTGCGCAGACGTATTTAAGTAGAGAAATAATGAAAAAGATCGCTGTTTTGTATTTTTTATTATTGCACAACTAGTTTCAGCATTCTAGCTGCCATCTTCAGATGCGGCATACACATAAAATAACTAAAAGCCTGTGGTCGGTTATGGTGTGTGCTGTAGTTTAAAAATGGACTGTTTAATCTTTAAATTAACATATTTAATATGTGGAGTACTCTAAGACTTCATTTTCAGATTTTCAAATTTATTTTGAAAATGTGTAGTAGAGTACTCCAGATATATTTATTTAAAATGAAGATGAAGCAAGCCACTTTTAAACTGTAGCACAAATCGATCACAAGCTTGTAGTTACTTTATGTAAATGAGGCATCTGAAGACGGCAGCTAGAATGCTGAAACTAGTTGTGCAATAATAAAAAAATGCACAAAAATGCCATATTTGCATTTCTTCATCAAATCAGATCGCGCCCTGAAGATGTGCAAACTGTAATTATATTATACAGGGTGTCCAGAAAAGGACTCCTGATTTCAAAATTAAATATCTCGAAAACAAAGATAGACAGAGGAATGCAGTAAACGGTATGTTTATTGTGAAAGCTGTAAGACGTTTATACAGCAGTTTGAAATAATAGTTGCAAAAGCTGCTAACAGATGGCGCTGTAATCGCCATACGTAATGCCTAGTATAAATAGTGATCCGAAGCCCAGAGCGATCAGTCCCACTATTGAAACGTGAAAGGAGGTTAGAGTACCGAAGGAAGAGATTACTCCATTGAACAACGCGTTTTTCTGGTGCTAGAGTAGCACAGGTTAGAAGAGAGTCCTACGGCAACAAGGCGAAGTTTTCAAGCAAGATTTAATGTTCCAGAAGGACCCGATGCGAAAACCATTCGTACGCTCTTCGCAAAATATCAACGAACAGGCAGCGTAACTGATGATCTAGTGGGGCATGTTGGCCGCAAGCAAACCGCAGTTAGCCTGAAAATATCGCCACAGTTTCTGGAATTATTCAGCAAAATCCAATGTCATCCGTCCGTAGAATTGCATCTGAGACTGGTTTGAAGCTTTCCAGCACGCACAAAATAATGAGAAAGAGCCTACATATGTTTCCATTCAAAATTCAAACGCACCAGGCCATACCCGTACGAGCTGTGCAACAAAGGGTTGCCTTTGCTAATCAGATGCTCAAATTGATTGATAGTGAAGGTTTTGATGTTGGCTGCATCTGGTTTACAGATGAAGCACACTTCCACCTGAATGGATACGTGAATAAGCAGAACTGGCGATTTTGGGGTTCCGAAAAGACATATTGGTGTGATGCGAAACCCCTGTATTCTCCTAAAGTTACTGTATGGGCTGCAGTATGCAGCAGAGGCGTTATTGGCCCTTTTTTCATTCGAGAAACGGTCACTGGTGCACGTTACGTTGTAATTTTGGAACAATTTGTCGCCACACAGCAAGCGTTAGAGGATCGACCAGGTACGGAATTGATTATGCAAGATGGAGCCCGAACAAGTGTTTCGCTTTCTTGAGGAATACTTCGGGAAGCAAGTCATTGCTTTGGAATATCACAAATTTACCGGTGCAGGCATGGATTGGCCTCCATATTCGCCGGATTTGACTCCCTGTGACTTTTTTTTGTGGGCCAGAGTGAAAGACATGGTCTACCCGAAGCATCCCGCCACGCTGGACGAGCTTGAATCGGCGATCTCTGTGGCATGTGAATCCATTTCGGTTGAGACACTACGAAATTTGATGGCGAATTTCATTCTTCGTTTGCGCCACCTCTGTAGTGCCAATGGTGAACATTTTGAAAACATTGTAATGTGATTGTTTGCAAATAGTGTTTTCATACGATTATTTCACTTATGTATGTGGATATGAGCTGAACAGCAGCTTGTGTAACTATTATTTCAAATTGCTGTACAAACTCCTTACAACTTTCAAAATAAACATACCGTTTACTGCATTCCTCTATCGATCTTTGTTTTCGCGATATTTAATTTTGAAATCAGGGAGCCCTTTTCTGGTGCCCACTACGCTACAGCTAACAACTAGAAGTTACGTTCTTTAATCTCATACTATTGATGGCCGTTGTTAACTTATGCTAATATGGCATTTTTAGACATTTTATTATCATTTAGACGTGTTTATGTTAATTCTTCAGTGCGCCATTACTTATAAATGATAACGTGTTACAATAAGAAAATCATCAAATACGCAACGCAAGATGGCGTATGCCAGAGAGAGTTCTGGGCGGGGAATACCACGTGACATCTGCGAACTGCTGGTTTTCATTAATTCAATGGAGTGTGTCAAAACCCCGTTATTTTTACAAATATCTCTCAAACGATACGAGATATAAAAAAAAGGGGGGAACAAAATTGTAAAGAATTTTCTCCTCTACAAATTCGGTTATTCAATTTTCGCGTCAGATAAACTTTTTTTTTCTTTTAATCTATCGGACCAAACTGCGTGGTCATCAGTCCGTAGCTTACAAACTACTTAAACCTCGGTAAACTAACCTAAGGACAAACACACACACCCAACCACTCGAACCTCCACGGCGAGCAACCGCGCGCTCCGCAGCGAGACGCTTTAGACCGCTTGGCTACTCCACCGCAGCATGAACGGTTTATTTGCAATTAAAATTAAATTACAAACGGCTTTTTTGGTATTACATATTTTTTGTACGAAATATTTCAAAAAGCGAAGTTCTGGTCTCTGGTAGCCAACAATTATGTCTGTAAAATTTGGTGCAGATCGATTGAACGGTTCGACCTAAAAAGTGGGAACACGTTACAGCCAGACATCGTCAAATCTAAACGGCTTTTTTTTTAATTACTACCGTATTTTTTGTCCGAAAAATTTGAAAAAGGGACGTTCTGGTGTCTGGCGACCTACAACCATGTCTGTAAAATTTGGTGCTGATCGGTTGAACGGTTCGTCTTAAAAACAGAGAACACGTTACGGACAGACAGATAGACATCCCAAAATTGCTGTTATTTTTGCAAATATCTCTGAAACGATACGAGATATGAAGAAAACACATAAGAGAGCAAAGTTGTAGAGAATTTTCTCCACTACAAATTCGGCTATTCCATTTTCGTGTCAGATGAAATGTTAAGTCGTTATTTTCATTTAAATTTCGAGCTGTCAAAAGACGATGGCAAAGGCCCACTTTTAGTCTTACTATCGTAACCTAAAGTGGGCCAAAAAAATTACTTTCGACGTATTTGAAGAGGCTCGGGGCGAGCCGCCCCCTTCGCCCCCCCCCCCCCCTTAGTCCACCGCTGAGCTGACGATATGTTAATGTGACTTAAAAGATGAAAGTTGCACCTCAAACGGCCCGCCAAACGATTCAATTGGGAGTTATGGCAACATCCTCAATACAGTCCGGACTAAGCGCCACACGTCTATCATCTTTTCCGTAAGCTCAAACCGTGTATCTCGGTGAGATTCCTATGACTCCTGAATCGGAAAGTTGGTTGACCGTTCCAAGAAATGGGTACAGTCTCTTGGAGACTTTGTGGAAAGGTGAACTTACATTGTATGTTGTCACAGCCGCGTAGCTTTTGTATAGATCTAATATATAAAGTAGAGTGTCCGTATGTTTGTAGGTGTTGCATACAAATCTACAGTTTTGTTCCAATCTTTATGAAATTTTGTAGACGTAAGGTTCAATCCATGAGGACGGTCGCCGCAAGTGTAAGAATCACATACGACATATAGTTCACGAGATATGATGTCATAAAACATGAGATGCACGAAAAACTGCTGCATTTTGTGACAATGCTGCTCATTTTCTCCTAAACTATTGGACCGATTTCAACCAGGTTTGGTACACACATTCGCTACCGTGAGGTAACAATTTCAGCATTTGAAAAAAAATGTTGAAATGTTTGTACAGCTTAAGGGACTTAACTACGGGGTCATCAGTCCCTAAACTTACAAACTACTTATGAACTACTTACGAACTAGGACGGCACAAATATCCATGCCCGAGGGGGGATTCGAACCCCCGCCCGTAGTGGTCGTGCAGACCGTGACTGGAGCGTCTCAGTCTCCTCGGCCACCGCGGCCGGCAATTTCAGCATTTAAGAATCACTTACGGCATATGGTTCAAAAGATATTACGTCATAACCAATAGAACTCGCAAAAAATGCCATATAATGCGGCGAGACTTTCGAAATACACTGTATGAGAATGACAGTACTTATCGACTTGCAACAAACTTTAAACAAAATTTCAAACCTTTATTAAACTTTTTCTCGCTGGTTACCATAGTAATATGATGAAAGGAAAAAAGTTGCTCGCTTACTACTTCTCCGCTGTTTATGGAGTAAAACTACGGCTCTCTGTATGACTTTACAATTTATAATTTGAACACTACAAATTGTAGCGACAGGAAATTTTATTACAGACAGTATACGCATATATATAGTTGAATGTAGATTCTAAATTGTATCACATTCCGACACGTAGTTCATGAGATGTGAGCACATAAACAGTAACGTTCATGAAAAATTGCTCCATTCAACTGGAAGCGGAAGCAGTTTACTTCCATAGAGCTGCAAGGAAAGGAACAGAATGAAACAAAATACACCCAACGAACACCCATTATATCCCACAAATCTACCTTCAAGAGACTGCAGTTTCCATTGGAACTTGCATTTTCTATTACGATTAATAAATTACAAAGCAATAACGTTAATGAAAAACCGCCCCATCACCGCACCAAGTTTGACTCTGTTACTTCTTCACTACTATTTGTATTCCCAAGAGATTTTATAGACATACAACCCTTATACAAATGAATATATACCTGAAAATTGGAAGGAATAAATAAATAAGTATCCGGGCAACGCCGGGTTTTCAGCTAGTTATAACTACATAAACAAATATTAACACCATTTAAGAACATTAGATACGGCAAAATACAACAAAATACAATCTTTACGCACGAGGAAAGTATCCTAGTAGTTAAACATGTCCCGTTAACTGAGTTAAAGCGTTATTTTTGACTAAATACAAGTGTAGTTTCGGCCAAGCCGACGATTCGGGCGATTTTTGGCCGCAAGCAAAACTGTGGCCGAAGCCAATATTTTAGCCCAAACAGAAAGGAAAGGGATAGTTGAGGGAGGAGCCAGTGAAAATAGAGAGAAAGGAGAGGAGGAGAAGGACAGAAAGAGAGAGAGAGAGAGAGAGAGAGAGAGAGAGAGAGCGAGAGAGAGGAGAGAAGAAGAGGATTAGGTTGTACATAGAATTACGAAACATATTACCAACTAGCTTATACGCCCGTGCTTCGCAACGGTTGTTAAAAAAGAGCCTCTGCTTATCATAGCATTGTAGTATTCCGGACCTCAGTCAGTAAGAATAGTTACCGAAATCACAAAACAAACTACATACAATGGATTGCACTCCCAAAGACCTCTTATGTAAATGAATACAATTGAGAGAGAATGAGGAATGTCGTTATGTTTTAAACATAAATGAAACGTGACGAAAGAAGCAAAAAAATGTCGTTAATTATGTAATACACAAAGCGAAATCAGTAACACTGTGTTCAATGTTTATTGGTACTCTTAGAGTCAAGACTGCGTCACTTAATTCTGTCACAGACTTGCGCTTCCTTGCTGAACTACGCTATACTATCAATCATTGTGAGAATCTGCTTAGCAAAGGCAACCCTTTGTTGCACAGCTCGTACGGGTATGGTCTGGTGCCTTTGAATTTTGCATGGAAACATGTGTAGGCTCTTTCTCAGTATTTTCTGCGTGCTGGAACGCTTCAAACCAGTCTCGGATGCAATTCCACGGACGGATGACATTGGATTTCGCTGAACAATTCCAGAAACTGTGGCGATATTTTCAGGCATAACTGCGGTTTGCTTGCGGCCAACATGCCCCACGAGATCATCAGTTACACAGCCTGTTCGTTGAAATTTTGCGAAGAGCGTACGAATGGTTTTCGCATCGGGTCCTTTTGGAACAATAAATCGTGCTTGAAAACTTCGCCTTGTTGCCGTAGGACTCTCTTCTAACCTGTAGTACTGTAGCACCAGAAAAACGCGTTGTTCAATGGAGTACATGGTTTTAATGTCTTCCTTCCGTACGCTAACCTTTCACGTTGCAATAGTGGAACTGATCGCTCTGGGCTGCGAATCACTATTTATACTAGGCATTACGTATGGCGATTACAGCGCCATCTGTTAGCAGCTTTTGCAACTATTATTTCAAACTGCTGTGTAAACTTCTTATAGCTTCCACAATAAACATACCGTTTACTGCATTCCTCTATCGATCTTTGTTTTCGAGATATTTAATTTCGAAATCAGGGAGTCCTTTTCTGGACACCCTGTATATCATCTAGTATCTGACTCAGCCACAGCAACCGTTGGCAGGGCTTAGCCAGTGTACTACAGTGTATAAATTGTGACGGTAGTTACCCTAGTTTTTTTTCTTTTACTCCAATTTGAGCTCCCACAGGAATATTTTTCAAAGTTTCTCCGAAACTCACAACGTGCTACGAAAAAGTTTTGCACCGCCTCCCCGCGAACAGCAGACGGACTCGCCGCTCCGACTGTAATTTGCGCGGGACGTAATGACGTTACCGCGACGCACGGATTCCTTTTTCTCTGCTGCAGCCTGGCCGCGGCGCACAATTGCGCCGTTACTGGGGCAGTAACTCACGCAGTAGCGCACGCCCGTGATTTCCCGGAGGGGCCTCGATACCCAGAAGACCCTCGCACCCCCGCCACTGCCGCCGCCCCCACCGCTCCGAGTGGAAACTTCGCGCTTTTCTAATTGTGGAGTGATTAACTCACCTTCCCGGAAATGAATATTAACGCCATTTACGCGGAAAGTTTCCGAGGTGTCCGGTAAGAGGATAATAAAGTAACCGCGTTGTGAGTCGGAGAAATTCGTCTTATAAGTTCCGGAGGAGAGTAGCGCGAGAAAAGTTGCGCGTGAAGGTACCTCCTGCTGCACCATTGCGGTGTCTCAGACATCCTGGTTCACCTGAGCTCTTCATACATCTCGTGTAAGGTGGCGTTATTTTCCAGTTTCCAATTCTACTCACCCAATCGACAAGAATGGAGTGATGTATGTAAAAAATAATCAAAATTGTTTCTGCCCTGTGCAAACACTTTGTTTCCTATTTAATCCCAAACATGTTTCGAAAAAGTTTCTATATCATCAGTGGGATTTTTTAATTACTTCGTCTGTTACAATGATATATAAACAGTATTAATATTATGACATGACAGTTTTTTAAGGCCTAGCTACTTACATTAATGATTAGTGGCGGCGTGTCCTATGTGTTCAATGGTTCAGTGAACTCGTGAAAAATAGCTCGTGGCGGAAAAAAAGTAAATAAATAAGTGTTTTGAAACTATAATACTTCGTTTCGTTCTTCTATCAGATCATTTTATTTGTACATTCAAAGTATTTTTATCGCATGAGAAATGCGTCACGGAGACAGCACGTATAAGAGTCGTAGCGCGGCCGCTTAATATAGGCGGCAGTGGCCACAGCGTTGCAACGCGCATGTGCGGCTGAGTTTCAAATTTTCTTCTGAACCCCTCGGAGGCAGCATATGGGCACTCCCACGGCAGGGAGGGGCGAGGGGAAACGCCCATTTTAACACTGGCTTTGGAGCTGGTAGAGACGCCAGCTCCTGGCTACTCGAGCTCTGGCGGTTAAGCACGAATGGTCCCGAAGCAAGACAATGAAGCTACTGTGCACCTCGCCTTGCGCATGCGCAAATCCTCAATGAAGGCATCATCCGCCCTTCATATTTGCTTTTGTCGAATTGAAGATTCATCAAAAACACGTCATATTTGGTAAAATATGTTTTGACTATAAAGACGTATCAACTGCAAAAGCCTTTAGAAGATAACGATCATGAAAAACACTGAATTCACTACTCCCTACCAAGCAAGAATAGCTGTGTGGTTAGCGGCATCGCGTTGCGCAGTCGAAGGTAGTGGGTTTGAGACCGACTGCAAGCAATGTTTGTAACACAGATAGCACTAACGACCTTCCAGAAGGACGACAATTGTTGCTTGGTTTTTCATAATTATAGTTACGTATTCGCGCACAGTGTCGTATTTCATTTCTTTGAATCTCCTGCTTTCAATTCAGATCAATTTTAGTTTGTATTGTTGATTACCAAGTGGTAAGATATGACTGCAAATTTGATGTTCATGTAGAAGATTACTCCAAGATATGACACTGACGATGGCTTGTTACCTACCCGAAATCGATCTATAATTAATAAACAGATTTATTGCGACCGAACGCTATGTTATTCCCAGTAATTATATCAATGGTAGCTGTCCACAGCAATCCTATTATGGATTCAAAACATAGATATTGAAGATTTCCTCGTAGTTAGGTTTGTATTTCTTGAACATCCTTTAATTTTTGGGACATTTATATGTATATATTTCATCTTAAACAGTGTTTTAATAGCAATGATTGATCAGATGAAAACTATGAAACATTCATTTTGATGTTCTTCCAGAAATATGTGCAATATTCCAAAACTAATAATTTGTTTGTGAAAAAAAATGACTTATAAAGTTTTTGTGCAGCCATATGAAGGTAATTTACGACTTTTAAATAAAATTAATACCAAAACTAATAGCACTCTATATCGGTTAAAACCCAGTCATCGTTTTAACACTTATTGGAACAACAACGACTCTTGTCATACCGTCTTCAAAATCGCCGTTTTTAGATTTTAGCAACTCTGATAATTCGTGCTTATTGGAACTCGCACTGGGAACTTTTTTCTACGATAATGGTATGGCGCTTTATCAACAACAGTACCTGCAAGCGAGGAAGAATACCTTAAAACCACTTCTCGAAGGTTCAACTAGTCTTTGAAGCGTCTTAAAAGAGATCCTGAAATCGCCGCTATAGAACACGCACTAACGAGCTCACACCTGCAATTCAGACGGCCACGCTGGCTGTGCGCCCCTGCCTTGTACACCCCTCGACGGCAGCGCTGTGGTCACGCGCCTCGCTGTGTTTAAAGTATCTCTCGTTTCGGTGAATGGAGTATAATGTCAGTGGCGGACTATAGCTGTCGGAGGTCCGGTGCGGTGGCAAAACAAAGTGAAGCCCACCGGCCACTTCGAAATACATGTATTAATTTTAAAAAAGTAACTTTTGAGGTTTAGAGTCATCCAGGACGAGAGAAACGGGACAATGTAAGAAAAATAGCTTCCGAGATTTGGAGGTCTCAGAACAAAAGACCAACGCCGCTAAAAAAATATCAAAATTGCTTTCGAGGTATTTGGAGGCTCTCAACACCAGAGGCCCGGTGCAGTTAGATTAGATGGCATTAATTGGTTCGTTCCATAGATCCATGTTGAGGTGATCCTCTTGGGTGTGGAACATGTCAATATTTATTTATTTATTTATGTTACAAGTTGATAATATTACTAATACAGGTACATACACTTTTACAAGCAGATAATATAATAATTCTAAGAGTATGAATTCAGATACATGCATCATTTAGTTCTGTTTAAGAATTCGTCAGGGGAGTACAAGGAGTTGACCACTAGAAAGTCTTTTAAGCTCCTCTTAAACTTTGTAGCTAATTTTTATTTTATTTTATTTTATTTTATTTTATTTTATTTATTTATTTATTTATTTTTTGCTGTCGGTAAATTATTGAAAATGTGTGTTCCTTAGTAGTGAACCCCTTTTTGAACTAAAGTAAGTGCTTTTAAGTCCTTGTGTAGATCATTTTTCTTCCTAGTATTGTAGGTATGAACTGAGCTGTTTGTTTGGAAAAGGGATATATTATATATGACAAATTTGATTAAGGAATAAATATACTGAGAGGCAGTAGTTAATATACAAAGTTCTTTAAAGAGGATTTGGCAGGATGTCCTTGAATTTACACCACAAATAATACGTATTACACGCTTTTCGACTCTAGAAACTTTTGCTTTACTTGACGAGTTACCCCAGAATATTATAGCATATGACATTATGGAATTAAAGTAAGCAAAGTATGCAAGCTTTTTTATTTTTTGTTTCCTATGACTGATACTACTCGTATTGCAAATACAGATTTGTTAAGTCGTTTCTGCAGTTCCGTGGTGTGCTCCTCCCAACTGAATTTATTATCAAGCTGTAATCCCAGGTATTTTATACTGTCAACCTCTTCTATCTGCTTAATGGCGCAGCGATATCGAGATATCGAAGAGAAACTGGCCAGGTTACAGAAAGAAGGAGAAGGTGCAGACCTCAAGATAAATGTTCGCAAAACCAAAGAAATGCGAATAAACTCAACCACCAGCACTAGGCTGACCATTAATGGAGAGGATGTAGAGCAGGTCCAATCTTTCCTCTACCTCGGAAGTATAGTCACGACTACAGAAGGCGCCGAGTACGATGTCCGTAGTCGCATCCGCAAAGCAAATGGTGCGATTGTCCAGCTGTACCCCATTTGGAGGAACAGGAACATTTCAGGGAAAACAAAACTCCGGCTTTTCAATAACAACGTAAAGGCAGTTCTGATGTATTGTGGCGAAACTTGGATAGTGACTAACCACATCAAAAACCAGCTCCAAGTTTTTATTAACCGTTGTCTCCGGCGTATTTTGAACGTAAGATGATCAAATGTAATGACAAATCAAGATGTTTGGAGAGAGACAAATCAGCAACCAATCAACATACAAATTAAGGAAACAAAATTGAAATGGTTTGGGCATACGTTAAGAAAATCTGACGAAGCTATTGAAAAGGTGGCGTTGGACTGGAACCCTCAAGGAGTTAGGAAACGCGGTCGTCCCAAACACACCTGGAAAAGAACGATCCAGTGAGAAGCTGCAGAGGATGGGAAAACCTGAAGTGAAGAGGCTTGCCAGAAATCGCATCAGGTGGAGAAATTTCGGTTCGGCCCTATGTTCCAGAGGGGACGACAGGAAGTAAGTCACGTAAGTCAAGTCTTCTGTCTGCTCTTTTTCGTACTTTATGCATATACTGGATGGGAATCTCTTACATGTTCTGAACTGCCTGTAGTGAGTCTTCTCAAAGTTTAATGTTAATGAGTTGGCATCAAACCATTTATTAATGTTGATGAAAATATCATTAGCAGACCTTTCTAAAACTAAGCTCGACATATATATATACTTGTGGCGTCTGTTCCGAAAGAACAGATGTCACTTCTGATCCTACAGTTGTTATTATTTAATATTCACAGAATATATGACAACTGTGATTGGGCAAAGCTGAAATGTTTACCCAGCTGGGATTCGAACCCCTTTCTAATCAGTTGCGCTGACCCCTACACCACTGGGGACACAGTGATCACCGCACCTGCAAGGACTACCTAAGCATGCCTCACGTCAGATACAAATTCCCAGCTTCGCCCTGTGACAGGCAACGATCCTATCGTTAGTGGGAAGGGGTGGGCAAGTTTGAAGCCCTTACTCTTACGGAAATTAGTTTCATAACGACGAGTTTGAGTACTGTGGGCAGGGCGAAGCTGGGAATTTGTATCTGACGGGAGGAGTGCTTAGGTAGTCCTTGCAGGTGCGGTGATCACTGTGTCCCCAGTGGTGTAGGGGTCAGCGCAACTGCCTAGAATACAGGAGACCCGGGTTCGAATCCCGGCTGGGTACACATTTTCAGATTTGCCCAATCGCAGTTGATGATATTCTGTGAATATTAAGCTCGACATGCTATTTATTGCAATACATGTATCATCTACAAACAAAACAAACTCTGCTTCTGGGCCGGCCGCGGTGGTCGAGGTGACTGAGGCGCTCCAGTCACGGTCAGCACGGCCACTACGGTCGGGGGTTCGAATCCCCCCTCGGGCATGGATATTTGTGTCGTCCTAGTTCGTCACTAGTTCATAAGTACTTTGTAAGTTTAGGGACTGATGACCCCGTAGTTAAGTCCCATAAGCTTAACAAACATTTGCTTCTGGCAGTGTTACTGATGAGAGGTCATCAATGTAGACAAGAAAAAGCAATGGCCCTAAGATGAATCCTTGTGAAACATCGCACCCTCCGCCCCCTCTATCCCCCCACCCCCTATAGTCCGCCACTGACTATAGTATCCGCGTGTGGATAGGGCTTAAGACAACCGCATCGGAGCTCGCCTTGTGACGCTTGCGCCGAACATAGTCGCAGCGCAGGCGGCGGTGACGAGCACGAGTGTAGTCCGGCCGGGGCGCGCCTGTTATCGCAGGCGGGGTCGCAAGGTCGCCCGCCGCCGTGTTTTGTCAGCCGCGGCATGCGCTCGCGGGGCCTTGGGCACTATCCGGTCACAGAGTACGCCGGCCGCGCCGTGGGAGGAGCGAGTCGAGTGTCCGGCGAGTCAGGAGTCAGCAGTCAGCAGCTGGCAGTCAGCTGGTCCAGCATGCACCGGCTCGTCTACTACCGACACCTCGAGCTGCTCGACGCCGCACGGTGAGCTCACCAGCAGGGCCGCGGCCCGCGACCGCAGCCACCGAGCGTTTGGCAAAGAATGAGTCAGTGAGTGAGTGGAGAAGCGAGTGAGGCAGTAAGCGAGTCGGGGGCTCGAATCCCCCCTCGGACAAACATTTTCGTGTTGTTTTCAATATAAGCTAGTTCATAAGTATGCAAACGTAGGCTTCCGCGGCTGTTGACACTATCAATAAAATTCTTCTGGCTATGAAAGCGCGTCGTCACTTTATAAATTCCACCGACGTTTCGGCCACTGTTGCACGCGGCTTTCATCAGGGTCTGTGTCAGACACAGACCCTGATAAGGGCCGCCTGCAACAGTGGCCGAAACGTCGGTGGAATTTATAAAATGATGACGCGCTTTCATACCCAGAAGAATCTTATTGCTAGTTCGTAAGTAGTTGGTACGTTTAGAGCCTGATGATCCCGTAGTTAAGTCCCTTAATCGTAACAAACGTTTGAACATTTGAGGAAATGCATACTGTAAACCATCAGCTGTTTATTATTTTTCAGTCTTCTACCGGTTTCGGTTATAAACCATCTTCACGGAAGACTATTAAATAAAAATACAAAAACAGAATTGTATACGAGCTGAAGTAAAATACATAATATAAATCAGTATTTTCATATAGTAAGTACTTACGAACTACACAGACTGATCAAACGGGTGCATTATATACCTCCTTGTGCATACTGGCATGCATGTCACACAATAAAAATATATATTTTTTTATTTTTTTTTATTGTGTGACATGCATGCCAGTATGCATAAGGAGGCATATAATGCACCTGTTTGATCAGTCTGTGTAGTTCGTAAGTACTTACTATATGAAAATACTGATCTATATTATGTATTTTACTTCAGCTCGTGTACAATTCTGTTTTTGTATTTTTATTTCATAGTCTTCCGTGAAGATGGTTTATAACCGAAACCGGTAGAAGACTGAAAAATAATAAACAGCTGATGCTTTACAGTATGCATTTCCCCAAATATCTTACGGCTGTTGAACCACATCTCAATAAAAATTTAAACGTTTGAACATTTGGAGCAACCGAATAAGGGAAATAGACTGAACTGTGAGGGACAGTCAGGAGGAAGAGAATTTGTATGTGTGTCCGTATGTATCTTTCTCTCTCTGTGTGTGTATGTATGTGTGTGTGAAGAGTACAGCTTAAATTGTCAGCGAATGGTATGATTTTACAAATATGTCATGATTTTAAAGGGTGTGGTTAGGCAGGAACCGAAGAGTACAGATTAAATTGTTGCAAGCGTTTTACCAAATTATGAACATCCAAAAAATTATTGTAATTCGTATCATTTAAGAGACAGACACACACGTATTTCGATTTACATGACAACAAAGTGTTACATCTGAACAGAAAGACAGTGCATGTGGAGAAACGTAGTTTTGTAGTGTGCGATCTTCTACATTCGAACGCTGTGATTCATTTCGAAAATAAAATCATTCAAACGTGATATTAACACATTTTTACATCTTGTAAACAATGTGTGCAGCCATTCATCCCAGCATACACAGCGACTGTTGCCAACACTGTCGCTTCACGTCACGTAAATACATTAGGACATGCCGCTGTTCGAGACTTTTACCTGTGTGTGTGTGTGTGTGTGTGTGTGTGTGTGTGTGTGTGTGTCGAATTCGTTGCAAGAGTTACAAACACGACGGAAATTTTTGCCCGATCGTTAAGAAGCATTTCTCATTGAAACCAGTACTTGACATTACTCCCAAGCTTCCAAGATACGATAAAAATGGCATCTCAAGATAATACTAATCCGATTAATCTAGCAACTGATAGCGGCATCACTAATTTCTGGTTACGAGGTGACTTATATTGATAATACCTGACTCGCCTGGAAGCCCGAGACAATTCGATGAACTCCTGGTCCTTGACAAGTGTTGTCCGCACAAACGGCTTTTAATCAAATTGCGTGGTTATGGAATTTCGCCCCAGATTTCTGACTGGATAGAGGATTTCCTGTCAGGACACAGTTTGTATTAATTGATGGTAAGGTATCGACTAAAACAGAGATGATATTCGGCGTTCCACTGTCCTCTACTGTTCCTTATCTACATAAACGATCTGGGAGAAAATCTGAGCAGCTCTCTTAGGTTGTTTGTAGATGACGCCGTCATTTATCGTCTAGTAAAGTCATCTGAAGATCAAAACGGACTGCAGAACGATCTACATATCACTACGGTGTAAAAATTGGCAATTGACTCTAAATAATGAAGTATAAAGTCGTCCACATCAGTACGAAAAGAAATTCGTTAAAATTTGTTTACAAGAAAAATAAATCAAACGTGAAGCCCGTAAAATCCACAAAATACCTAGGAATTAGTATTACTACAGACTTTAACTGGAAAGAACACGTAGATGACATCTTGCGAGCCGTGTATGAAAGGCAACATGCAGATTGTGTTTCTCTCGATTTCAAAAATGCGTTTGACGCGGTGCTACAATGCAGACTGCTAACGAAAGTACGAACATATAGAATAGATTGCCAAATTTGTGACTGACTGGAAGACTTCCTAAGTAACAGAATTCAGTATGTTGTTCTCGACGCAGAGTGTTCATCAGAGACGAGTGTATCGTCAGGCCTGCCCAGCAGAGTGTGATAGGACCGCTATTATTTTAAATGGACAAAGCAACTTGTTATTTGCGGCTGTTTGCTGATGATGCTGTGGTGTATTGGAGGGTTTCGTATTTAATTGACTGTAATAGCGTACAGGATGACTTTGATAAAATTTCTAGTTGGTATGAAGAATGGCAGTTAGCGCTCAAGGTAGAAAAATGTAAGGTGACGCACATGAGTAGGAAAAACAATCCCATAATGTTCGAATACAGCATTAGTGGTGAGCTTCTTGATGCAGTCGCGTCGTTAAAATATCTAAGCGTAACATTGCAGAGCGATATGAAATGGAGCGAACATGTATGGATAGTTGTAAGGCGGACAGCCGACTTCGGGTTATTGGGAGAATTTTGGAAAGATGTACTTCATCTGTAAAGGAGACCGCGTATAAAACGCTTGTACGACCACGTCTTGAGTATTGCTCAAGTGTTTGGGACCCGCAACAGATCAGTTTAAAGGATGACATAGAAGAATTTCAGAGGCGATCAGCTAGGTTTGTTACTGGTAGGCTCGACCAATGCGCGAGTGTCACGGAAATGCTCCGGCAACTCAAAGGGGGACCGCTAGAGGAAAGACGATGTTCTTTTCGAGAAATTATGTTGAGGAAATTTAGATGGTTGGAATTTGAACCTCAGTGTAGAACGATCTTCCTGCCGCCTACTTACATTTCGCGTAACGACCAGAAAGACAAATTAGGGCTCGTACGGAGGCATATAGACATTCTTGATATCCTTGTTCTGTTTGGGAGTGGAATAGGGAAGGAAATACCTAGTTCTTTCTGCCACGCACCTTAAGGTGGATTGCGGAGTATGTAGAAAGAGTATGTGAATTTCTTAATTGAGAATTGTCGAATAAATTACTTTAAATGTCTCCAAGACAGATACGTGGAATACGCTTACTACAAAATCTAGCACATCCCGTAAGTTATAAATAAAAAATTGCATACTTCTAATTAAAATTACGGATTTTTGCACAATATTTTTTCGAAATAGATCACTTCCTCTTCACTGTTTCCGTAACTTCACACACCACAAGTCGTGAAATTCTAGTACAATGATGTTCTGCGATTCATGTATAACGTTTCGCTTTTGCCACCTTGATTTCGATAAAGAGAGAAATCTGTTTGTCTTTCTGGATAATTCATGCCGACCATGAGCTGTTTATTACATTTGATTTTTATGAACCATCATCAGAACAGTAAATGAAACTGATTACGTTGGTACATTGCCACCTTATCCATTTTTTTAAATTTTAAAAACAGCAAAACAAGAGCATCGTCAGAATACTCTAAAAATTAAATATTGATGTAACATTTTTTTCACATTAATATTGCATCAATTACGAATTATTTTTCTAGTTTGGAGACTTACGTTTGATAATAATTGATAGCTGTCGGTTTATATAATCATATGTCAGTGCAGTAATTTAAAATAGCTGTAGTATGACAACTGGATAACTGGATGTTTTCAACAGCTGATAGTGACAGCAACAAAGATATAATTGTTAAGTATTTGTAACATCAATGGTATGATACGTAAACGTTATCTTTGGACGCAACGTAATTTTCATTTCGATCGCCGCTTTTACGGGCGTGTGTCCATTTTTTTATATACTATCATAATCATTATTATAAATAATCCATTAAAATAAATTCAAAAATACATTCCTAAGAAATGATAAAAAATCTACAAAACTGTTCCACGTTACAAGCATTAAAATTATCGTAATACAAAGAACTATGCTAGGGTAATAAGGCAAGTTAGTATCTTATTAGTAATCAGCTGTTGACAACATCCAATTATCCAGCTGTCATACTACAACTATTTAAATTACTGTTCTGACATATGATTATATAAATAGACAGCTATCAATTATTATCAAACGTAAGTCTCCAAATTAGAAATGTAATTCGTAAATGATGTAATATTAATGAACAAATCCTATTATATCAATATCTATTTTGTAAAGTATCTTGACGATTCTTTTTTGTAGAGAGTAAAAGTGGTTACATGAATAAATAATTGTGGCTGTTTATAAAATAAAATTTATTTTAATCAGTCGCGTCCCATTCATGCTATGCCTGCTCTTTCACTTCATCCATGTCATTCAATACAAGTTTCCTAAAATATCGTGACATTTTACAAATCTTTTATTGACTAACATGGGTAAGGTGGCAGACAATGTACCAACGTAATCAGTCTGTTTAGTGTTCTGATGATGGTTGATAACAGAAACCGATAAAGTTGTAAATATAATAAACAGCTGATGGTTGGGAATGTGCATTTTAAAGTATATTACGACTGTTACCACACGTCTCAATAGAAATTTGAATTAAACGGTTGTTTTTTTACATGCACAGATTCGTACATCGGAAGGTTCATGCGAATGCGGCGGTCAGCAATAACAAAATTACTGTATTCTATCGTCTTTCATAAGCGGACGCGGCCAATTTTTACCAATTGTCTTGATACGTAGGTTGATACCTACGACCATTCTAAAGGTGAGATGCTTGCTGTGTTGCGTATAGTTATTTAAAAACTGTTTGGTTATCATCTGAAATATCAGAACAAAAATGAATAAGCAAATTATTGATGAAGGAGGAGAAGGAAGAAGGAATAGAAAAGCATTAAGGCATAGAAATTAAACAATGGCGAGAAGTGAAAATGTTCGCAGGGCCGGGAATCGAACACGGGTCTTCCGCATCGGGCCACCCGTCGCCTTAACCCTTTCAGTCCCACATTAAGAAATCAGCATTAGAAAAATTAAAATTCAGTGTTTTCTGTATTAATACAGTGCAGTAAACATCAAAATATGCGTTTAAAAATTGGTCGAACTATTGATTTTTTTAAATGTATTTCATGCACAAAACAGACGTTTCTATCGAGGTATTTTATTACTTGGACTTTTTTTTATAGTTAAAACTGCCAGATCAATAATGCTAGCATAATCTTCGCCACAGTGCCAAAGACAAGACAATTCACTGCTGGTATAAAATAAAAGGAACCACACTCACGCTCACACTCTCAGCCACGTACAGACGGCAATACAACACAACCTCCAAGATGAACAGACTAATGCCTCATAAGTGGCTACAAGCCGTACCAAGCGGCAAAATGTCGTACTAGAAGCATGTTGTTCATCAACAAAAATGCAATTTTAAGGATTGATGCTCAAAATACGGTAAAAAAACAACTTTTAATACGTTGTTGTCCAGGAACAACACAGATTGAAAAGGTTAACAATTTTCTCCAATTAAGTATCTGAAATTAATGGTGTGCCACCCGTACCAACGCAGCACTGCTTAAGAACGGAGGTCATAAAATGCTACCCATCTGCACGGAATGAAGCACGTGCAATGCGACGTCAGTAATAGAATTCGAAGCGAGAACAGCTGTTAGCCTAAGACAGAAGTAGATATCTTCGATGCCGCAAAGCAACTCACATCACTTTAAAAAGGCAAGTAGACCTGTCCCGATCGTATGCTACCTAGACTACATTGAGTGAAACGGCTGCAATAAATTAATTAATCAATCAACTGTATACGTATTAGATATCTTTCTGATTATGAAGAGATAGCTCCTTACTTAACAACCATATACAACTGCTCTCTCAAAGAAGGATCTGTACCAAAAGATTGGAAAGTTGCACAGGTCTGTCTATATTCAAGAAAGACAGTAGGAGTAACCCACTAAACTACAGGCCTATGTCATTGGCGTCAATTTGCAGCAGGATTTTGGAAAATATCTTGTATTCAAATATTACGAATTATCTCGAACAGAATGATCTATTGACCCTAGGTCAACACGGATTTAGAAAATATCGTTCATGCGAAACACAACTAGCTCTTTACTCACACGAGGTTATGAATGCTATCGACAAGGATTCTCAAATTGATTCCGTATTTCTTGATTGCCAGAAGGCTTTTGATACCGTACCTCACAAACGGCTTTTAATCAAATTGCGTGGTTATGGTATATCGCCCCAAATTTGCGACCGGCTAGAGGATTTCCTGTCAGAGAGGTCACAGTTTGTAGTAATCTATGGTAAAGCATCGATTAAAACAGAGGTGATATCGGGCGATCCACAGGGTAGTGTTATTAGTTCTCTGCTGTTTCTTATTTACATAAACGATTTTGGAGAAATCTAAGTAGCTCTTTTAGGTTGTTTGCAGATCACGCCGTCATGTACCGTCTAATAAAATCATCTGAAGATCAAAACCAACTTCAGATCACTGAATAAGATATCACTATGGTGTAAAAATTGGCAATTTACTCTAAATAATGCGAAGTGTGAAGTCATCCATATGAGGACGAAAAGAAATCCGTTAAACTTTGTTTACAAGATAAATCAATCAAAGGTGAAGGCCGTAAACTCCACAAAATAACTAGGAATTACTATTACTTCGGACTTAAACTGGAAAGAACACGTAGATAATGTCGTGGGAAAGGCGAACCAGAGACTGCGTCTTATTGGCAGAACCCTTAAAAGATGCAACAGAACTACTAAAGAGACTACATACACTACGCTTGTCCGTCCTTTTTTGGAGTATTGCTGCCCAGTGTTGGATCCTTATCAGGTGGGTTTGACGGAGGACTCCGAAAGAGTTCAAAGAAGGGCAACTCGTATTGTCAGGATACAGAGGAGACAACGACACGGAAATGATACAGGATCTGGGGTGGAAATCATTACAACAACGGCGCTTATTGGTGCGGCGTTGTCTACTTCCGAAACTCCAATCACCAACATTCTCCTCCGAATACGAAAATATATTGTCGACTCCCACCTACATACGTAGTAATGAACATCGGAATAAAATACGCCGCGGTGGAGTAGCCGAGCGGTCTAAAGCACCTCGCTGCGGAGCGCGCGGTTGCTCGCCGTGGAGGTTCGAGGCCTCCCTGGGGCATGGGTGTGTTAGTCCGTAGGTTAGTTCAAATGTTCAAATGTTTGTGAAGCTTAAGGGACGTAACTACGGGGTCATCAGTCCCTAAACTTACAAACGACTTATGAACTACCTACAACTAAGGACGGCACAAATATCCATGCCCGAGGGGGGATTCGAACCCCCGACCGTAATGGCCGTGCAGACCGTGACTGAAGCGCCTCAGTCTCCTCGGCCACCGCGGCCGGCGTAGGTTAGTTTACCTAGGTTTAAGTAGTTTGTAAGCTACGGACTGATGACGACGCCGTTTGGTCCGATAGATTTACGGACAATTGAACAATTGAATTGAATAAAAAATACGAGAAATCAGAGCTGGAACGGAGAGATTCAGATGTTCTTTCTTCCCGTGCGCTATTCGAGAGTGGAGATTAATAGTATAAAGGTGGTTCGATGAACCCTTTGCTAGGCACTTAAATGTGATTTGCAGAGTATCCCGTGTAGATGTAGAACCAAGCTGTGAATCAGAATGTGTGTAAGCGTATGTGAATGTGTACTGATGTAGTAAAAAGTAGTGTTGCGTGACTGTTATATATACGTGACAGACAATTGTAAAATTAAGAAATAAATAAACTCATCTAGAATTAAACGTTTGATATTAGTATACGAATCGATACGAGTGTAGGAATGAACGTATGTGCTATATTTGCATGAAAGACGATTGTTGTATTTCGGGCAACAGCGTGAATATAAATGTAATTTTTCTTCCGAACAAAGTATTATATTGTAATCAAGTCATGTAATCAATGGCCACATAAAGAAAAAGTTTCACAACTAGTAAGAACACTGTGTATTCTACATTTACACCCATACTCCGCAATCCACCCAAAGGTGCGTGGCGGAGGGTACTTAGATTCCACTCCCGTACAGAACGAGGGAAGAGCGACTGCTTGTATACATCTGTACGTGCCCTAATATCTCTAACCTTACCTTTGTGGTCTTTACGCGATGTGCAGGTTGGCGGCAGTAGAATCGTTCTGCAGTCCGCCTCAAAATCCGGCCCTCTAAATTTCTTCAACGGTGCTTCTCAAAAATAACGTCGCCTCCCTTTTGAGTTCCCGCAGCATTTCGGTAACACTCGCGCATTCGTCGAATCTACCAGTTACGAACCTAGCCACCAGCCTCTGAACTGCCTCTATGTCCTTCTTTAAACCTATCTGATGGGGATCCCAAACACTTGAGTAATACTCAAGCGTTTTATATGCGGTCTCCTTTACAGACGAATCACAGCTTCCAAAATTTTCCCAATAAAGCGTAGTCGACCATTCGCCTTCCCCCCGATTGTCCTTATATGCTCGTTCCATTTCATATCGCTGTGCTGCGTTACGCCTAGGTATTTAATTGACGCGACTCTGTCAAGTAGCACACTACTAATGCTATATTTGAACATTAAAGGATTGTTTCTTCTACCCATCTATATCACGTTACATTTTTTACATTTAGCGCTAGTTGCCATTCTTCACACCTCATAGATATTTGCTCCAAGTCATCCTGCATCCTACTACAGTCATTCAATAATGATACCGTCTTCTATACCACAGTATCATCAGATGACTACTGCAGATTGTATCTCACGCTGTCCGTCAGATCATTTAGATACTAAATTATCGCTACTATTTTCTAACAATTTCCAGAACCTTTAATCCAAACACAAACACTTCGTTGTTCATTAACTTTCCTATGATTCCTTGTCCTAATAACAAAGGTATATCACTAGCATAATAAGATATTCCTACTTCCTTGATGTATACCTCATAAACCTGAAATGATCTAAACGCAAACACATCTCTGTTGATGGAAGTTTCAATACCTGTTACTGCTTTAACTGTAGAACCATTACATTAGTGGCGTATGCTGGGTTTGTAACTTGGGCTATCACTGCTATATCACTTTCTAAGGTTGTACCCAGAAAAAATGCTAAGAAAAACAAATCGGTATCTTGCGCTGTTTCCGAGATATTGATAGTGACGTGCCAAATATCTCAAGAAATTAGCAACAAACAAATTACCGGAAAATGTTAAAACGTTGAGGGGGGAATCCAATGACACTACACTCGCCCCCCCCCAACCCCTTACCGAAACCCGTGGTAGGTGGTGGGAGGCAACTTTGAAATCTTTTATAGTAACGGCTTCTTTTTATTGCAGATTTGGATTCTTCGTGAAAATATATTTCGTATGAAACATTTTTTTTCGTTTCATGATAAATGGCGCTGTAATCGGCAAAAATGAAAGTGTAGCAAAGACGTAATAAATTTAAACGTCGCTCATAATGCGGTAGTTTCTCACGTATCTCATTGTTCACAACGACATATATCCTGAAGTATGTGTCTTACCGTGAAGTAATTATGCCTATAACCTTCGCGAAAGTGCAAGCAGTATGTTGCCAAAGTTTCCCCGTAGTCGGATAAACGATACAACAGCGCATAAAATACGAACAAACATTAATTTGTTATGTATTAGATACAACCACCTACAGTACATACTATGAAATAAATAATACCAATACAGGTGTTGTGAAACTTAACAAACACGCTCATTGTTGCTTTAAACACGCGAAGTTCGCCAAGGGCGATTGTTGTTGTTGTTGTTGTTGGTTGTTTTAAGGGGACTAAACAGCTAGGTTATCAGTCCCCTGTTCCTAGCTGAGAGTCAACTGTCAAAGATAAAACAACGCCCTGAAAATGACACTGCACAAAAGGGCAAGGTAACAATAGACAAGTCACTGACAATACAAAACGGAGACACACACAATTAGTAAAAGAATGTCACGAATAAAACTGGATAGCAGAGTACATTGGCTGGCTGATCACAAAGCCAGCCACACTGCAGACACTAAGAACTCCAAAGGACGTGAAAAGTTAAAAAGCTGGGTTGGTGGCAGCCTGAGATGTCAGGCCACAGCACCTACCGTTAGATCGAGTCATAAAAACCAGCAGCGCGGATAAAACGTAAAACTTTGTTAGCCGTAGAGGCGTCGTCACCTAAAACTAAGGGTAGTGCGTCTGGAAGAATAAAAGAATGCCGCAGGTTGGCTAAAATCGGACAGTCCATCAAAAGATGGGCCACTGTCATTACGACACCACATCGACACACGGGCGGGGACTCACGGCGTAGGAGATACCCATGGGTCAACCACGTGTGCCCAATACGGAGTCGGCAAAGGACAACCGACTCCCTGCGAGAAGCCCTCAGGGACGTCTTCCATGCAGCAGTAGACGGCTTGATAGCACGGATCTTATTCGGTTCAGTCGAATCTGCCCATTCAGAATTCCAAACCCTTGAGACCTTGCGGGTCAACTGGGTTTGGAGGTCGGAAACTGGGAGGCCAATATCCAGGGACTGCGAAGTAGTGGCCTGCTTGGCCAGCTCATCGACGCGTTCATTGCCCGGTATACCTATGTGGCCCGGAGTCCAGACAAAGGTGACAAAACGGCCTGACTCGCCAAGGGCAAAGACAGCATCTTGAATGGCTCGCGCCACTGTGTGTTTCGGTAGAAACTGGTCGAGGGCCTGTAAGCCACTCAGGGAGTCGCTGCAGATGACGAAAGACCCCCTGGGGCGAGCTCTGAGGTGGTCAAGAGCTCTCAAAATACCGACCAGTTCTGCAGTGAAGATGCTGCTTCCACAAGGCAATGACCGCTGTTCGATGTGGTCACCATGGATAAAGGCATATCCAGCATGGCCATCGACCAAAGAACCGTCCGTGTAGATGATGTTCGCTCCGTGAAACGTATCAAGCAGTGCATGGAACCGGCGACGGAGTAGAAGTGGTGAAATCGAGGCTTTCGAATCCCGGGACAAGTCCAGCCGAAGCTCCAGGCGAGGAATTTTCCAGGGGGGGGATACGGAGGGAGTAATGGTAAGGTGGAGGAAGGGGTAAGGAATCAAGTGAGGAGAGAAGGGAACGGACGCGGACCGCAATCGGGAGACCCGACCTGGGCCGACGTCGTGGGGAAGGGAGTGCAGAAAGTGGGAAGAGAAGCCTGTGATTCGGATGACGGGGTGAAGCATGAACCCGGGCAATGTAACTCACCAGCAACCGTTGCCGGCGATACCGCAAAGGGGGAACACCAGCTTCAGCTAGAAGGCTCGTTACGGGACTGGTGCGAAAAGCCCCTGTTGCGAGCCGCACGCCTGTGTGGTGAACGGGGTCTAGGACCCGCAAGGCAGAAGGGGCTGCTGAGTCGTACACAAAGCTCCCGTAATCAAGCCGCGACAGAATAAGAGACTTGTAGAGCTGAAGAAGGGTGGAACGTGCTGCTCCCCAACTAGTATGGCTGAGGCATCTAAGAACATTTAAATGCCGCCAACACTTCTGTCGCAGCTGACGTAGGTGTGGCACCCATGTCAGCCGGGCATCGAAGACCATGCCCAGGAAGCGATGTGTTTCCTCAACCTGAAGTAGTTCACCACCCAGGTAGAGCTCTGGGTCAGGGTGAACTACCCGACGGCGACAGAAGTGCATCACGCGGGTTTTTCGGGCGGAGAACTGAAAGCCGTGATTAGAGGCCCATGAGTGGGCCTTTCGGATGGCACCCTGCAGCCGCCGTTCAGCTACGCCGACGCTAACTGAGCTGAAATACAAGCAGAAGTCATCGGCGAACAGGGAGCAACTGACCGATGACCCCACAGCCGCAGCAAGACCATTTATCGCCACTAAAAACAATGGAATGCTGAGGACGGAGCCCTGTGGGACACCGTTCTCTTGAATACGTGGGGAGCTAAAAGATGCCCCAACCCTCACCTGGAACGAGCGATGGGAGAGGAAATTATGAATAAAAATAGGAAGGGCACCCCGTAGGCCCCAGTCATGAAGAGTTGTTAAAATATGGTGGCGCCAGGTGGTGTCATACGCCTTTCGAAGGTCGAAAAATACAGCAACTAAATGTTCACGCCTAGCGAAGGCAGTGCGAATGGCCGACTCCAATGACACGAGGTTGTCAATGGTAGAACGGCCCTGGCGAAAGCCCCCTTGTTGTGGAGCAAGGAGTCCGCGCTCTTCAAGGATCCACATAAGCCGCCGATTCACCATACGTTCGAAGAGTTTGCAGAGAACGTTGGTGAGGCTGATCGGACGGTAATTGTCAGCCACCAGGGGATCTGCACCAGGTTTCAGCACCGGGATGATAGTGCTTTCCCGCCACTGCGACGGGAAAGTGCCCTCTGCCCATAGATGGTTAAACAGGGCGAGAATGCGGCGTTGAAACTCTGGTGAAAGGTGTCGGAGGAATTGGCCGTGAATCCTATCAGGTCCTGGAGTTGTATCAGGACACGCAGCAAGGGCAGATCGGAACTCCCACTCGGTAAACGGGTCGTTGTATATTTCCCGACGACGAGTGCGGAAGGACAACTGCTTCCGCTCGGCCCGCTCTTTGAGGGAGCGGAAGTCAGCACTGTACATGGCAGTCGCAGAGCATTGTGCGTAGTGGTCTGCCATGTGCTCGGCGATAGCTGTCGGGAGCGTGCAGATGGTGAGGGATGGGATTCCTGTCGGCGGGCGGTATCCGAAGACGCGTCGGACTTGCGTCCATACCTTAGTCAGGGAGGTGCGGGAGCCGATACTGGCTACATACCGCTCCCAGGAATCCTGCTTACTCTGCTGTACGAGTCGTCGAGCACGCGCACGGAGCCGTTTAAAGGCCACCAAATTCTCCATGGATGGGTGGAGTCGATGGCGCTGGAGCGCTCGCCGACGTTCCCGGATGGCCTCAGCAATCTCCGGTGTCCACCAAGGCACAGACCTACGCCTAGTGGAAACGGTGGTTTGCGGAACTGCTACCTCAGCGGCCCTGACAATACCATCAGTCACCTGCTGGACTGCATTGTCAATGTCATCTGGCAGTGGTGCAGTGATGACAGCGGTTGAAGTATAGACTGGCCAGTCAGCCCTACGGAGACACCAACGGGGTAAGCTGTCTGCAGCTTGGTACTGCGGGAGCGACACAAAGATTGGGAAGTGGTCGCTGCCACACAGGTCCTCATACACACGCCAACCGAAGTGTGGTCGAAGGCTGGGGCTGCAGACGGAGAGGTCGATCGCTGAATACGTGCCTTGTGCCACGCTAAAATGCGTGGGGGCCCCTGTATTCAGGACGCAAAGGTCTTGTTGCGCCACTAATGTCTCAACATCCCTACCGCGGCCTGTGGTCTGGAGTCCACCCCACAGAGGGTTGTGGGCGTTGAAGTCCCCCAAAAGGAGGAATGGTGGGGGAAGTTGGGAGACCAGAGCAGTAAGGGTGTTGAGAGACACAGCCTCATCCGGAGGAAGGTACAAGCTGCAGACAGTGAATTCCTGCGTTGCCCGTATTCTGACAGCTACTGCCTCAAGAGTGGTGTTGAGTGGCACTGGGGCACTGGGTACAGTGTCCAGGACATACAGGCAGACACCGCCAGACACCCTGTCATAAAGGGTCCTGTTGCGGTAGTAGCCCCGATACCCACGGAAGGCAGGGGTGCGCTGTGCTGGAAACCATGTCTCCTGTAGGGCAACACAAAGTGCAGGGTAGTGCCACAGTAATTGGCGCAGCTCGGCCAGGCGATTAAAGAAGCCGCCGCAATTCCACTGGAGAATAACTCTTTCTACTCGCTGTAAAGCCATAAAATAAAAGAAAGGAAAGAAGATCATTCCATAGGAACATCTGCCGCCTTATGGTCAGGATCTACAGAATCTAAGACCATAGGTGATTCTGGATGTTCGGGGGAATCAAGAAGTGCGAGATCCTCAGTGGAGGCGAGGATCTCGACTTCATCCTCTGAAGCAGAGGATGTGAGTGTGGGTGGCTTGGAAGCCACCAAAGAATCCTTTTTCTTCTTTTCTTTACTTTTAGCCTCTCGCTGGCCCTTGGGTGTTAAGGGCCGTGAGGGCTTCTCAACAGGGGCTGCAGCTGCCGACGAAGAGGTGGAGGCCCCTCGATCAGCAACCGCAGGATCCTTCAGCCATTTGCTGGGATCCACTTTCCCATGAAGAGAAGCCTCGGAAGGGAGTGTCCCGTGGGACCCCTTCCGGGCGAGAGGAGCCGGAGAAGGCTGTTGTATCTCCGGCGCTGGGGTGGGGACCAACGTCCCCCGCAATGGTTTGTCTGTTGCTCCCAACAAGAAAAGTGTGGGAGCAACCGAACGAGTAGTACCCCCAACTGTCAAGGGGGCAGGTGCAGTAGTTCGGGCCTGGGGGCCCGGTGGCATTCGTGGCACAGATGGTCTGGTGACTGACGATGAAGCTACTGTGGCGTAAGACGTTGTCATGGTGACAGAATGGAGCTTCATATATTTACGTCTGGCCTCTGCGTATGTCAGCCGGTCCAGGGTCTTATACTCCATGATCTTGCGCTCTTTGTGGAGTACAGTACAGTCGGGCGAACAAGGAGGATGCTGCTGATTGCAATTGACACACACTGGAGGTGGGGTACAGGGGGCGTCTGGATGGGATGCACGCCCACACTCCCGACATGTTGGATTAGCGTCACATCGGGAGGACATGTGACCAAACCTCCAGCACTTGAAGCAGCGCATAGGGGGAGGAACTTAAGGCTTGACGTCGACCTGGTAAACCATCACCTTGACTTTCTCAGGCAATGAATCGCCCTCGAAAGCCACGATGAAGGTACCGGTGGCAACCCTCTTGTCCCTCGGACCCCTATAGATATGGCGGATGAAGTGCACACCTCGCCGCTCCAAGTTTGCTCTCAATTCATCGTCTGATTGCAGCAGCAGGTCTCTGTGGAAAATGATGCCCTGGACCATGTTTAAGGTCTTATGTGGTGTAATGGAAACGGAAACATCACCCAGCTTGTCACAGGCTAACAAAGCCCGTGACTGGGCCGGGGATGACGTCGTTATTAAAACGGATCCAGACCTCATCTTTGACAAACCATCGACCTCACCATATGTGTCTTCCAAATGGTCCACGAAGAACATTGGCTTCGTGGACATGAAAGATTCCCCATCTGTACGGCTGCACACTATATACTTCGGGGCGTAAGCCTCACCTTGAGATTTGGCCCTACGTTCCTCCCATGGTGTAGACAGGGAAGGAAACGTTTGAGGATCATACTGCTCAGCATTGTAGTCGCTTCTACCGCGCATAGAGACGGCGGTTGTACGTCCGCCAACGTTTCGTGGTCTTTTCATCGTGTTCCCACGAGCAGCTAGGGAAATAAGGGTCCACCCAGGCAGAGCCCCGCTTGCCTGGGTAAGCCTTATACAACTGAGGTGCGGCAGGTTCCTCAGAGGTTGCTCGCTAGCGGCTGTTCAACCTCAACAGCCATGCATCTCCTCGGCACGTAGCACACCTTGAGATTGAGGTTTTTTTTTAGAGAGGTTTGTACCGTCCTCGCGACCCGGGCGATTAAGCCAAGATCCCCGGGCTCTGAAATGTACAACGTTACACCGTCGCGCCGAACGATAGCCGTTGAGGCACGCACAGAGCTTACGGTGTAGCGGACTGTTGGCGCGACACAGCCCACAGCTCAGGACCCCGGGTTCGCCAAGCCCGTACTCAGCAAATTAATGCTGAGCCCCTGAGGGGGCCAAGGGTGAGTCGTGTCCGTTCTGCACATTTCGGAAACACTCGTGGTTGTGTTGCGACGATGGATTCCGAAGCCTTGGAGTGCTGTTGGCCGCACTACCCTACTCCACCCCTGGTGGCAGTGAGCGTCCGAAGCTCTGTTCTCCCACTGTTGGAATGAAGTGAACTAGACATATTCCAAACTACGCGCTAATTCTTCGTGACGGAAACTGGCTTCTATTGCCATTTTTGTTAATATTGGTTCTTAATTTCTTGTTTGCTTTAGATTTGACCTTCGGTGATAGCTTTGATAGCCCACAATATACGCCACTGCATAACAGCAGGCAGTTATTTACTTAGTTAAGTTTGCGTGTTACGTGATGACTAGTTACGTCTGCGTGATAATGTGTAGCGGCAAAATAAATGATAAAATCTCGTAAGTGTGATACGCGAAAAATCTGTCTTCCTGCTCGAGATCCAGACGCAAATTAATAGATTTTCAATCTTTTGCTTCCAGGGAAGCTTCATGTCCAGATTCAATGAGACAGTGATGAATACACCTTTAATATTTAAAGGTGTTCTTTTCTTTTAAGAATATGAGGATGCAAAAAAAGTGCCTCGTTTTCTTTATTCGTGATGTCTGGGGGAGAGTGTAAAGGAAATGATACGCGAGTTTGGGTGGTAATAAATTGAACAAAAGCGTTTTCCGTAGTAGAATTTTGTAACAGTTCCCAGAACCTTTAATCCAAACACAAACACTTTGTTGTTAATTAACTTTCCTGTGATTCCTTGTCCTAATAACAAAGGCATGTTACTAGCATAGGAAGAGCTTCCCACTTCCTTGTTGTATACCTCACAAACCTGAAGAGATCTAAACGCAGCCGGCCGCGGTGGCCGAGGGGACTGAGGCGCTCTAGTCACGGTCTGCACGACCACTACGGTCGGGGGTTCGAATCCCCCCTCGGGCATGGATATTTGTGCCGTCCTTAGTATAAGGTAGTTGATAAGTAGTTTGTAAGTTTAGGGACTGATGACCCCTTAGTTAAGTCCCATAAGCTTAACAAACATTTTGATCTAAGCGCAAACACATATCTGTTGATGGAACTTTCCAAACCTGCTACTGGTTCAACTGTAGAACCATTACAGCAGTGGCGTGTGCTGGGTTTGTAACTTGCGCTATCACTACTATCTGACTTTCTAAGGTTCTACCGAGATTGAAATGCTTCTGTGTTCCAAATATAATTGCCACTACTACAATCCGTCTCAGAGATTGTTTATTTGTATTAAATTGATAGTTATTTGTTTAGTTAAGTTTGCGTGTTGCGTGTTGTAGTTAGTTACGTTTGCGTGGTAATATGTAGCGGCAAAATAAATGATAGAACCTCGTATGTGTGACTGATTAAGAGACGCGAAAAATCTGTCCTTCTGCTCGAGATTTAGATGTAAATTAATTGATTTTCAATGTTTTGCCTCCAGGAAAGAACAGCTTCACGTCCAGATTCAATGAGACAGTGATGAATACACCTCTAATCTTTTAAGGATTTCCTTTTTCTTTCAGAATATGAGGATACAAAGAAAAGTGGCCTGTTTTCTTTTTTTCGTAATATCTGGGGGAGAGTGTTAAGGAAATAATACGCGAGTTTAGGTGGTAATAAATTAAACAAAAGCGTTTTCCGTAGTGACGAGTTCACGAAAATTCATTTACACAGTTTCAGCTCGGAATGCAGGTTTATTTCAACCAGTTTCAGAGGCAACTTAGCGAGGTGGACAACGTGTAATGGACATTTGCGGTCTATTGCCTCGCTAAACGCCATTGTTCACAATCGCGCGGTTCCAGTGCGCCAGACAACACACAAACCGGACAATGGCCGGCAGGAGGCGTGTCCTGTGCTCCGCCAGTCACGATGTAGCGTCCTCTCCAATTAAGCGAATCCGTGCGCCCGCAGAGCGAGCACTGAGGCGTTTAACACACGGTAATTGCAGCGTGCATTACACACAACTGGTGGTTCATGATCCCTTACAGTCGTCTTTTCAAATGCGAAATCGATAGTGTGTTATCCTTTTTGTCTACACCTTTACGATAACTTTATCGTTACGGGAAAAAGACCGATGTAGTATTTATAGATCTCTCGGCTGCATAAGACACGGTCTGGCTTAAAGGATTATTGTATAAGCTTGCTATAGTAGTCAAATGTAAGAACTCAGTAAAGCTCTTCTATAATATGCTATCCACAAGGAAGTACAGAGTACATACTAACGGAAAAACAAGCAAAGCCCGCATACTTAATAATGGACTCCCACAAGGCTCTGTGCTAGCTCCTTCACTGTTTAATTTGTACATCTCCGATATGCCTGAACTCAAATCACGGAAGTTCGCATATGCCGACGATCTGGCCATTGCCCTACAGGGTGAGTCATTCGAACAATTAGAATCAGACTTAAATTCTGATTTGGTGCAGCTTCATTACTACAGGACCTGGCATCTGAACCTTAATGGATCAAAAACAAGAAGCACAGTGATGCACCTAAACAACAAACAAGCAGAAAGGAAGCTGTGCTTAAATATAGCAGGCCAGAACGTAAGACGCGAAAGAGCACCGAAATACCTGGGTGTTAAACTGGACCGCAGCCTAACGTTCAAAAAACACCTGCATGACGTCAGCCAAAAACTCAGAGGCAGAGTCAATATCATTGAGAAACTCGCAGGCTCTACCTGGGGAAGCAATGCTACGACACTTCGCACTTCCTCCATGGCTATAATCTACAGCGTTGCAGTATGCTGCGCACCTGTATGGGCTAACAGTTCGCACGTCAACAAAGTAGATGTTCGCCTACATGACACCTTGCGAACAATAACTGGAGCGTTGAGACCTACTCCTACACCATGGCTCTCTGTGCTGGCAAATATTGAACCTCCGTCACTCCGCAGACAACACGCAATCCAAAGAGAAATGGAAAAAATTGCTGCTGACATCACACTTTCCATACACACTGATCTACATGGCCCGTCACGATTAATGTCTAGAAATCCCTTCTGGAACCACTCGTCGAACAATCTGAACACCGTAACAGAATGGAACCGCCTATGGCAGCAAGCAAATGTTCACAATGGACACCTCATTAAGAACCCGGCTGATCGTGTTCCTGGTTTCAACCTCCCTCGAAGAACTTGGGTGGCATTAAACAGAATGAGAACCGGTGTTGGACGGTGCAACGAGCTTATGGCCAAGTGGGGCTACGTGGACGATCCTCACTGTGACTGCGGCGAAATACAGACGATGCAGCTCATATTTGATTGTAAAATTCATGGTTTTCGGGACGGTTGGCTGGAGGATCTGCATAGACTTACAGACACTGTCATTTCTTGGATTTGTAATTTAAGAGTTTCCGTTTAGTTGTAAATTATTTTGACAAATTGGTGTTCCCTTTAATTCTTAATTTATAAGCATTGTAATAAGTATAACTCATTTCATAATGAATAATGTTTTGTTAGATTTGTATGTTAATTTAGTTTCTCGTTTTGAACGTGTCTAGTACTGTAAGGCATGTGACATATCGAACGCAAAATAAATAAAATAAATTGTTACGGGAACAACCAAACGCTCAAGCCAGCACGCATACGTTCCTGACTTTGCGAACACTGTGCCACGCTACTGCGTCCCTATACTGGTTCCCTGAATCACACTTATTCCCACAGTAACAATATTCAAACAAATTAAAGGTATACAGTCAGGCAAAGAAATCTACGTGTGCCGATATTTCAATTTCTGTACTAGGCTGCAAACCAATAACTTGTTGAATACACTCCTAGAAAATTAAAATAGAACACCATGAATTCGTCGACTCAGCAGAAGGAAATTTTATTGACACATTCTTGAGGTTGTATACAACCCACGATCCCACAGCCAGTCAGCTATCCTGTCGTAGCCTCCGCCCCCAAAACTTTTGTTGTAGTTGCCAATCTAAACGTGATGAAAATGTCATTAAAAATTGTTTGTACACACCTGGTGTCAAAATTTCCAGTGTGTGAAAGAAACGACCATTGTTCCATTTGAAACATTGTATGTTTGCATTAAAAAATACACCTTCTAGGTATTTTTACAATACGTTTATTGGCTAATGAGTCGCCGGCCGCGGTGACCGAGGGGACTGAGGCGCTCCAGTCACGGTCTGCACTGCCACTACGGTCGGGGGTTCGAATCCCCCCTTGGGCATGGATATTTGTGCCGTCCCTAGTATAAGGTAGTAGATAAGTAGTTTGTAAGTTTAGGGACTGATGACCCCGTAGTTAAGTCCCATAAGCTTAACAAACATTTGAACATTTTTGGCTAATGAGTACTTGACTACAAATCCATTCTGTGAAAACCGCACATCAATCGCACTTTCCTTTTCCGCAATATTTGCGATTGCAAGTGATAAGGTGATTCACCCTGTATATGTATATGGAGAAGCCTTATGTCGGGGCACGTGTTGGGTACATTAAGTGCATTTTTTGTAAGAAAAATGGCACTTATTTGTACAAAAGTTCGCCATCCCTGCCCTAGTTCCTGATAAACTCTCCTTTCGAAATAAGAGCTATATCGTCCGGACAATTACCGATCGGAACCGCACAGCGAGGCTTTTACATGACAAACTTTGCGGAAGCCCACCAGTCCACAAATACAAGATCCGACACCCGACAATCAACTGGCGGCGACAGAGGTCCGTGGGTTGTGCTATCGCCCGGGCAATAATTCCAAGACAAATCAGCGACTCGCCGTCATACATAATGTTGCTTTTGACACCGTACCTCACAAACAGCTTAATCAAATTGCGTGGTTATGGTATATCGCCCCGAATTTGCGATTGGATAGGGGATTTCCTATCAGAGAGGACACAGTTCGTAGTAATCGATGGTAAGGCATCGACTAAAACAGAGGTGATATCGGACGTTCCACAGGGTGGTGTTATTGGTCCTCTGCTGTTCCTTATTTACATAAACGATTTAAGGGAAAATCTAAGTAGCTCTCTTAGGTTGTTTGCTGATGACGCCGTCATTTACCGTCTAGTAAAATCATCTGAAGATCAAAACCAACTGCAGAACGATCTGAATATCAGTATGGTGTAAGAATTGGCAGTTTACTGTAAATAATGAGAAGTGTTAAGTCGTTCACATGAGTACGAAAAGAAATCCGTTAAACTTTTTCTTTACAAGATAAATCAATCAAAAGTGAAGGCCACAAACTCCACAAAATACCTAGGAATTACTATTACTTCAAAGTTTAAAAGAAACTGGATACACTACGCCCGTCCGTCCATTTTTTGAGTATTGTTCCCCAGTGTGGGATCCTTATCAGGTGGGTTTCAAAAATGTTCAAATGTTTGTAGAACTTAGGGGACGTAACTACGGGGTCATCAGTCCCTAAGCTTACAAACTGCTTATGAACTACCTAAGACTAAGGACGGCACAAATATCCATGCCCGAGGGGGGATTCGAAAACCCGATCGTAGTGGCCGTGCAGACCGTGACTGGAACGCCTCAGTCCCCTCGGCTACCGCGGCCGGCTAGGTGGGTTTGACGGAGGACATCGAAAGAGTCCAAAGAAGGGCAGCTCGTTTCGTCTTGTCACGATACAGGGGAAACAGAGTTACGGAAATGTTACAGGATCTGGAATGGGAATCATTACAAGAACAGCGCTTATCGCTGCGGCGTGGGCTACTGACAAAACTCCAGTCGCCAACATTCTCTTCCGAATGCGAAAATATATTGATGACTGCCACTTAGATAGGTAGAAATGATCAGAATAAAGTACGAGAAATCAGAGCTCGAACGGAGAGATTCAAGTGTTCTTTCTTCCCGCGCGCTACTCGAATGGAAATAGTGTAACGGTGGTTCCATGAACCCTCTGCCACGCATTTAAATGTGACTTGCAGAGTATCCCATGTAGATGTAAACTGTGCAGTTTGCGACGTTCCTGGCACCCGTGAACATTTGCTCCAGTGTTTCCGGGTCAGCTGTATGAGAGGTATTCCGAGACATGACAGCCCTCATCAACGAGACCACTCCAATGAGTGTGACTATGAAGCAGTTTCAAAATGTTGAAATGTTTGTTAAGCTTATGGGACTTAACTACGGGGTCATCAGTCCCTAAACTTACAAACTACTTATGGACTACTTACGAACTAGGACGGCACAAATATCCATGCCCGAGGGGGGATTCGAACCCCCGACCGTAATGGCCGTGCTGACCGTGACTGGAGCGCCTCAGTCACCTCGGCCACCGCGGCCGGCATGAAGCAATTTACCATGCCGGACACAAAGCAGCACCCAAGCACCAGGCACAACTCCACTTGGTGGTTTTTGGGGCACTCAGCCTTTGCAATGATCACCTCCGCCTAGGGGGCGGTGTGGAGTACATGACTTATTTGTGGAATGCCCTCCAATAGTCGACAACACTCACCTGTTATGACAAGTCACGGTGGAGTGGCCGAGCGCATTGAAGCGCCATGCTCCGATGCGCGAGGCCGTTCCCTGTCGAGGGTTCGAATGCCCCTCGGGCATGGATGCTTTTGTCGTCTTTAGTATAAGGTAGTTTATAAGTTTACGGACTGATGACACCGCAGTCAAGTCCCTTAAGCTTCACAAACCTTTGAACAAACTCGACGCGAACTACCTTACGGTGGCGCTTATCTATGGCCACCAACGGGCCTTAAGACACTAAAATTGGGAATATGTAATTCGTTGCATTAATGTTAAGAATACAAACTGCCATGCACACAGTCATTATTATTATTACTATTATTATTATTATTATTATTATTTTCTGTTTCTTCATTTCATGTTGCGGAAATTGGATTCCATTTTCTTTTCCGACCCAACGAAATAGGTCTCTTCTTCTTGTTGCCTGCAAATTACTACAAACCACGTAAGCCCCTCCCCCCCTTGTGTTCAGTAGTGACCTTTCATTCAGTAAAACCTTCTTTCCTATCCATCGTTTTGATTTTAAATTTCTGGATTACACTAATGGAATATGTATTCGTTGTATTTTATTGGGCAATCGAATTTTAACCCAAAGGATTTGGGTTTCTCCCTTCGTTGGAGTAGTAGTGTTTCCTTTTGTATATTTCTGTTACATTACTGTTAGGTTTTCAGCGAAGAGTCTTTCAGTTTTGAGATCCTTTTATTTTTCGAAATGGTTTGTGATAAGACGAGTTGAAGGGGAGGCAGAAGACTAATATATATATGCCTTTTCGAGGCTGTTACCTGAAATGGTCCTTCATGATACTTCCATACGTGAGATTGAGTCAATAATTAAATCACTAAAGACTAAGGACTCTTGTGGATATGATGGGGTATCTAGTAGAATTCTAAAGTACTGTTCTCCATATGTTAGCCCAGTACTAAGCCATATTTGTAATGTTTCCTTTCAGAACGGTCAGTTTCCTAACAGATTTAAGTACTCTGTAGTGAAACCACTTTATAAAAAAGGAGAAAGGGATAATGTAGACAACTATAGACCTATTTCTATGCCATCGGTTTTTTCTAAAGTTATTGAAAAGGCTGTATTTTCAAGACTAATTGATCATTTCAGTTCACATTATATATATATATATATATATATAATGTGTGTGTGTAACCGAGTGAGGTGACTCAGTGGTAACACACTGGACTCGCATTCGGAAGGACGGTGGTTCAAATCCACCTCCGGCCATCCAGATTTAGGTTTCCCGTGATTTCCCCAATTCACTCCAGGTAAATGTCGGGATGGTTCCTTTGAAAGGGCACGGCCGACTTCCTTCCCCATCCTTACTTAAACAACCCGAGAGTAAGCTCCGTCTCTAATTTATTTATTTATTTAGCCTTATCAGATTAGGGCCATCAGGCCCTCTCTTACATCGGACCTGTGTTTTACACATACAGTATTTCTTTACATGTGAGTTACCTATATCATAATGATTTTTACAGATAAACAATTAATAACATAATTTATACAAGTTGATTACATGTAAAAGGATGTAAATAAAAGTTATTGACTTAACTCTAATAGGATTAATACTAGTAGTACCACTGAGACACCTTCTGCTGCTGTTGGTGTAATAATAGAAGTAACAACATTGATATTAGCAGATACAAGATGTACTTTTGAATATATCGAGACTGGTTAAGGTATGGCGAATTCTGACAGAAGGAAGTTAAGAAAGCTGTACCTGGCAAGAGCAATGACAATAGGAGAATATCTGGGAGGAAGAATGGATGTGACATACCTGGACCGTAGGGTATTAAAGACTGGCGTAAATATTCCTTTAGTAGATAATCCATTAATTGTCGTTTGACGCTGACAGTGTTATACAGTTCTCTGATATACTGAGGTAGATTGTTCCAGAGCCTGGTTCCTGCTACTGAAAAGGATTTGGAGAAACCGGCTGAGTGATGCTCTGACAGGAACGAGTAGTTATGTTGATCAGATAAGAGTGTTAATGACCACACTGTAAACTCCAAGCTTCCTTCCTCCCTATAGAAACCAGATGTCAGCACTGTGTTGCTCCAAAAACTGCCAGAAATTCTCCATCCGTTCGTACTGCAAAGTGATGAGATAGCAGTGTCGTCGGCTGCTGTCCTGAATTGCCAGTTGTATAAACGGCAGCCGTTGCCGCAGTCGGCAGCTTCGCTGTTAGTTGCCAATAATCCGGAAGCTTCTCGGGAACCGGGTGTGAGGGAACTTGTTCAGGTCTTAGCGCCTTATAATGCCTACGCCGCGGCCGGAACGGCGGACGAAGTTCTCCGCAAAGTCGGCAGCGGGCCTTTTGTTCAAAGTTGAGCTGTCTTTGCAGCTTCCTATACAAAAGCGCGGAGAATTCTATTGGAGGTCTTAGCGCTGCATCATTAATTGCACTCAGCTGCTGTCGGAAGACAGAACTTACTTCCCCATTCTGTTTGGCGGTCCCTATGGTTACTGTTTCTAAAGGACTGTCATAGTGTTTTTGTTTTAAATAACGCGAACCTGCTTGCAAAATATTTACCCAATAATGTTTTCTTTTCAGACTGACGTACAGTCCTTAAAACCTCCGTAATTGCGAGGGCTGGTTAAATAGATACTTTGAATATACACTGCCGGAAATATTAATATAGCCTCTTACAGTTTTCCCATTAACTGAAGGTTAATTGATTACAGGGAATTCATTACATTTACAGGTCAATATGTATCAGGGTTGCATGGCTTCCACGTACGGCAATGTTGCCGCTGATTCTGCCATCCACTCGATCATACAGATGGCGAATTCTGCCTTGCGATACGTCATTCCACACCTGTCCGACCTGTTCACGTAGTCCTGCAAGAGTTGTGGGATGAAGAGTCAGTTGCCGACCCATCGTATGCCGCACGTGCTCGATTGTACCTGATACCTAGGAGTTACAAATTACTAACAACTTAGACTAGAGAGAAGACACAAAAAATATTGTGGGGAAAGCGAACCAAAGGTTACGTTTCATTGGCAGAACGCTTCGAAGATGCAACAGATCCACCAAAGAGACTGCCTACATCACACTTGTGCGTCCTCTCCTGGAGTACTGTTGCCCAGTGTGGGACCCTCACCAGGTGGGACTGACGGAAGACGCTGAGAAGGTTTAGAGTAGGGCAGCTTGTTATGTTTTATCACGTTTCGGGGGCGAAAGCGTCACGGAAATGTTGCACGATTGGAGGTGAAAATCGTCAAAAGACCGACGTTATTCGTTCCGGCGAAATCTATTTGCGAAATTTTAATCACCGACTTTTACTTCAAAATGTGAAAATATTTTTCTAGAATCCACCTACACAGGGAGACATGACCATCCCAATAAAACAGCACAAATCGGATCGGAAATGGAACAATTTAGGTGTTCTTTCTTCCCGCGCCCTAATAAAGATTGGAACGGTAGAGAAAGGTTATGAAAGTAGTTAATGAACCCTCTGCCAAGCACTTAAATGGGATTTGCAGCCGCACTGGAGTAGCCGAGCGGTCTGGAGCGCCACGTTACGGATCGCGAGGCCTCCCGCTTCGGAGGTTCGAATCCTCCCTCGGGCATGGATGTGTGTGTGTGTGTGTGTGTGTGTGTGTGTGTGTGTTGTCCTTAGGTTAGTTTACCTACGTTGTTTGTGAGCTACGGACTAATAACCCAGCAGTTTGATAGATTTACAAATATATATGAACATTTTTTGTGATTTGAAGAGTATATATGTAGATGTACATGTAGATTGGAGTCCAAAGATGACAGACTTTATAGAAGGTGTTATGAATGAAGGAAGACCTAAGCGAAGCGGACTTGGAGAAGATCAAAGGATATAGGCCTGTAACAGAGGAAAGAGTACTGGAGACAGAGGGAAATGCAAGAAAAAGAAAGTAAAAAGCAAGTGTGTTGTGCCGCGATGGAATGGCTGAGCGTTCTGAGGCGCCTTGCTGCGGAACGCGCGGTTTAAGGTTCGAATCCTCCCTCGACCGTCGGTGTGTGTGTTTGTTCTTAGATAAGTTTAAATTAAGTAAAAAGAAATGATGATGTGCCGCGGTGCATTGGACGAGCGTTCTGAGGCGCTTTGCTGGGAAGCGCGCGGTTGCACGCTTTCGGAGGTTAGAGTCCTCCATGAGTGTACGTTTGTCCATAGGTTGGTATAAGTTTGAGCAATTAGTAGTCCCAGGGACTGATAACGAGATAAGTCCCACAGATTTAGAAACATTTGAACATTCTGAATTAAGTTGTAAAGTGATCTTCAGTGGTCAATTGACTGGAAAGAAAGTGGAACACAAGAGTACCATACTGTGCTTTCATAACGGTTCCTCTCGCGCGTACGAAGTTGCACGGATTCCTCTGCAGCCACTGAAGCACCGTCTGCTACACCTCCTCATCGCAATGAAGTATGTTTCGTTGGGTCGCCTGAGTGATCTAAACATGTGGCAATCACTTGATCTATCGAGTATGCCCCATTGATGTGCAGGCCATAGATAGTTGCCTGTGTTTCACAAAAAATATTACATCAAGCATTGTCGTATTGGAAAATGATATCCGCAGCCATAATTTCGCATCACTTTTGAAGCTGTTCAGAATTGCTAAGGCACTGTTAGATATTAATTTTCTTTGTAATGAGAATGGTTGTGTAAGCAGCTGTTCCAGTGATAAATCACATTGTTGGCCATAAGGATACAAGCCTGGTAGCCCTTCAACAACAGCCTCCGGAGCGTCGACGTAATTTGTGAAGTGGCGGCCGGCGATGTAAAATCGCTGAGTCCTGCGGTGCAACTTGGAGCATAAAGAGTGGATCGCATGTCATGGACACATTGTACTTTCCCTTTTTTAAATCTAAATTTATTTTTATTTTTTATTTTTGGTGAAGAGTTTAGAGCCCATTCGATATAAGTGCCATAAATGAAATGAAGTTTTAATAAATAAAAAATTAAATAAATGTATTGATATTATAAAGCAGTCCCCCCGCCACGTTTGTCTGTCCTTGATAGCTAAGAAACTACTGAACGGATTTTCATACGGTTTTCACAAATGGACGATGTGATTCATGAGGAAAGTTTAGGTGTATTATGTATTAAGGCGCATGACAGTCTGTGAGTGTGACGCGAAACAATAAACACTCTTAGGTAAAAACAATATAATTTATGACTTACGAACTTTATCGAGTATGGGAAAACGCGTTTAATGTTTCAGGATATGATGCTTGTGAGGTTCTTTAAGACTTTAATAACGATGAAGATATGACGTATAATATCGACAGCAAATACATCAGTTGTTAAACAAAGAAAAATAAGAAACCATAAGGAAAAGAACATATATAAGTTATATAAGGAAAAATAAATCAAACCAATGAAGAAATTATTAAGTTGAAAACAGGAGAAAAATAACATAAAAAATAATTTCATATAAAAGGAATAGGTTGCTCCTTACAAACATATTTAATAGCACCACTGAAAGGTTGAGGAATACCTAAAAAAACCTACCCGTTTTCCTCAACAACCCTTTATTGACGATCAACGGAGGCACAAAGAAAAAAAATCCATACGGCCTCAAAGATATATTTGCCTGTGAAGAGGAAAACGAACTTGATACACTATCAAACTTGACTCGACTGGAGGAAGATAAAATATAGGTCGCAGAACTTGACTGACTAAAAGACGTCGAATAAGTTGAAGTAACAAAACTGATGAAGGGAAGGACGTCCGTTTATCGTTAAACCGTACGAGACATGTTTCCCAAAAAGTTCGAGTCGTCTTTGGTACGGAACGTCCGTTTACCTTTAGACCGTGACACACATTAAAACTAGAAGGATGAACAAGAGTTGCCCTTTCTTCTTACCAAATTGCTAGACACAACAGGTGGACACATGTCACTGTTGCTGTTGTGCTCTTCAGTCCAAAGACTGGTTGGTCGCAGCTCTCCATGATACCCTGTCCTGTGCAAGCCTCTTCATCTCTGCATAAGAATGGCAACCCGCATCCTTTTGAACCTGCTTCCTGTAGTCCGTCCCCCTCTGCAATTTTACATCTCCTCCCCTCTCCCCTCGCCCCCCCCCCCACACTCTTCTCATTTGTGCCAAACAGAAGATTTAAAAAAAATTATGTCTCTGAATGTGTACCACCACTATAACACTAGTACAGAAAAAAATCGCACTTTAGATTTGTAGTTTTTGCAAACATTTTGGACAAAAATAATAATGTAAATAATAAAAAATTAAATAATAAGAGTGTCTGAAACCCTTTTAGGAAAAAAATTAGGTACTGGCGGGTTCCGAACCACCGACCTTTAGCGTCATAGTCCAACGCCTTGACCACTACGCTACAGCTATCAATCTAAAGATCAGTTCTTCAATCGCATACTATTGATGTCCGTTGTTAACTGATGCTAATACGGCATTTGTAGACACTAGATTATCATTTATCGTACGAAGAACGATGTGTTTTTGTAAATTCTTCAGTGCGCCATTGCTTTGAAATAACAACGTGTAAGTTACAATAAGAAAATCATCAAATACGCAACGCAAGATGGCGTATGCCAGAGAGGTCTGGGCGAGGAATGTCACGTGACATCTCCGAACGGCAGGTTTTCCTTACTTGAATGGAGTGTGTCAAATCTCCGTTATTTTTGCAAATATGTCTGAAACGCAACAAGATATATAAAAAAAATAAACATAAGAGAACAAGTTGTAGAGAATTTTCTCCTCTACAAATTCGGTTATTCAATTTTTGTGTCAGATGATTAGTTAAGCCGTTATTTTCATTTAAATTTTGAGCTGTCGAAAGACGATCGCAAAGGCACACTTTTAGTGTTACTACCGTAACCTACAGTGGGCCAATAGGTATTTATGCTCTCCTAGCGATATATAGGGTGATCAGGCAACAGCACAAATTTTAGATCGAGCTCCTCAGAAGCAACAAGCAATAGTTTCACAGAGTACGTCCAAGAAAGTCTGAACCAAAGCTGATTAATAACGATTCAACAACTAATTTCAAGTTTCTCCACTGATTTTCAGTTCCGAAGAATAATGTCGATAACCTAACGAAGGAAAAATTCTTGTTGTTGAACACCACATTGACGACGTAGTAGAGAAACATCAATAATTATATACAACCTCTAGTAATATACAATCCCTAGTAATATTCAAGCAGGAATGTTAGGGATGAAGTATGGAAAGAATTGAATTTGTCAGGTATTTATATTCTGTTATAATTTCACTGGAGACCTATAGTTACGCGCATCACCAAATCAAAAGCATACACAAATCTGTTTAAATTAATTATAGAAAATAGGTCAAGATAAAGAAGCAAACTCATACGAGTGGCGCCGATAACATATTCTTCTGCGTGCAATGTGCGTTCAGTTTTGTTCATGTACAGGATGTTCAGCATACCAAAATATCAGCAGCTGAGCTGAAGTGTGAAACGGTTTTAACGTTTATGACTGGGTGTACTGTAAGCGATTAAAATAAATAAATAAGAAATATGTAAAATGTGGATACGCCTCAGAGGGGGAGGGTGCTTCTGTCCTTATCGACACGAAGCTCTTAACCAGTATGTATCTTTCAAATCCAACAGTTCCACTCCCCATTAGATTAAAAAAAGAATTTTCTAAATAATGCTTAATAGCATTAGCGGTAGAATGCTGTCATATTTTAGCTTGTAGTGGTAAGGAAAAGCCAATGCAATTTGCATACCAGTGATGATTAATTTGCGTCCCGCTGCTGAACTGCGTACTGACAGTTATCGCTTGCCAGTGTACCCAGTGGAAAAATATTTTATGATATCATTGATCATATTCTCAACTTGGCAAAGTATCACTTAGCATCAAGAACTTGGAACAGCATCCACCTCATCACTACAATCGTTCATTGTACAAATGTTTATTGAGGGAAATACCTGATAGAGTTACGAAGAAAATATCGTAGAGAAGGCGAACTAAAGGCTACGTTGCATTGGTGGAACACTCTGAAGATGCAATAGTTCGATAACGAAACTAACTACATTACACTTTTCCGTTCTTTTTTGGAGTATTCAAATGTTCAAATGTTTGTAGAGTCTATGGGACTTAACTACGGGGTCATCAGTCCCTAAACTTACAAACTACTTATCAACTACTTACGAACTAGGACGGCACAAATATCCATGCCCGAGAGGGGATTCGAACCCCCGACCGTAGTGGCCGTGCTGACTGCGACTGGAGCGCCTCAGTCACCTCGGCCACCGCGGCCGGCTTTGGAGTATTGCTGAGCATTGTGGGATCCCCATCAAGTGAGACTAACAAAGGAGACAGAGGAAGTTCAAAGAAGGCCAACTTGTTATCGCAATATAGTGACACGGGAATTATTCATGAGATGGGGTGGAAATAATTACGAGAAAGGAGTTACACGTTGCCCAGAGATCTGCGTCCGAAATTTCTTTCAGCCATTTTCTCCCCAGAATGCGGACATATTTTGTTAGCACCCTCCGACACATGATAATAATAAAAAACATGATAGTAATAAAATAAGAGATATTAGATCTGAAATGGAAAGTTGTAAGAGTTCTTTCGTCCCGCGCGCAATTAGATAATGTAACGGTACAGATGAAGTCTCTGCATTTTACTTCAATGTGGTTTGCAGGTTAATTATGTAATTGTAGTTCCTTTCTTAAGTATTAATGCCAATCGACCCATGTGTGGACGTTTTAAGTGCCTTCAAAGACTGTGGTACCGCTGCTTTGAACTTGGTATAGAAAGAATAAAATGGGGGAGAGGGGATGTCTGCTTGACATCATTGTTTCCTTCGTACTTCTCTTCGGCTTCATAACTGAATCCTGCTCACTGTGATTATACGGTGCCACAATGGAAAGTTTTTCTGATACCAATCAAATTAACAAAAGAAGGGGCTGACCAACTTGGTACACAAAACAGGATCACTCTTGCAGAAGCAAAGTATACAGCATGCCAAACAAAAAAGACACAAAGTTCCGAAGACTGGCCATCTTTCACATAAACAGTACCTTCAGCGCTTGCTTGAAAGAAAGGAGCTTATAATATTTTTCACAACGTAATTTAATATAAAATTGAAAGAAATTCTAGTCATATGTAAAGTACACTAGCGGCAAAATACAATCAATATCTTCACAACGCGATAGGGATAATGATGAGAGTACTGCTATAGGTGAATTGTTAAAAACAGCTTTCTGAAATTCCTTCAACAAATAAGATGAAGCAAATACTCCAGAATTCGACTCAGCTGCCAGCATCGTAATCTACGCGTAGATATTGTTGGAGTATTGAAGCAACATAAATCACTCAGATAGTCTTCCGGTCTAAATTGTATTCCAATTAGGATCCTTTCACAGAACGCTGATGCAACAACTCCATACCTATGATAAACCAGCTTACTTAGCGAAAGATCCGTACTCAAAGACGGGAAAGTTGCACAGGACATTACAATATTCAAGAAAGGCAGTAAGAGTGATCCGCAATATTACAAGCCTATATCATTGCCGACGGTTTTAGAACATACACTTTTCTCAAACATTCGCTATTTTACTTTTATGCTTTGTCATTTATTATGTACAACTAATTTCCGGCCGGCCGCGGTGGCCGAGGCGACTGAGGCGCTTCAGTCACGGTCTGCACGGCCACTACGGTCGGGGGTTCGAATCCCCCCTCGGGCCTGTCCTAGTTCGTAAGTAGTTCATAAGTAGTTTGTAAGTTTAGGGACTGATGACCCCGTAGTTAAGTCCCATAACGTCTACAAACATTTGAACTAATTTCGGTGAACCTATGTCACAATTATCAAGTGCTTATCTCTCAACTCAATTTTTTTTTTCATAATAAAACAATGAATTTCTACATGGTCACAAAAATAAACTTAAGTACTGACTCTGTACTGCCAAAACAATTACAAAAAAAAAATCTATATTCCGTGTGCCAAGGTTGTTACATCCTTCCTAGAGTAGATAAACAGGCCTAGGCTGAACCACTATTAGATTTATCATACTGAACACTTGTTTGTTATTTTGACTGGACATCTCATGACTGGACAGTCAAATTCAAATCGTTTCCATATTTCTATATTTGCGAAAGTCTTTTGACACCATACCTCACGAGCATCGTCTAATGAAATTCCGTACGTATGGAATATCGCCACAGTTGTGCGATTTGATTCTTGATGTCAAATCACGAAGGACACAGTACGTAGAAGTGGAAAGAAAGTCATCGAGTAAAGCAGAAGTGATATCTGCCGTTCCTCAGGAAAGTATTCCGGGGCCGCTAGTGTTCTCTGTCTTAATAAACGATTAGCAGCTCTCTCAGATTCTTCTCGGACGATGGTCTTGTTTATCGGTTAGTAAATTTACCTGTACAATGGAATTTCCCATATATAATGAAGTGTGAGGTCGTCCTTATAGGTACTAAAAGAAATCTGTTAAACTTCACTTACACGATAGATCATTCAAATGTACAGACCACAAAAATTTAACTAAAAACCTAGGAATTACAGTTACGAAAAACTGTAATTGCAAGGAAATATGGTGGGAAGGGCGAACCGAAGGCTACGTTTCATTGGCAGTACACTTAGAAAGTGTAACAGTTCTACTAAAAAACACTACCTACATTACAATCCTCCGTCGTATTTTGCAATATTCACCAGATGGGACTGACAAAGAATATAGAGAAAGTTTAGAAAAGGGCGGCTCGTTTTGTATTATCTTTATACAGGGGAGAGAGTGAAACGAAAATGGATGAGGTGGGGTGTAAATCATTAAAAGAAAGACGTTATTCGGTGCGTAGAGATTTATTTTCTCCTCCGAATGCAAATATATTTTGTTAACACCCACCTACATAATACGACGTAATCCTAATAAGATAAATCAGATCTAAATCGGGAATATTTCTACATATGCATCTACATAAATACTTCGCAAATCACTATGAAGTCCATGGCAATTAGGCGTTTTTCTCCTTCGCGCTATTAGAGAATAGAAGGGTAGAGAGATATTGTGACAGTGTAACGGTCTTCTTATTATTATTCAGTTTACTTTTAGTCCGTATAGGATGAATGGGCTCTGAATTTTGGTTGGATTGTCCGATTGAATGGTGTAAAATATTACCGTAGATCTAGCAGCCAGGTTTTCAATTTTAATTTTCACAATTATTCCTGGTTGTTCCAATTTAAAAAATTAATGCTCCAGAGTTGGTAATATTTCGATTTATGAGCACTCGACTTCGTTCTCTCAGGGGCTTTAGTTGCTGATAACATAACTTTTACGTTACCATTAAATGCTACTTATTCCCGATCAGTTCTAATCTGTGGCGAAGACTGTCTCAATAGTTTTCTGTTTCTATCTTTGATCTCCCTTTATCGTAAAATGTTTCTAATATTTCCTTTTAATTCGTCCTTGATGAAATATATCGTAATTAAAAGAACACCCATTATTATTTCACAGATAACACTTCCCAATATTGGAATGATATGGGAAGCCAAATTCCTACCCACATATGTATAACTGATTTGGAAAGTCAGAGGTCATCTTTCAGTTCGATCTATTAAATGAATCTTTAACAATTTTTTTTTCTTTGGGAAAGTTACTGTATTTTCAAAGCCTTTCATTTCACAAGAATAACACTCTCTGTAGTAAATTTAAATTATACTGTCATATTTATTTAATTTTTTAACATAATGATAAAATCTGTTCACAGACTATCATATCTGTAAAAGAATTTCTGACCCCGTTATCTGTTCTAATTAGGAGAACTGTCTCTAACAGAAAGAATAGGGGAATAGAAAGAATACGCGAACCGTCTAAGAGACACGAACATATACGAGACTTGATCAGAAAAGAGCTTCGAACAAAAAGGAGGCAGACCTATGTGCTAATTGTATTGATAGTAAATCTTAGACAAAACGATTCCATTATATGAACTTCTTTGACCCCCTTACCCATCGACTTCTAACTATACCTTGCAAATAATTATCAGATTTTGATTTAAAATTACTAAAATTATGCCTCGCCAAATATAGAATAATGGCTAAAATATGGCAATACTACTGCCATAATCGCGGTGTAGTGTTAAGACACCGGTTCAATGAAACCTCTGCCACGGACTTAAATGTGTTTTGAAGAGTAAGTATTAGATGTATATACGAACTTGGCTACTGACTATATGGATTATTGCCCTCCTAGATTTGCCACGGTGTCTAACGAGAACGCATCGAATGGTAGTCCACTGTGTTGCGTGCGGTATTCACTGCAGTGTCGTGGTGACGTCGACTTCGTGTGCAATCTGCATCGCACGAAGGTTGCAAGCGGCCTGAACCGACCACTGGACACAGCACACGTTGCCACCTGAGGCGTACGTGCTGGCCGAGCTTACCTGTGCACGTCGCACTCACTGTCCTCACCTTCGTGAGACTGCGTTCCTTCTGTAGTCGTTAAGGGAAGTCGTGCCTCCCTATCTTGACAATGTTAAATTGGCGATATGAGTACCCCGTTTTCTCAGAGTGTTGAGTATACAAATAGGGTGTTGTAACACATATTCTCGCATGTTTTGTAAGTGTATTGCACTACTATCACTTTAAAACAACAGCTGGGAAAAAGTTAAGATTTTTTTCCCTACTCATATACGTTTTTGATATTAATTTTCAAAATTTTAATTTCTTGAATTTTAACAATAACATTAAATACTACTAAAGTACTGCCACAACACCATGATAATATCTGTGATCTGTGCTATATTTCCGCAGATAAGACGATGGGTGAACTATAGAAACAGGACTCCTAAATAGGAGGTCGTCTTATACGACGGTACAAAAAAAATTGGATTGAAATTTAGTCTGAAATTTACATAGTGGAGGGAAGATTTACGAAAACAAAGGTTTGCGTAATTTAAAAAAAAAAAAAAATATCTCAGTATATCCAGAGTCGCACTGAAACGATTAGCGTATATTTATGTAGGGAGCAGTGAAAGGGTTACAAAATTTCAAAAAATGTTCAAATGTTTGTAATTCTATCGGACCAAACTGCGTAGTAATCAGTCCGTAGCTTACAAACTACTTAAACCTAGGTAAACTAACCTAAGGACAACACACACACCCATGTCCCAGGGAGGACTCGAACCTCCACGGCGAGCAACCCCACGCCCCGCAGCGAGACGCTTTAGACCGCTCGGCTAATCCACCGCGGCTTACAAAATTTGGAGCTACACGCAACAATTGCGGTTTCCATTGAAATCACTTATATTCTGTTCCCGGTAAATTTCGCGTGATTTCGCCCGCGCAAGATGTGCATCGGCGCGATTAAATGTCGTCTCGGCGAAAAAAATTACTTCTCTCTTAATCTTCGTGGATTAAAAAAGTGTTCAAAGGTAGACAGCAAACATTGTGTAATCGCTGAGGTACTTTCATCAGGCCCCGCGACTCTATACAGGTACAGCAGGCAGTTGTAAAGAAACGTACGCCCAAATCTTGGTTTAACGATAAATAATTTATTTTTGCCGTTTATGAAACAGCAGAACGCTAGACACGCAGCAGAAACAGAAAGCCAGTCGTTACTAAAACTTGTTGACACCTAACTAGGCAAAGAAACATCTACAAAACAGCGATAAGAAAACATATGAAAACATAGCAAGGAATATATGCACCGCGACACACAGCGCCCCTGGCGGAACACTAGGAACTGCACAGGCACACTCCCGTTCTCTGAAGCACAAACAGATTGTAGCTTGCTGCTGTCTCTACTACTGCAACAAAGGATGAATTCCACAAGGATCCTACTCATGGCGGCTTCTAGCCCCATTTTTCGGAACTTCCTAAAGCTTTGCATCCGAATCTCAATCACAGGCATATTTTTAGATCTCGAAATCTGGAAAAAAAAAAAAAAAAAAAAATGCGGCTTGCATTTGGGTAAATACTGTTACTTGGGGGTCGTTTTACAGGGCAGATACATGCTTAAACTATAAAATTTTGATGAGAATTTGTACCTCTTCTTATCTGAAGGTTGTCTTATCTGCGGAAATACACGGCAATTAACCGATGTAGATTCAGAAGTTTCTGACAAAAAAAGGGGTATTTATGCTGAAAAATGTCATTTTCAGAAAACTGCGTTTAAAGAAAAAAACTTAACACATAAATGTTAGAATCCTCGCGGCTGATAGTCCTCGTCTCCTCCTCCAAATTACACATCCAGCGCTGCCCTTCTTATCTTGGATCTAGCCTTTTTTGTTTGTTGCAATCTCTGCCTCTATAATTCGCAGTTGCTCATGTAGTAATGTTGTAACCTTTATGAATTCAAAGATTCTCCAGAACCGTAGACTTCCAGGTTAGCCATCATGAAAATAAGAACGGCGACAAAAAAAAAAAAAAAAAAAAAAAAAAAAAAAAAAAAAAATTTGTAAGACTGATCTTCGAACAAACAGAGAAGCTAAAACACATGTAGTGGTTAATCTTTGTTGTCAAAGACAAATTTACAGTTGAAAGATTTTACCGTGAAGTACAGCTAGGCAATGGCAATGGACAGTTCTCTATAAAACAAAGGAAGCCACAGACTTCTAGACTATACAGTTCCAGAGAAAAATGATCGGAAAACAAAATTCTCAGAAATGTCAGTGCATGATCACTTTCAAATATTTATTTAAAATAGTAAATAATCACATATTTGAATAAAACCATTACCAAATTAAGTATAAATAACCATATTTTCATAATTTACATAAAAGTAAAAATGCCAAATTTTGTCTTCTGGGTGGGAGGTCGATGAAGTGCAGCTCCTTTTTCCTTAAACGCCATTATGTTATTACACTTCACACGTTAATCATCAACCACGTAATAAACTATTTCATCTTGGAAAAGTGACATCAATTCAAAGTGTTTGTACGTCCATCTTGTATGAGACGAGTGGGACACGGCTCTGTATAACTATTTATAAATAGATTAACACACGCCTTCAGCCGTTGATGTTATAAATCTTTTATCTATTTACTACTGTTGCCAACTCATTGTTACCATCTTCTGAAGATTGTAACAATGAGTTATCGAAACTAGTACATAAATAACAAATTTACAACATTAATGGCTGAAGGCGCTTGTTGATTTTTTATAAACAAAAGCTAGGGTTAGTGTTCTTTTATTCGTCATACTTTAATGGCTGTAATTTAGGAATTGAGGTCCCCAAGATGGAGATGGTCAGTTAGTTCAAATGTTTCTAGAACTTATGGGACTTAACTACGGGGTCATTAGTCTCTAAACGTACAAAGTAGTTATGAACTAGCTAATACTAAGGACGGCACAAATATCCATGCCCGAGGGGGATTCGAACCCCCGTCCGTAGTGGCCGTGCAGACCGTGACTGGCGCGTCGCAGTCCCCTCGGCCACCGCGGCCGACGGTCAGTAAACTAAGTTTCATACTTACAAAGGAAAATACCTGTAGAATCCTCCTCTAATTTATTAAAGTGACACATTGGATAGTCTTTACAAAATATCACTCTTAATTGCCCGCATTGGTTTTCCTATAGCTTCGTGATATTAACAAATCTTTCGGGCAAAAAACATAAAACATATAAATATTATAAAATTAATAACAGCAAAAGTAATATATATTTAATAAAATAATACAAAATTATAACTATAACTTATAATATTCTATACAATTTTATATGTTTTATTACTTATATTTTGTCCTATATATTTGCAAGATCAGCCATAAAACAGATCAATTCGATATCCATTTTTTTTACAATTTCTTTAATCAGATTTTGTTTCACTTTTTGCAACACTTATTTGTAGTTAGTTTTACTTAAATCTATTATGCGAAAAACTTTATATTGGCATTTTTATTTTCTAATTTATATATAAATTTTTGTGTTTAAAGAGAATCCTCGCCACTCCACTGACGTAGTGTTACAATATTTTTATCGTCTAGTACAGCGACTACCGCTTTTATTTTACTTTTTTTATTCTGGACCCCCGACGGGGAACGGCCTCGCGCATCATAGTATGCGCTCGGCCGCTCCGCCGCGGCACGAGAAACCAGAAGAGAATCCATGAAGAGAGAGACGTCTCAGAGTACAAATGTGATGCCTTCTGAAGAAGTGACATAAGGTTGAACTTTAAATTGTTTCATGAAAAGTTCGTTTTTTAAAGTTTATGTAGCTTTTCCTAGGATTTTATGAACACTAGAATTATGCAATTTTGTACACATATTTCTGTAAACCCAATAAACGTTGTATAAAGAGAAAATTTTAAAATTCTGATTGCAAGCTGAAATATGGGGCAAAATGCTTGGAATTTTGCATCATTTTAAAATTCTACTCGTGGAATTAAAATTTAAAAAATCTATTTGAACCTATTCGAAACACCACATGAGAGAAGCTTACAATATATAAGAGGTGAAACAGAAATCTTTATAATCTGTTGAATACTTTCTAAGAAAAAGGGACATACATTATTTTTAAAACATACAATTTCAAACTTCTTTTAAAAAGTTGGATATATATAATAAAAGGATTTTATATGTAAATGAGCCGCATATGACCGGCCGAGCGCATTGAGGGCTATGCTCAGATGCGCGAGGCCGATCCCCTTCGGGAATTCGAATCCCCCCACGGGCATGGATGTTTGTGGCGTCTTTAGTATAAGGTACTGCATAAATAGTTTGTAAGTTGCTGATGACCCCGCAGTTAAGTCCCTAAAGCTTTACAAACATTTGAACACTTTTTTTATGTAAATGTGTTACGGTCATGTAAAGCGTAGTACAAAATTTCATTGCCATATCTCCAATACTGTGGATTTGCTGCATTTTTGAAATAGTGTATGTTTTTCATCAACGTTTCACCTTAGTGGTTTAGTCTGGAAAGCGTAACAGACAAAGCTCCTTTCGAATTTATAATTTTATTAGTACAGTAGAAACCCAGTAATCCGACCGTGGATGATCCGTCAATCCGGGTAGTCCGACGATGCTCAGACTCTCGAGCCTTTGCCCACTTGTCACTGACTGGACGCCTGTCGGGCCATTGTTGCGGTGTTTACCGCAGTGAATATTGTTATGCTGTACGTTATTTTGCAGTTTTATCCTTTGCTGGGATTAAAAAAAACGTCGTTTGCTTTATTCCGTGTTCTCTACAGTACTTATTAGATTAATTGCGTGTACAGTTATGTGTTTTTCAACATGTCTTGATTCAAACGTAAACACGTAACTCTTTCACTAAATGAAAAAATACCGGTGTTACGACTGGACAAAGGAGAATCACTCCAAAAAATTGCAAAGGAATTGAATGTAGGTGTTACGACAATTAAGGATTGGAGGAAGAATCAGAAAGACATTGAATCCTCTACAGTTACGATTGATGGTGAAAAAATGAAGAATCGCAAAACATTAAAACAAAGCCTAAACTTGAACTGCTTGATAACGCATTGTGGATATGGTTTTATCACGAAAGAAGGAAAGGAACTCTAATATCCGGGCCATTTCTCACAGAAAAAGCGATAGTTTGCACAAAAAAACTGGAAGCCGAAAGTAAATTTGCTGCCAGTGAAGGCTGGACTGATCGTTGGAAAACTCGTCATTGTGTCCGATTTGATTCCATTTCCGGTGAAAAACTATTCGCCGATGCCGCGGCTGCTAGGGAATTTTCTATTAAGTTTCAAGAATTTGTAGAAGAAAATGAACTGTTACTCTGCCAAATTTATAAAATCGTTTTTCCTTTTAGAACCAATACACATTATAGTGTATGCGAGTACGTTTTTTAATTAATATACTCTAACACTGTGTAAAAAACATTTTTTATATTACTGTAGACGTCTTAGTTCTTAAATCGTATTTGGTTCTAAATGTCTTTTTATATTTTTTACAATAAATATTAGATTTGTTGGATAATTCGACCTTTCTCGTTCCGACCATGGTTGCGGTCCAGAAGGTGACGGATTAGAGGGGTTCTACTGTATGGAAGTATGGATAAAATGATTTTTTCGTCTACAATTCTCACTGCATAAGAAAATGAGGGCCGTTAATTATACGTATGTGCCGACTTCGAGTCAATATATCGAAAAAAAATTCAAATACAGATTAATTATGATGTTACTTAAAAACTTTTTCCGATCCGACACATTATAGCTGAGATAGGGCAGTGTGCCGTCCTCTATTGGGGAGCGTCTATGCTGCGAAACGAAGGTTCTGGTCGCTGGCGACTAACAAATTCGTTCGTAACATCTGGTGCCGATCGGTTGAACGGCGCCACCTAAAAACTGGGAACACGTTACAGGCGAACACACATTGTCAAATCGCCCTAATTATCTCAAATATATCTGACTCCCTGCGAGGTATGCAAAAAAAAAGAAAAAAAAAAGAAAAAAAAACATAAGAGAATAAAGTTGTCAATAATTTTATCGCATACAAATCCGTTTATTCAATTTTCGTCTGAAATGAACAATTAAAGCGTTATTTGGAATTAAATTTCTAGCTGTCAAATGGTCATTCCAAACAAACACCCACTGTAGTGTTATTAACTTAAGTTGGGGTCGAAATGAACGCAGATAAACCGGGTAATCATAAAGGCAGAGTACTGAACCGCAAAACAAAAACACAAAACAAAACAAAAAAATTCCTATCAGTGAACGGTCTGTGCTAAAATGTGCAACTCGCTGAGTTTATTTGACAGTAGTTCTGAGGACCACTTATAAGGGAATGGTCGGACTTGTCATGCCGAAACATGTATTGATTTTTTGAGCACTGTTAGTTAACATTGAAGGAAGTCTGTATGCAGAATATTAGCTGGTGACATAACCTGGAAGTCACCTAAAAAAATCACGAAAATGGCTGTTTTTCCTGCTTGGCGCTTGAGGTGACGGATGGCCACCCCTGGAAATGGCGAGTCGCGAGCTGTTGTTATGTGAGCGTTGAGCACATGGTCGGGAGGTGCGGCCGTTCTGCGGGAACAAATCTGTTGTTCTAGATTCGTGGTCAGGTCATAAAAGTTCTGATTCATTAAAAGCTGTATTTCGAGCTCACCCTGACCAAGAAGTGGAGATACTTCAGGTTCCACACGGCACGACGAACGTAATTCAACCGTTAGACAGTGGAAGGCATTTTACAGAATACTAACAGAGAAAATTATTGTGTGCAAATCACTGCAGTTTCTTGTCTTTCACCGTGACGATATTCTCAAGTTTCAATCAGTCGTACATTATCATTTTCGACCCCACGGTTTCAAAATGTCATTAAATATGCGTGGCTCGCCTGGAAATATACTGATGCTAGGCCTGTTTCCTTCCTAACATCGGCCGAGTTTTGTCTACGGACGTCTAACAACGTCTGTGATTCGCAGGGCTGTCATATGTCGTCTTTGCTCGTATGTTCTTGGAGCACAAAAAAAGCCTATATTTTTAACATTGTATCAATATTTCGCATTTTTGCGGTAATTGCAAGAAATAAAAGTTTGACCTGTTCTAAACCGTATATGTATTTGTGTCTGTTTCATACCTATTTGAGCCGGCCGCGGTGGTCGAGGGGACTGAAGCGCTCGAGTCACGGTCTGCACGGCCACTACGGTCGGGGATTCGAATCCCCCCCTCGGGCATGGATATTTGTGCCGTCCTTAGGATTAGCTAGTTCATAAGTTTGTAAGTTTAGGGACTGATGACTCCGTAGTTAAGTCCCATAAGCTATACAAACATAACATTAGAACCTATTTGAAAAGAATGTTGTAGATAACATATCAGCTACATTTGTCAACGAATTTATTATTATCGTATTTAGTAATTACCGTACGATCGCTTTCACAGGGCGAATCAGGTCTTTCACTGTACAACAGGCAGTTACAAGCGCGGAAAACATGCGACAATAATGTCATACTTCATAAACGTTTTTACAGACTTCTAGGTCTTGTTAGCAGCTAATAGTCTGCATACAGACTTCCTTCAATGTTTACTCACAGTGGTAAAAATAGCAACACAGGTTTCGACATGACAAGTCTGACCATTCCCTTGTTAGTTCAAATGTTTGTATACTTATGGCACTTAACTACGGGGTCATCAGTCCCTAAACTTACAAACTACTTATGAACTAATACTAAGGACGGCACAAATATACATGCCTGAGGGGGGATTCGAACCCCCGACCGTAGTGGCCGTGCAGACCGTGACTGGAGCGCCTCAGTCCCCTCGGCCACCGTTCCCTTGTTAGATTACCTTCCTTGCAGACTTTCGAGATCTGTCAAACTGCGTGTTCTGCTAACTGCTTCGGTTAGTGCCGGAAAGCTCTCGTCGATCATTAGCCCCCCTAAGGCCGTACACGGGGTCAGAGATAGCGCGTGATCTACGCGGTCGAAGTGCGGCAGATTTCACTACGTCTGCTCGTAACGTAAGCCCTACTTCGAGGCGAATACAGCAGAATTGAGACGCAGAGATAGCCATGGTTGTTGTCAACACATCCGAGCACCGCAGTTCTTTACAAAATTGAGGAGCTGAAAAGTTCTAAGGTATTGCCTCATAATAGTCACTGCAAGTCAGTTAGGTGCATTAGTGAACGTGGGTATAAATAAGGATACGAGTAAGCATAAATAGAGAGGTTGTAACCGCTGACTGACACGTAGTCACGACACTCACTGATTTTTGTTATTCAATTGACAGCAGCGCTCCAAGCGGACGGCAAGCTACATTTCTGGATACGATATCAGATGAATGCGAATATTATCGTTTATATAGATTCGTAACATAGGTTTTACAATAAGGAACGTATCTAATGCCATAGAAATCGGCAAAAAATAAAAAAAACTCCACATTTGTCTTTCTTGGGTTTCCTAAAACACTGGAAAGGTCTGTAAAGCTACATCACGTGACAGTTTGCTTACCACTCCCTTTCAGTCTGCAGGTGTTTACGGATGAATTTCATTTTCTATTACTGAAAAAAAAATTGCTAATAAACACCAGGAGAGTTGAAATTTTCTAGGAGTCTTTTTTCTATTCAAGAATGTTACGGTTTTTTCTACAATTCCACACAAATCAGTGAGTGTGTAAAGTACGAAATTCATGGAACGCAATACCTACATTACTTAATGTATCAAGTCAGCCACCGTAGTAGTAGCTGAAGGAAAAGCCTCTCAGATGTGACAATAAAATATCAAAACACATAAAACTGTTTCCCAACAAAGAAGGAAGTAATTCCACAATACTGTCGCTGTTTCTGACCAAGAAACGGCAAAGATTTTAAAGACATTTGCATTTTAAACAAAAGTAATTACATTTAAAAAAATGATATGCATTCGTAAGAAATACGAGTAAAGTGTAAAAATTTTTGAGCCTTTAGAATCCATACCTAATTGTTAATCCTCAAAGGACGTGCCTATCTTACTAAAAACAAACTATGATAGAAATTACCTTAACCGTATGTTTATTTCGCCTTACTTTAAGCAGTGTAAACTGCAAATATTCGTAATTATTTCTTCATGAATTAACTATTGCTTATATCACTAAGTGAAAATCGGCTATTTTTATGTATATTTAACAATTATTCATATCTCTTGATATTTTCTAATTCTTGTAAGGTAAACATTAAAATAACATTTCGTTAATGACGTAGAAAAACAATTATACGCGAAGGTGACTTATGCTGCCTTGCCCATCGCTATGAGCGTTAACATCGCTTAAGTCTCGGTCCGTGACAACATTCACAGAAGTGAGTGTCTCTACTGTATAAGTTAGACTGTGTTATAATATTGTCGCCGTGAATTATCAGCTTCTAGAGAAGTGGTATGACTGGACGGTTTTAATGTATTGAAATTTCGAAGTAGTTGTAGACGAGAAGCGAGACATCATCATACGTTATGCGATCCATGCTTTCCAGCGATTACGAACAAACACTTTAACATTTAAAGCCGCGGCAGAGTATCCGTGCGCAATGAGGCACTCAGCTGCGGTGCGCGCACCCGTTCACCGTTGGGGGTTCGAGTCCTCCCTCGGGAATGGGTGTTTGTATTGTCTTTTGCATAAGTTACTGTAAGTATTTTGTAAGCCTGGGGACTGATGACCAACGTCCCTTAGATTTACAACCATTTGAACTGTGTTTTTTTTCTTTAACAATTAAGAGATGTGAGATCAATATACCATATATATATACGTATGTGGTATATGGTAACTGGAAGAGCAGTTGAACGGATGGACAGTAATTTTAAATGAGCGTATAAGATGACCATTACCAAGAGCAAAACAAGGATAATGGAATGCAGTCTTAGAAAATCAGGCAATGCTGAAGGAATTAGGTAAATGAATCAAAAAAGGTGGTTTTGTTACTTGGGCAGTAAAATAACATATAATGGTCGCAGTACAGAGGATATGAAATGCAGCCAACATCGAATATTAATGTGGTGCTACAGAAGAATGCTGAAGATTAGTTGGGTAAATCGCATAACTAATGTACTGAACAGAATAGGGGACAAAAGAAATTTTTGGCATACCTTGACTAAAAGAAGAGATCGATTGGTAGAAAATGTTATTAGACATTAAGGAATCGTAACTGTACCATTTGAGGAAAGTGTGTTGGTGAAAAATCCCAAAGGGAGTCCAAGAGACGAATATAGTAAGCAGATTCAGTTCAATGTGGGTTGCCGATCTTTCTCAGAGTAGGTTGGAGAGCTGCATGAAACCAGTCTCCGGACTTAAATTTTAGAATATTTTGTCTACATTAATAACGGCGTGAATCACTTTACGTAAAAAAAGAGCACCCTTCACGAGTTATAAGTCAAAACCAGAAAAAAGTCCGAGAACTTCGAGGTTCTTTGGCTCCTAAAAGTTAAGCTAAAGGATTTCGAAGCTGCAAACTTGGTTTAATACTTCTCTAATATGTCCTAACAACATACTAAAAATTCAGATACCTGCAATTTTTTTGGACCTAAACCATTTTTTTGTCTACGACGACTGGCCTATATTCCAATTTAACATTATTCCGTAACTGTTTTCTAATGCATCTCTTAGTTACCGTAGACGTATGTTAATGTACTATTTGTAAACCAGAAAATACGATCATTGTAACATTATTATGACTGTATTTGGTAAATAGTTAGAAAGGCAACATATGCCTTAATGTAGAATGTATCATATCATTAAATATCCATCTAATCACTAACTTTAAGTTGCTTGTCGATTACAGTCAAATTTAACCAATAAATTTACTATGGTGTAATCTTTTCTGCGTTAGGAAAGTACTTTGAATGGTCTTAAGAGCATATTAAAATCGCTTAAGTGTTGCGTAGTCTTTAAATGCGCGCCTTCACCGTGGGATTCAAAATGGCGGGTTGTACCGCTTGTACCATACAGTGCTCTAACAGTCGCTCTCTGTCCACTGCTGTATCTTTTATCACCAGCTCTAGCAGACACTAACCACACGAGACAAACAAATCTGTCACCGCCAGGGTACGTCCGTTAATAGCGTTGATAATGGCCTTCTTACGGCTAGGAAGAGTTTCCGAATACTTTCGTATATTCCACAGCAAACTGAAATTACTTATTGACGATAAAACCTCGCAGAGCAGCCACATTGCGAAGATATTCACTGCCGCATTTTAGCGTTGTGAATCATCATTTATGGGATTCAGATCGTATGATCTACTATGACAATAGAGTTACAGTACAATTACTAAGCGTTCCTAGAATCAATACCGTGTCAACACGGTTTATGTAATAGTATAAGACGGGATATACTGCAGCATGAAGGCAGAAAGTGTATTGTCCGCTATCTGCAGCTCCGTCCACTTTCGGCTGCCCAAACAAATTTCGTAACCAGCTGGGTAACACTGACGTTATTTATGTGGGAGTGGCCATCCCTCACTTTGGCGTGCGGCCATATTGCCTCCAGACATGGGTGCTTTTATTACACTTTTTTGCTACATTTATCATCAGACATATTAGTCTTCACTTCTAGTGTTACCTTCGCCTTTTTATGGACTTGACATATACTGCTGGCCTGTTCTCTTTGACATGTGAATTTCCCTTTATTTTTTAATCAAGTCCCCAAAATTTTTACCCTTTAAATAGAACTATTACAGCATGACGGTCAATACAGCAAATTATCCTACTCGGGCGAAGAGCAAGATCATGTTTTAGTTTTTAGTTTTTCACAAAATTGTTTAAGCTAGTATGCCACTGTGAAGTATATCTGTTGCTATTACATCTAACACAGTTTACGAATTAGAAACAAACATTTCGACCGTTTCGGGATACTAAAATAAATTCAACGTCAAAGATGAAACTCATGCTGGACTGGGTTTCGAACCTGAATTTCCCGCTTCGGGCCAGCGGTCACCTAAACCAATTAGGCTATTCAAGCACGTATGCCTTCCAAAAGAATTCTCAAACCTTACTACGGTGGTAGTGGCCCCTACCCATTAGTTCCTCTTGCTCGGAGCCCATAATGGATTCCGAAAGAACAGATACCATGTTAACAATTGTAATACAGTTCGCTTACCTCTCTTCTCTCTCTAGGGTGTTTCCGGAGGAATATTAAAAATTTTAGGATGTGGTAGTATATAAATTTATACATGTAATGTGGATTTTTCAGAGGTCTGCGACTGTATTATAAACTTTTGAAATAATTTATACTGCATCAGTAACGTTTTACTATTATTTTTATTAGCACGACGCGTTTCGGCAGCACGCTGCCATCATCGGGTGCATTTTTACAGTTACTGGTTCGGTAAAAAGTGACTGCTGCAGTATAAATTATTTTAAAAAATGTGGTAGTATAGACTAATTGCTAATGTTCCATATGTCCATTTTTTATTAAATACTGTCATACTGGCTGAAAAGCCGGCGCTGTCAGGGTATTTATTTATTTATTCAAGCTTTAATACTTCTCTCCGATTTTTTTTTATAACATGTTATATTTATGGGAGACTGTCTTTAATAATGTGGAAAACAGTAACTGCAGTATCCAAACAAATAAAGGTAGTGAGCAAGATGCAAATGATACGAAACCTTAATACATTCATTTATTTCAAACCTTGATTGTAAACAATATTTCTGGTTACTTGTCCAAAATCTAATATTAATAAATTCTCTAGGGAGCCCACCCCTGAGCAAGAGACACGTAGTTGTCCGTGTGAGAAACAGAGTTTTCAAAACAACTCTGCAGTATTTAATAGATTGCCTTGTGATTTATTAATAGTAATAGAAAATACAAGTCTCGTCGGATACTAGTTTCTTGAAGTTAAAAGGTAGATCTGCCGGAAATAATTGGTATTCGTTGGATGTACACTATTTCATTCTCTTCCTTTTCCTATAGAATTTCTTGCTTTAGCCTACACCAGAACACGCTTAACAGTTGATTCACAGTTGTCGTACACTGTCAGCTTTCAGGAATTCTATCAGCTGACTAGATTACAGGAGTGCCTTAGCAATAAATACGTAAATGTACTAAAACATGCTGCATGATCTGAACGGTTTTTACCCATCGCCTTGTACACTGTCTCACATTTATTGAATTAAATGTTGTAAAATTATATAATTTTTCAGCTATATATTCATACTTATAAGTTTTGCATGTTGGTAAAATCTGTTACGAATACAAATATGTAGTCAAGAAGTAATAGATTAAATCCTGGTTCGTGATGGGGCGGTATTCCATGCACATTAGTGTTTATGTCCTTATATCTCATGAACAACGTGTCGTACTGAGATAAAATTTCTAAGGGACATTCAGCTGTATATGAGTATACTACTTGTTAAATTTCCTGAGGCTGCAATCAGTAGTGCAGAAATTATAAACTGTAACTTCATACCGAATACCGTAGTTTTAGTGCACGAACAGTAGAAAAGTAGTAAGCGAGACACTCTTTTCCTTCATCGTTTTACTGTGGTTGTCCGCGAGAAGTAGTGTAATAAAAGTTTGAAATTATGTTTGTGTTGCAAGTCTGTAAGTACTCTTATTATTATACAATGTATGAATAAAGTCTCATCACACGCTGTGGCAGGTTTTTGCTGTTCCTATTTTTTATGGAGTCATATCTCCTGGACCATTTATGTATGTTCTTCTTACCCACACAGCAATTGTTACCTCACGGCAAGGAATATCTGTACCAACTTTGGTAGAAATCGGTCCAGTGGTTTAGAAGAAAATGAGCAGCATTTCCCCTTAATGCAGCAGTTTTTCGCGCATCTCGCGCGGTGACGGGACCTACAACGTGGTGACAGGAGGAAAGTTTCCAACCGATTTCTCCTACACAAACAGCAGTTGACCGGCGTTGTCTGTTGAAACGTCGTTGTGATGCCTCGAGTAAGGCGGAATGTAGCCTATCGCGACTGCGGTTTATCGTATCGCGACCTCGCTGCTCGCATTGGTCGCAATCCAATGACTGAAGTCAATATTTGATAAAAATTAATTCTTTTAGGAAAACAGTAAAATTTACGTAATTCAAGCTTGATAGATAAATGCATACGATAATTGTAACAGTATGGAGAGACTGATGACCGTGCAGTCTCGTTCCCTCTAAATAATAACAACAATAACAGTATGGTTCGTTATAGGAGAAATTTGTTATTCATTAAATATGCAAATTAATAAAATCTGAAATAATTATTACTATATAAATGTTTGATTGCTATTCCTATTTATGAAGTATTTAACAAGAATTAATATATTGTTGATTGATTTAGTAACGTAACACTGGCATGTAACAGTCTACGATCATGTATAGTCAAGTTTATCAAAATAGTCTCAATCAAATTATTAACACTGTTTCCATCTTTACGTCAACTCTCTCACTTTCAAAATGATCGTTTTCAATTATTGATTAACTAAGTCAAAAATTCTATCACCGCTACCTAAATCAAAATTTGTCACAATGAAATAGTTAATCACTGACTTTCGCTATTACTGTGGTGTCGCACAAGTATAAAGTGCGCGCCACGTACTTCGCCGCGCGCCGCCATGCACGCACGGCGCGGCGTTCTTACGACGTCAGCCACGAGCGCCCTCTGCTGCAACTCCGCTCGCGGCCACGACTGCTGCATCGGCCACTTGGGACTGAGATAGGAACCAGTTAACACTTGAGAATCAGATAGGCACCAGTGAAGACTTGGCTATCGGATAGGCACTAGGAATGATCAGTAGGCAGGCATATATAAACTATGTATCAGCATTCTGCAGTCAAGAACTGTGTAAAAGTTAGATATTACCAAGACTCCATGAAATATATATCTCGTTCTAATTCACTCTAGTGTTTCTAGTTTCTGCTGTCCCACTGGCTGGTCACCTCCGTTCCTGCACACGCGTGCATCCTTTATTCCTGTGTCGGTCTCTTTCTACTCGGCCACCGACACCTACGACAACCGACGAGGACGAGGCACAAAAGTGGCGACGAGGATGGGACACAAAAATTACGTCAACTTTACTCTCCTTAATTAGTTACTTTTAAATACTTGACTTTGAATTTTGAACACTTTGTTCATGAAACAATTAATAAGCTTTGTTATATTGGCAAGATTAGGTAACTACTTATTACAAATAATATGGAACACGTATCATCAAATTTCTTATATTTTGATAAGAGTCAAACATGCATCTACATTAATTACAATAAATTACATGCAACTTATCTTTAAGTCCAGCGATGTGCTTCACTGTAGCTCGACAGTAGATCCTTTACAATGTGCTGATTACAAGATTTTCATTAATGCAGGAATTATTTTTGCTGGCTCCTCCTTTGGCAGCTTGTTAGCAGTATGCAGAGATACTTCGCGAATCGCGTAATTATTCGCGACCGTTAGCGTCCGCAATGACGCTACCGCTATACGGACGTCTGGACGGACACCGAACATGTAACGAATTTCTGCCTCAGCAGAACGAACGAACGAATAGTTGCTCAATATCTGTTTATACTTCACTAAGATACACCTGAACCCTGGTTTCATTTATACTTTCCATTTGTAGCACTTTTAACACCTTTTTACATTCACTATGTATTACCACTTTGTTACATATATTGTTTAAGCACTCCGCGGACCGCATACGAACGTCTGTTCTCTGTCACGGGGCGGCAGATACTGCTGCTTGCCTGCTCTCCCACAGGCGAACGCTGCTGTCCAGTAAGTCTCTGACCTGAGGAGCTTTTTGATTACAGCAAGTATCGATCTTTGAGCTCGTTCACAGTGAAATATTTTACATACGTAAATTACACATGACAAGTAATTACAGTAAACACAAAGTATATAAAATAAATGAAATAAAATATACATAGACAAATACAGTACACAGATAATGAATAAATGACATGAAGTGGTTATAGTTACATTACATATATACATTACATATTACAATCATTAATTAAATGACATTATAACATCATAATTACTACCTATACACTACATGCAGGTTCACCTGAACAAAATCTCTCAAATTGAGGCTCATACTTAGTCGTGTTGTAAGGGTTACCTTACAATCTTTCAGGAAAGATTCCTGAAATACATATCTAGGAATTGGCACCAAAATACGGGATAGTTCAGGTACTTGTGTCTGCAAGAAATAGCATTTCAGGTTCCTTAACAGGGAATATAGTCTAGCAACTATAATTGATCAGGGAATGTGGAGGCAGTTCACATTTTTTTAGGGAAGATAAATGGCAAATATACTGGGAAAGATGTATATAGAGACGTGCAATCTTTTCTGTCCTCCGCTAGTTCTGATTATAAATGAAATTTATCCAAATAGTATAGAGTGACGACTATAGGAAAAAAAAATATTCCGCAACTGTTAGAAGCTGCCATCAAGTTTGTTGCTGTCATTGCACATTGGTTTATCCGAGACTGCTGTAAAGTATTTTTGGCGCACATTAAAATTTACAACCCCAGTGACGTGTGGTTTAAAATGCTAACGTGATAACGTGATAAACTGGAAGCTCAGCCAGATTTATGAACATCCTATGCTATTTTACAAATGCGCCAGAAACATTGACTGCGGAGGATACGTACAACGGTCACCGATTTTGCTCATCTTTCTATGTTGTTCATACATAACTCTGTGAAATAAACTCGTATCGTTCATTCTGTAGTGTCTTCCCAATACATTAAAAAGTTTTGTTCGACGGCGGCATTAGCACAATCTAATGTTCAAATGTTTGTAAACCTATCGGACTTAACTCCTTGGTCATTAGTCCGTAGCTTATAGACTATTTAAACTAAGGTAAACTAACCTCAGGACAAAACAAACACCCACGCCCGAGGGGTGTGGGAGGGTGGACTCGAACCCCCGACGGCGAACGTGCGGCCCACCGCAGCACGGCGCCCCAGTGCGCACGGCTAATCGGCCGCGGCTTAGCGCAATCAATTGTAGTCATTTTAGAAGTCTACCCGTACTTCATGTGAATATCAGAACTTCTGTTCTTACTCTTCCACTAAACATTTTGTTTCACTACAAATAATTCGTGGACTAGGAACTATATTAAAAACAATAACAATAATAATATACCATCAACGCAGTTGGAGTGGTGGTCTCGGAGTAAAGCGATCGACTGGTGTCAAAGAGTCGCGGATTCAAAACCCGGTCGGATCTCTGATTTTTTTTCAGTCTGAGTTTTAACCCGGCCTTCACCTCTCAACGATGTGAGGAGTCACCAGAAACGACACGTGTTCAGGTTCCACGTTAAGTTGTTGGTCCCTTCCCTGTCGAAAAATACATACACTCGAAGTATTCTAAAGACACTGAAAATAAATATTTCTCGTTTTATCGATTCAGTAGACAACGAAAACACTTATATGGTTTAAATTCTCAGATAGTGAGGGAAACAATATTCCACGTGTAATTATTCTTTCATCCAACAGAGACGCCTACGTGCGGTCTGTGCAGACAGCAACCACGCGTTTTCCATAATCGATGGAAAAATACATGTGTTATTCACACTAGCACATGGCGTGGGCCGCCGCTCTGCAGATACCGTTTTTTTTTTTCTTTTTTTTTTTTCTTTTTTCTTTTTTTTCTCTTTTTCCTTTCCTTTATTTTTATATTTAAAGGCCAGGTCAGCGCGTACGCAGTCCCGAGTAACAAAACTTATGCGCCCGAATTACTCACGTTTCTCTTATCTCGAGTTAATTTTTTATATATTTTTCCTCTTTCTTTTTTTACACACCGTATCGAAAGTAACAAAACTGAAATTTCTGACAACTGAATGGCCCTTTTGCGGGAAAAATAACAGAACAGTAACAGAAATATACAAATGGAGAAACTTCCACTCCCTCGCAGGGAAAATAACTCAAATCCTTTGGGTGGAAATTCCATTCCACTATAAAGTAAAACAAAATATTTCCAGGAGTATTGGGTGGCTGTGTGTTCATACACACACGCGTACTCTGTCCAGAATTGAAGTCTGTTGTTAGTCATCGTCTGTCCTGTTATCACTCTAGATTAGAATAGTCGTTCGTTCCATAGATCCACGTTGAGGCGATCCTCGTGGATGTGGAACACTAATTTTTATTACAGGTTGATAATATAATACTAATAGTATGAGTATATATATACTCATATACACCATTTGGTGTATATACACCTATTTGGTTCTATTTAAAAATTTGTCAGTGGAGGAGGAGGAGTTGACCACTTGTTTGTAGCTAAATTTTTTATGGTTGCTGGTAAATTACGGAAGGTATGTCTTCCAGAGTTGTGGACCCCTTTTTATTTTAACTAATTAAATATTTTCAAGTTCTTAAGTAGATCGTTTTTATTCCTGGTCTTGTATGTATGAACAGAGCATTTACTTGGGATATATTATTTACTAGCTTATATGCCCGTGCTTCGCAACGGTTGTTTCTAATAGACAGTTACTGAAAACACTTAAGACAACGATATATCTTTCCTCCGTGATCTGATTATGATGAAATCAAGCCTATATGTTGTCCCAACCTTAGCTTAATGCTCCTGTCAAAACCGCATGAAAATGTGTCAGTATTTTTTTTTTCTTTTGTAATTCGTTTATGAAACGTGTTAGAAATAGGCAGGGTAAAGTTTCGAAAACAATAAACAGCTGATGGTTGACTAGGCATTTTTAAATGTATTACGACTGTTAACTCACATCTAAGTAAAATTTTGAAATATAATAAGTAATAAACATTTCCTGCATGAAGTAGAAATATAACTGAAAATAATCATTATTCTTACGGTTGTCTCCCTTTCCGCTACAAGCGCTATTGTTGCTCCAAGCTTGAGACTTAAACTTCCATAGCAGTTGTACGTAAACTTCAGAATGTGATATCAGATGTAAATATGGATTAAACACTGTGATAATTGATCAGTTTTATATTTACTGCGTTGAATCATATTTCGTTCAACATAGCAAGTAAGAAAACGATTATCAGAAAATGGTAAATTTAAAAAGTAAAAGAGTAAATAGCATTCAATCACTACTAAAATTCACACGAACACCCGCAGTGCTGTTAGTCTTCTGGTGTACTACGAAAGTAATATCGTCTCTATTGGTTATTTGCTGCATTACGCCGTTCTTTCCAAACATAAAATACACCTAAAACTTCAAATCACGATATCATTTTTCCCCTTTGATGAAAAGAAGCCTCTGTTATGCTCCAAGGTATTCAGAAATTACGTGTGAAGCCCCGCGAATGTTCGTGTAGTACTTTCGGCGATTACCCTCTACAAATAGACATATGCGATTGCATTTAGAGAAATGTTTAAATTGTGATATTTTCTCCGATCCGATTTTGTGAAACGAAGCGTTTATGTAACTGCACGATACCCCTGAAAATTTGTTTATTAGTTTTGGAGATTAACGTGATGAAAGAGAAAGAGGGACATGACGCTTGTAGATAATTAACGTTAAATTGGGATTTTTTTCCTTGATCCGATTTTTATGAAACGAAGTCTATATTTTGTCTCAAGGTATGCTGAAGTTATCTGTGAAATCCATATGCGAATTCGTGAAGTAGTTTTGGAGAACAGACAGACACGTCGATTACTGAAAACACTTATAATTACGATTTATATTTTTTCGTGATTCAAGTTTGATGAAATCATGCCTAGATATTGAACCAATCTTCTCTAGTGTTTCCTGTGAAAACCACACGAAAATTCATCCAGTAGTTTTGAAGATTGAAGCGAACAGCGACAGGTCTACATTTACAGATTTATTATTAGTATAGATGACAGATTTCATTAAGTAATAAATATATTGAGAGGCAGTAGTTACTATACCCAGTTCTTTGAAGAGGCTACTACAGGATGTCTGTGAATTTAGTCCACAAATAATTCGTAGCATACGCTTTTGCTTCACGTGAGGAGTTAGCCCAAAATATTATACCAGATGACATTATGGGATGAAAGTAAGCAAAGTATGCAGGCTTTTTTATTTTTATCTCTCCTAAGTTTGGTACTATTCGTACTGAAAGACATTTGTTGTTTCTGTAGTTATATGGTGTGCTCCTCACAACCGAATTTATTATCAAGCTGTAATTCCAGGAATTTAACACTGTCAACCTCTTCTGTCTGTCTGTTTTCATACTTAATGCATATGGATGAAAATCTCTTGCACGTTCTGACTGCATGTAATGGGTGTTTTCAAAGTTTAAAGTACATGCGTTGGCTTTAAACCATTTATTAATGTTCATGAAAATAGCGTTAGACCTTTCTAGAACCATGCTCAAATGCAATTTATTGCAATGCTATCTATGGCATTCTACTTTTGGCAGTGTAACTGAAGATAGATCATTTATGTACCTAAGACGTCAAACATCTATAATAAGGGGTGACTGCCCAATCCCTGACGTTTCGACATAGTTACACTTTGGTACTGCCAGTTCTTGAAAAAAGTCATCGAAGCCGTTTTCGAAATGCTCTTGCCGAGCACCTGGTTTATCACAAACTGCTCTCGATCACTCTCAGGTAGATCGCACTTCCTCCCTAATCTGCACACGGACAACACGCTCGATGAAAGTCAGTATAAGGTGAATGGTGCGCAGAGAAGAGTTTTCATCCAAAGTGCAGGGAGAGTTCACTGCTTCGTTGGGAAGTGGAGGCCGCCGTCAGTCCACTTCCACCTGCCGGCCAGTGAGCTGGGCACTTCCCCTCCAGCGCTCACTCACTGCTCTGGCCGCTATCCCCACCACTACCTCTCTCCCCATGCTTGCCCAGCCATCAGCGCATCTACCGGCCAATTTATCCTGCAAGCACTCTACTACTTGCACTTTGCGTCTGTCACTGCTTGTCAGATGAGGCTGCTATCACCTGGGCGGGTTTATATTGTCGCGTTGAAATTAAAGCAGGCTTGACTTCTAAGGCAGGGTTGTCAGGTGTACACAAACTGAAACGTACACACAGCACTGACTGCCTCTCGGGCAGAGTGCTCTGCTATTTATACACAGACAGAATGCACCAGAAATTAGAAGAATAGTTAAGAAACAAGTACAAATTACAAGTGAACATAAGAAGTATGTAGAACATTCTGGAAATGTTAATTACGAAGAAATACATTTTTGCTGGTGGACGGGATTGAACCAGTGACCTTCAGCACACAAGTCCATGACGCTACCCCTTGCGCCACGCCGGCAGTTGCTTAACGTGGGGTCTCGCGGCATTGCTCCCTCTCTTGAAAGAAACAGCGACCTGCTGATAGGTTCCCTTTGGAGCCAGCTGCAATGTTCTGGATCTTGATCTTGTAATGGGTCCTCTGCATGGCAGTTCTGGAGAATCCTTCCCTTCTGCACGATTATCGACGACAGACGTTCCTCTCATGGCTTCATCAGTAACATTACCGTCTTTAGAGTCTTTCAACAAGAAGCCATTTTGCTTATCTGCTCTTTAGGGTCGTACAAGGCTTCATAGGGAGGACGTGAACAATGTCTCTTCGTTTTTGTCCTTTCGATGACGGCTCTTAATCCTCAGCTTAGTATGTGATATCTGACAGGCGGCGGATGACACGATACGGACCAAAGTATCGCTTCAATAACTTTTCTAATAGTCCAACTTTCCGTACCGGGGGAAAAATCCATACCAGATACCCTGGCCTGTACATAACAGGTCAGTGCTTGTCGTAATACTGCTGACGGACCTTCTCCTGGGCGTCCAGTGTCCGTATGCGAGCCAGCTGTCTTGCTTCTTCGACCCTGGTGATGAGCGGTTTCACATAGTCATCCTGAGTGTCGTCCGGCTGGAACGGTAACAGCATATCCATTGTCGTCTTAGCTTCACGGCCATGGAGCAGGAAAAACGGAGTGAAGCCTGTGGTGTCTTGTCTTGCGGTATTATAAGCAAATGTCAGGATTGGCAGTATTGTATCCCAATCCTTCTTCTCAACATCGAATACATCGATATCATATCTGCTAACGTCTTGTTAAAACGTTCTGTAAGACCATTTCTCTGAGGATGGTATGCAGTTGTCATTCTGTTGACAATGTCACAACGTGACAATGTCGATACTAGGTAGGCGGTCATAAATTTGTGGCTGAACAGTGTTAAGTGACATATTATTGTGGAGTCTCTGTGCAGTTACTGCAGTGAACTGAAACAATCTACTGGACATATAAGACAAGAGGGCGTACTAAGACGTTTAATGGATATCTATACCACAGTGGTGGAATGTGATAGAAAAAAAAGTTCAGACGATTTATTTTTGTTTTATGCATATAAAACTATGCTACTTGTTGGTGCCAAAAGAACAATAATCGTGCAGGTAAAGCAGTCAATAATACGAAGATTATTTTCAGCACCACAGTGCTTTACTGTCCTGTTTGGAGGTGGTATGGCATTGTTTTCCTCCGACATTCGTACTGACTTACGCAGCCAGTTAGAGGGGGACCAAACCACTATGTTACTAGATACTTTTCACATCAGCTTGCCAGAAGTGAAAAGTGACAGATAAAAATCCTAGCACCTAGCGGGATCGAACCTGCGACCTTCGAAATTGTGCCGTGGCACACTACCTTGTGATACCGCGTCCAACTGAAAGTTTCATTCTGGTAGTCTCTATCAACCCACCTCCACATGTCCATAATTCATGTTTCGTGTCGGCTCTACACTGTGGTGAGAAGCTGAGAGCAAACCATCAACGACTCTGCTGTTCCAGATTTATTGTGTCCCAACTCCTATCTAATTTAGTCGCTCCTCTGTGCCCCGTGAGGAAGTTCAGCAGTGACTCAGCAACTTGTGCTGTAATCTCGCCGCTCGAAACATGTCGAGCGCACTTCGGCTGCTGCAGTAATAGCACAACTTAGCCCGTGCCACGGTTACGGCGCCCTTAGAGCGATAACAACTCCTGTCTGTGTTCCAGTATTACAGTACCACTGTCTTGTACAGTTCCATTGTAGTAGAAATCTGTAAACTGAAAGATAAGGAATTTACACGGCCATCTAATAAACAGATTACCTACCATTTCCCTCAAGGAGGAATAATATATTACATTAATAAAAAGCTGAAAGGTGAAAAGAGCCGGCCGCGGTGGCCGAGGTGACTGAGGCGCTCCAGTCACGGTCAGCACGGCCACTACGGTCGGGGGTTCGAATCCCCCCTCGGGCATGGATATTTGTGCCGTCCTAGTTCGTAAGTAGTTCATAAGTAATTTGTAAGTTTAGGGACTGATGACCCCGTAGTTAAGTCACATAAGCTTAACAAACATTGGAACATTTGAAGATGCTCCTCGTCCAGGTCAGGCACAACGAGTTGTGACTGCACAGAACATTGCAGCAGTTGAAGATACAGTGAAGGAAAACCGCCGAGTGACACTGAATAACATTGCAGCATGTTTACAGATTAGTCATGGGTCAGCACACCACATTCCGCATGATGTGCTCCAGTTCCGCAAAGTGTCTGCAAGATGGGTGTCACGGCTTAACAAACATTGGAACTTTTTTTTTTTTTTTTTTTTTTTTTTGTGGAAAGAGTACACGAAGGGACTCTAAAAAGTAAATGAACTTAGAGACAATATTGTAGGAAGAGGAAGTAGGTAAAATAGGAGATACTGTACTGAGAGATGAAGTTGACAGAGCCTTGAAAGGGGACGGGGAAATGCCCTCAGACTTTAAGAAAAATGTAAAAATCCCCATTCCAAAGAAAGTAGCCGCCAACTGGTGTTAAAATTACAGAACCATTAGTTTAAAAAGTCATGATTGCAAAATTTTAACACGAATTATTTACAGAAGGATGGAAAGCATGATAGATGATAACATCAGGGAAGATCAGTTAGTATTTAGCAGAAATGTAGGAACACAGGAGGTAATACTAACCTTACGACTTATCTTAATAGATGTGTTAACGAAAGGCAAACCTAAATTTGGAGTTTTTTTAGATCTGTAGAAAGCTTTTTTGAATGTTGATTGGAATATGCTCAATCAATTTCTAAAGTCAGCGGGGTAAAATATAGGGAACGGAAAGTTATTTACAACTTGTACATTAACGAAACAGCTGTTATTAGAGTTCAATGGCATGAAAGAGACTCAAGTGGTTAGGAAGCATCCATAGCATTTCTCCAATGTCATTCAATTTGTACATTGAACAAGATACGAAAGAAAGCAAAGAAAAGTTTGGAGAAGGAATTAGAGTTCAGAGTGAAGAAATAAAAACATTTCTTTTTGCTGTTTATATTGTAATTCTGTCGGAGACAGCAAAAGACCTGGAAGAGCGATTGAACGGAATGGGCAGTGTGTTGAAAGGAGCGGATAAGATGAACATTAACAAGCGCAAAACTGGGGTAACGGAATGCAGTATAAGAGCATCAGGCGACGCTGAACGAATTAGATTGGGTAACGAAACAATAAAGGTGGTACATCAATTTTGTTACTTGGGCAGTAAAATAACATGCGATGGTCACAGTACAGCGGATATAACATGCAGAATGGCAATGGGAAGAAAAGCGTTTTTGAAAAAGAGAAATTTGCTAACATCGAATATTAAGTGTTAGGAAGTCTTTACTGAAGGCATTTGTGTAGAGTGTTGCCTTCTATGGGAGTGAAAACTGGACGACAAATAGTTTGGACAGGAAGAGGATAAACTGATGCTATTGAAAGTTATAAATCTGAAGGAGATGTATCAAATTAAAATTTGTGTCACGGCCGGGATTCGAACCCGGAATCTCCTGCTTACTGTGCAGGCACTATACCACCTTCTAAAAACATTTATTGCTTTTATTTCTTTAAAGTAAATTAAAAATTTAAAGTACATTAATTATTACATCGGTTTCATCACTTGTTTCCTGCTTGATAACGAAGATTACTAAGCCACCGTGACTTAATGGATTCACCGACTGTCGAACTGTCTTAAGGCGTGTCTCCCTCCACAGTATAAACTAGAAACGTAAGGCAGAATTTAAGTTTGCTTGTGGAGGGAGACGGGCCTTAAGACAATCCGTACAGTCGCTGGATCCATTAAGTCATGGTGGCTTAGTGGTATAGCGCCTGCCTAGAAAGCAGGAGGTCCAGGGTTCGACTCCCAGCCATAGCTCAAACTTTAATTGGATGCCTCTTCTTGAGATTCCGCTAGTCATTCAAAGTCTCTTCCAGAACAACTATGGGGGTGTTTCCATACCACGAAAACGCGCCGCAGACTTCCGTTTTTTTCCCAGCCTTTTCCCCAACTAAAGTCAGTTGGTCAGGCTGTTCTATACGACCTATTTCCTTCATTTTCGCTTTAAACGAAAGGTATTCATTCGCAGATTGTCTCCAAGTATCAGAATTAATGTAAGTCACTCCATCCTTTATTTTTATTCAAACGCAGTATTCTATCCTTGCACTGGATATTTTAATCGGTTTGTCTTACGATATCCTCGTTTCTCATTAAGGAACGCAGTTCTTTTTGACCTAAGAACACTCAGCGGATCAAGCTCTTTCATTTGCGCTTTTAATCACTTGCATTGGTTGATTCTGAAGAAAGCTATGCGTGAACATTCAACTTTACTTACATTTTTTCCCAACTTTTTTTGTCATTCCACTAATGGTACGAAGTATTCGCACGGTTCCTGTAGTTGTACGTAAGTGAATGGGTTTACTTAGTATTTGTGTCCGCAGGGCGCAACGACTGCGTTATGAGAAGTACCGTATTTTACAAGTGCGTTAATTTTTGTAATATATTGATTTCAGGATCCACAACAGTTTCTAACACACTCGTAAACAAATTCTTGACATTACCACAGTCGCGACTCTTACTGCTGCGAATTTTGTTACGGACCCACAGCTATAGGCACACTAGCGGTGGGCAAGGAGCCGTAAGAGTCGTTCGTTTATCATGTTTTTTTTCTACGTAATTAAAGAAATAGTTACCACAATTTTGGGTTTCAAGCACTATCGAAGTATCAAGGGACATAAATAATCGTGAAATAAATTTAAAAATCAATCGAAATAGACTGAGTCCGTGATATTAGTAAAAATTTATGAATGAAAAAATACTTGCGAATATGTGTATATGCAGCGTATTTTCCTGAAAGTAAAGTAATGTAAACATATGGGAAAAACAAATTATTGTTATGGTCTTCTTTTATTATGATTGGCTTAACCCTCTCATTCCCAGTGTTGTTCCTCGACAACAAAGTATTAAAAGTTGATTTATACCGTATTTTGTGCATCAATCCTTAAAGTCGCATTTTTGTTGATGAACAACACGTTTCTAGTACGACATTTTGCCGCTTGGTACATTGTGTAGCCACTTCTGAGGCATTAATCCATCCATCTTGGAGATTATGTTGCTCCATCTTGGAGATTGTGTTGCATTGCCGTCTGTACGTAGCTGAGAGTGTGAGCGTGAGTGTGGTTCCTTTTATTATATTCCAGCAGTGAATTGTCTTATCTTTGGTTCTGTGGCGAAGATTATACTAGCATTATTGATATAGCAGTATTAACTATCAACAAAATAACGTCAAAGTGATAAAACACCTCGATACAAACGTCAGTGTTGTGCATGAAATACATGACAAAAAATCAGTACTTCGACCAAAAATTTTGAAACACATATTTCGATGTTTACTACACTGTGTTAATACAGAAAACATTGAAATTTAAGTTTTCCAAAGCGGATTCATAATGTGGTACTGAAAGGGATAACAATTTTGTATGGAGTCTATAATCATTCGCACATTCTTACACTTCAATCGTCGTTTTCATACGTGCATATACTTTTCAATTTAATTATTCTTGCTTAAAAAGCTAAAGTCATTGAAAGTGCTTGCCGTTTCTGGGTCAGGTATAGAAACAATTGTGAATTTTTTATTCTTTATCAAGAAGCAGTTTTATTGCTTTTAACAATTTATTGCCACATTTGTGTGGTTTTTCCTTCAGCTACAGCTGTAGTGGCTGATTTGGTACATTAAATAATGTAAGTATTGCATTACACACTAGTTTCCTACGTTCCACATTCAGTGATTTCACTGGAATTGAAGTGAAGGAAACTTAACGTTTCTGAATAGAAAAGCGACATCTTTCTACAGAAGTTCAAATCTTCAAGCGTTCGCAATCCAGTTTTTGTTCATAATAGAAAATGAAATTCTTCAGTAAATAACTGCATAACATCTACATAGATACTCTGCAAATCACATTTAAGTGCCTGGCAGAAGATTCATTAACCACTTTCATAACTTTTGTCTATCGTTTAACTCTCTAATAGCGCGCGGGAAGAAAGAACACTTAAATCGTTGCGTTTTCTATCTAAGTAGGTGGGTACCAGCAAAATATTTTCACATTCAGAAGTAAAAGTCGGTGATTGAAACTTCGCAAACAGATCACGCCGCAATGAACAACGTCTTTCTTTTCGTGCAACATTTCCGTGACGCTTCCAAACCCCCCCCCCCCCCCCCCGTAACGTGATAAAACAAAACGAGCTGCCCTTCACTGAACCTTCTCAATATCTTCCGTCAGTCCCACCTGGTGAGGGTCGCACAAAGGGCAACAGTACTCCAGGAGAGGACGCACAAGTGTAATGCAGGCAGCCTCTTTGGTGGAGCTGGTGCATCTTCGAAAAGTTCTGCCAATGAAACGTAACCTTTAACAATATTTTCTATGTGTTCTCTCCAGTCTAAGTAGTTCGTAATTGTAACTCCTAAATGTTCAAATGTTTGTAAAGCTATGAGGCCAATCTGCAATGGTCATCAGTACCTAGACTTACAAACTACTTAAAATTAAGCTAAGGACAACACACACACACACACACACACACACACACACACACACACACACGCGCGCGCGCGCGCGCGCGCGCGCGCGCGCGCGCGCGTGCGCCCAGATTAACTTGAAGTAACCTAAGGAGAATACACACACACCCAACTATACCCGAGGGAGGACTCGAACCTCCGACGGGGTGCAACCGCGCGCTTCACAGCAAGGCACCTTAGAACGGAGGACCGGTCCCGTGTGGCAGGGTAAAAAGGGAATTGTAAATAAACTGTCATTTAATATACCTTCGCAGTGTCTTAAGAAATCTAAGAAAGACAAATGTGCAGTTACTTTTTTACCACCGCTTTTTATGGCGTGACATACGTTCTCTATTGTGAAACATAGTTTACAAATCAATATTAACAGTACTATCCGATATTGTATTGAGAAATGTAGCTTGCCGGCCGCTTGGAGCGCTGCTTTCGCAGCGCGAGTGTCGTGACTATGTTAGACTGTGCTAATGACACAGTCGACACAGGTGTACAATTTAGTTAAGTGTAAATTTTATTCATTACGGTAAAAATGTTGCGTTGTACATATTTAGTTTTTATTTAGTTCTGAAGATGATCCAAATGGGTCGAAACATGCATGTAATGGAAAACAAATGCAACTGTTCAGAGTCAATAAATGGAATTTTTTACCCTTCAAGTAGGTCTCCATTTCCTAACATTCATCGGTCGGTGATACCCGTAGAAGATAGGCAGTACAGTTATCATGTACATCTACATCGATACCCTACAAATCACATTTAAGTGCCTGGCAGAAGGTTCATTAACCACTTTCACAACATTTCTCTATCGTTCCATTCTGTAATAGCGCGCTGGAAGAAAGAACACCTAAATCGTTCCGTTTTCGATTTGATTTCTCTTCTTTTATTGGGACGGTCATGTCTTCCTAAGTAGGTGAGTGCTAGCGAAATATTTTCACGTTAATAAGTAAAAGTCGGTGACTGAAAATTCGCAAACAGATCACGCCGCAACGAATAACGTCGATCTTTTGATGATTTCCACCTTAAATTGCGCAACATTTCCGTGAAACTTTTGCCCCCCTGTAACGCGATGAAACAAAACGAGCTGCCCTTCTCTGAACCTTCCGAATGTCTTCCGTCAGTCCCACCTGGTGAGGGTTCCACACTGGGCAACAGTACTCCAGGAGAGGACGCACAAGTGTGATGTAGGCAGTCTCTTTGGTGGAGCTGTTGCATCTTCGTTTTGTCAATGAAACGCAACCTTTAGTTCGCCTTCCCCACAATATTTTCTGTGTGTTCTCTCCAGTGTAAGTTGTTCGTAATTGTAACTCCTAGATATTTGGTAGAATTTACGAACGCAAGGTTTGACTAATTTATCGTGTAATTGAAATTTAGCATTTTTTGAAGTGATATCTGACAATTTTCGCATCATTTTCTAGGATGGCCTACGGCTGTGTGTCTGAGGAAGGACTATTAGTATTCTATTGAGGTTCTAATTTTCCTTATTTGCCTATAAACAATATACGACCAAAAAATACAAATATATTACTGTACAATCGATATACAAGTTCCTTCATGAAATGTACTTGTACTTGACAAGGTATGACGAAACCTAGAGCGAAATTCCGGAATGCACCCACTTGTAATATCAGAGTGGATGCACTGCAACTATAACCAAAGATATTAATCTACAAGTTTAGTATTAACTATCAATTTTCTCACCATGTAGAAATTTTGTCTAAATTGCTTTGCAGTTGCTTTTGATGCTCTATTGACTTCACTATCCGATAAACGGAAGCATCATCCGCGAAGAGTCTAAGCTAATCACATTGTCTCCTAAATCGTTTATGAACACAAGGAGGAGTAGGGGACCTATAACGCTATCGGGGTTGCTGTTCCGCTTTCTTCAAATCAAATCAAATGTTTGTAATTCTATGGGACCAAACTGCGTGGTCATCTGTCCGTAGCTTACAAACTACTTAAACCTAGGTAAACTAACCTAAGGACAACACACACACCCATGCCCCAGGGAGGACTCGAACCTCCACGGCGAGTAACCGCGCTCTCCGCAGCGAGACGCTTTAGACCGCTCGGCTACTCCACCGCGGTTCCACTTTCTTCCTGGACATGTTACGTTAATTGTGTTTCTTCTTAATTAATTTACAGGGATTTACATTTGTAAATTATCCGCGCAATTCACACATCTGGTAAGACAGTATGATTACTTAGTTTTCCGTCAAAAACTAATACAATGACGGGTGTTATCTGGTAACATAGCCAGGTGGAAGGTATTCAAAAGAGTATATACAAATGTTTGGGGCGAAATACAGTAAAATGTTCACTTCGCTCCACTCCCGGTGAAAGAAGACGCAGGTTAACATGCATTTTTCCTGGTGACTGAATACGACAGCGCTGCTCGCCATTGCAGGGGACTCTGTGGCCGGTGGTCACCGTTTCCGGCGGCCGCTTTCCATCCACGTCGCTGAGGCCGCCGCCTCCCTTAAGAGCCCGCCTGCTCCGGCTGTCGCGGTTGACAAATGGTCTGCCGTCACGTGACCGCCACGTGGCGCCACCCATCACTCGGATGCGTTCACACCGCCGGCCGGGCAGGGCCGAGCCGAGCCGAGCCGAGCCGGAATGTGACCAGCCCGGCTGGTGGCAGGAATATCGGATTAAGCAGGGTAGTAACGTATCACGTGACTCAGCGGAAGTGATCTACAGAAGTAGGTTTTATTTACCATTGAGCTCAGTACTTTTGGCGCGTACTTGTTCCCTAACTTAAATAAACAAACCGTAAATGTGAAGAATGGATTCAGAGAAAACATCGGAAGACTTAAGGGAATTCTGAAAACACTTAAGCTTAACGAATTTTCCAAGATCAATGTGCATCAGAAACCAAAAGGATTTTAGATGTTAAGCGTTCCGTAAGTTTTGGACCGTATCAAGGCTGTGTAATGTTTCGTTTAGTGCAATATTGGGAAATGTTACTCAGTGCGAATTAATTCCCTGTTTGTTGCGTTGGGAAATTGTTTGCCGGTTTGTACGAAATTCGATTTGCTTTCGTAGCCTGTGGCGAGGAACAGTGCGAGGGACTTGTGCGGAAAACTAACAGCTGTGATTACCCCTCGCAGTCATATTTGCAGGTGCAGGAAGAGAACGAGTGTAACTAATTTAATTGTCGGACAAGGTTATATCAAGAACCTCTTAACCATAGAGCACGAACAGCATTATTTATTTACTTCATGGTCAGCCCAAAACTGTAGTCCCGTGTTTCTATTGGATTCGGTTTTCAAACAATATTAGCTGAATCCTATAGAACTACGAGAATACTTTTTGGTGCTGAACATGAAGTAAATAATAGATGCTGTTACTGCTCAGTGGTTGACAGATTATTGTATATACCTTTGGCCTCTCAGTAGCTAGCAAACAGAATTCTCTACAAAACGGCAAACAATTTTCCAGTTCACTCAAACAAGGAATTAACTCACACCAAGTAGGAGTGCATGTAAGCCGAAAATGACGGGAAAATACAAAGCACTACACCGTCTCATATTCAAACAGTACAATGATGGTCTATCAATATCTAATTTGCGGAAATGAGCTGAACATATACAGCTGTATTTAGACGAAGTGCTGGCTTCACTTTTTCGCGTGCAGGTTGTCTCCCTTTATTCTACCCTCCTTCGTATGAACGCCGACGCTTCCATTCAGCTTCCGGTTTCGATGTGACACATGATACTTTTGTACCCTACTCAATCCGATATTCCTGCGACCCAGCCGGCCGGCGCCTAGTGGGCGCACGCCGTCGCCCTGGGTCAGCAGGGTTGCCAACTTGGGGGTTTTCCCCCAGATTTAGGAGGAATTTTTTTATTCAGGGGGAATTCAGAGAGAGAGAAATTTTAGGGGGAAAAAGAAATGCCAGGGAGATTTTTAGGGGGAAGAAGAGAAAATTTTATTTATTTATTTAGTTCTTATTTTATTTTTTTGCACCAAATGTGTGGGTAGCAATCAGAAGACTTGTTGCCATATTCAGTGGCGTAACTAGGACTTGGCTTTGGGGGGGGGGGGGGGGGGGGATAGATCTGCTTGACGAGCAAAATTTTAGTCAGTTTCCAGACAGACTACCATCTATAGGGTTACCATATTTTCATCATCAAAAAAGAGGACAGTTTATTGGTATCATAATGTAATTTACAACTTTATTAATGAACCACGTAAAGCTAATACAAACTAAAACAATAACCTTGTGTGGTTATTGTAAAACAAAATATTATGAACCTTGACAGTTTATTCATCATGACTACACTCAATTGTCTCATTCTTGTCTTTTTCACTTTTGAACCAACTATATTTGAGGACGACGAAATCTCTGTGAAGAGCATTTTGCTTTTCAACAAGCACCGATAAAACCTCAGGCATTTCACATGCTTGATTTTATACTGTACACATATAATAGATGCTATATTTTCTATTTTAAATCTATTCCTGTAACATTATTTCCTGCATTCATTTACATTAATACGATCCAATATTAATCCTTACGGTACCTACACGACTTACCTTTGTTAGCATCGGATATGTATATTCCAGCAGGGCAAATCAAACATTCTGCTTCACGTTCGTTTCTTCCTCTCTCGAGTAATTTGCATCCGAATCATTTGCAACTGTGAGATCCATGCAGAGAGCGAAATTGCGAACGGCAATATCGCTCTCTGTATGCGCGTGATAGTTTTGAACTGTAGTGCGAACGAACCAGTTGTCGCAAATGTCACAAAAATAATTTTCTTTCTCGGAACCCGAAAAAGAGGACATTTTGTAGAATTTTATAAATTCCGGCCGGACACATTTTCTTGCCTCAAAAAGAGGACCATCTACCACTCCCGCTGAAGAAACTAATTCGCTCCCATCCAATGAAAGCTTATGGTAAAGCACCCCAAGTTTCCAATCTTTACCTTTACAGATTGCTGTTATACGATTTCTTTCTTTTTTTTCCAATCTTTACCTTTACCAGATTGCTGTTATACAAATTTTTTTCCGGGGTCTGGGGAGGGGGGTTCAACCCCCCCTCATCCCCCCCCCTCATAGTTACGCCACTAGCCATACTGATTGCAAATGTTTATTGCCAACAGTGCAGCATACTGCAAGTCTGTGTTGATTACATTTTCGCACTTCTGTCACTACTGTCGCGCTGTTCTCATTGTTTCTTCAGTTCATGTTGCCTGCACTGTTTACTTACAGCACATGGAGGCGGCGCATATTTTCCCTCTCTCCTCCACCCTGTCGCTCAACAATACCAGGTTTTCTTTTCTCTCTCTCTCTCTCTCTCTCTCTCTCTCTCTCTCTCTCTCTCTCTCTCCAGCAGTAATGGACTGGTATTTCCCGAGGACACTGCACTGAATTACCGCTAAGTCACGTACTATAATCAGCAGTTTAGTGCGTTAGCGATCATTGTATTAGTGATCCATCATTATTTTTACTTTAGTGACCAACTCAAAGTTGTGATGTAAATGTATTGTTTTATTGGACAAAATGGCTACCAAAAATAAGAGAGTATGTACAAAAGTATGTGAAGATCTGGGAAACAGACGCTTTGCTGAAAGGTAAGATTGCAATTATTTCTTATTATGAACTATCTTTCAGTATTGTACCCCTACGTTCGTCCCTGTGGGCATGACTCTTTAATTTTAATATATGTGAAAGAGATGGGTAGAGAGAGAGAGAGAGAGAGAGAGAGAGAGAGAGAGAGAGAGAGAGAGAGAGAGAGAGAGAGTCTCAAAAACAAGATCTTTTTGTTTAATTTATCGAAAAGGAGTCAGGCTACAGCTCCTAGCGCTCCCCCCCCCCCCCCCCCCCCCGCCCCGCCCCCCCCCCCCCTCCAGCCTCTCGATTGCTATTTCAGAAGGATTTCTTCCAATTTAGGGGGATTTTACAGTAAATTTAGAGGGAATCCTTGGCAGAGTTTGCAAATCTGCCTGGGTGTTCACACAGCGCGCCGTCCGAGCCGAGACGAAAAAGAGGTGAAAATCAACTTCTCCGATTTTCAATTTGTAAAAACTTTTGACGGTATATAAGATCACGCCACATCGTTTTATCAACTTATTTTTTCCTTAAACGCTTTCCCTTGCCTGTCAAAAAATAAAAAGTCTACTTTTCATTCCGCGTGAGTTTTTAGTTTCGTAATGCTCCTCACTCGATTTTGATGAAAGTTTACTATTAAAAAATCTAATTTTTGGACACATGGTAGGACAACATCTCAGCTTCCGATTAAACCATTCACCTTTTCCTAATTCGTTAGTCCTTTTCAAATGACGATATTTGTCAAGTAAGCGCACTTGATTTACAAATCGTGTATTGAAAAAGTCCGATAGCGGGCAGCTTACTGTTCTGTGCATTTTAGACCATACATTACAGCGAGTGAAATGGAGCTAAAATTACAGAAAAATTTCTGTAATATTAGTAGCACCGATATCTGCCTCCTTTCCCAAGTACAGTAATTGCAAGTTTGGGCGGCGTCATGCCGCGATTGCAAGCCGACGAACTCGGCGGGTATTGAGCGTAGCGTGAAGCACTGCAGTGCCGAAAAAAATTGAATTGCTGGCCACGTGTGTAGACCCCTCGTGATGTGTTATTGATCCAAAACCAGAAAACAAGTACGAAGTATTTTTTCTTGGATGGCGACCGATTACAATGGACAACGATGTACTATGGTTTTACATCAAATCATACTTTATGAAGAGGCATAAAACGGTTTTTTCCACACCAGGCAATTAATTTAATATTGTATTTCGTATTTGGAAGTCGAAGAGAAGAAAAAAAAATGTAAACTGCGTCTTTACTGTAGATGGACTGAAATAAAATTTTCTGACATTACACGTAACGGCTTTCTTGTTGGAGATGATAAAAGAAGAAAACCAAAAATACAATTATATTTATAGAGGCATCTACTCCTAATACAAAATATCTACTCTTTTTTATTTTCACTATTGTAACTCTCGAAAAATGTTTTACCACAAGATAAAAATAATTGATTACAGCGTGTTCCACATAAAAGCGGTACCCTCAGTCTGAGATTAAATTAAGAATGGATTAAGTAAAAAACAATATGGAACAGTGACATTAAAATAACGTAGTTACTTCCTTATAAGAAATGCTACAAGTGGGGGCTGCAGGCGTACGTGAGGTGTACCGGTTTTATATGCGTCATGCTGTACTACATTTCAACTCCCCTCGAAGTTGAAAGAACTCTGCACAGCTCTCTTATTATTACTATTATTATTATTATATACATTTTTTTTAAAGGGAACCCTTCTAGGGAAACAAAGTTTCTGTGAACATTCATTTCGAGCTTTATACAATAACTGAAAGAAAAATACCCTGACTTAGTTTAGCCTCGGACACTGTAGGACAAGTCGGTAATGGATAGAAGCGTGTGTCACCTTTTATTTCTTTTTGGTGGGGTTGTCCCCAGCAAACATGCAGTCCCACGCAGGGTCAGCATAAGATAGAAGGAAATACAGGGGTGACCAAAACTTTTTCATTGCCGTCTGTTTCGAGCCAGCTTACAGTTAATTGATTTTGTTATTTTAATACTATTGTACTCGCACTGTAGTGACTCGTCGAATTTCAAGCACATAAGAAACAGGTGGTAATGGACTCGTCCCATGAATAATTTCGAGTGACGTTTATGAGACTTTTACCTTTAATGAGAAAAACTAAAAAAAAAAAAAAACCTAAATTTTGTATACATTTTACAGGATTAATAGTAATAAAATAAAAAATAAACAAAGCATTTGCCAAGTGTTATTAAAAAAACGCTATAAAATATAGAAATGTTCAAATGTGTATATAGCTTACTGGACTTAACTGCGGGGTCATCAGTCCTAAAATTACAAACTACTTACGAACTAGCTAACACTAAGGACGGCACAAATATCCATGCCCGAGGGGGGGGGGGGGGGGGTTCGAACCCACGACCGTAGTGGCCGTGCAAACCGTAACTGGCGTGCCGCAGTCCCTTCGGCCAACGCGGCCGGCAAAAAAAGCCGGAACCGAAGTTTCAAATAATACACAAGTAATAAATCGCAACGTAACTGTAATTTGCCAAGTACTAGGTAAAGTGACAGTGGTTCTCCGGCGTGATTCCGCCACTGACAACGTGTGCTGCTGTTACCGCCGCGACCAGCTTTGATGCTGCCGCTATTGATACCAATCTGCTGAAGTTACGAGCCGATTTTTCATAAGCGGCGACCCGCAGCATAGCATGTCAGCGGCGCCACCGAGTGGAATCTTATGAACGACAAAAGTGTTATTTTAGTTCAATTTTTACACATATTCTCACGTTAATTAAACAGTTAGAACATCAGCGAACTTCTTATATTTCTGACAGCGAATGGTAAGAACCCTTTACCCTTAATAAATTCAGTAGGTCCGAGGTGCCCATAGGGGGTTGGGGAGGGGGTGGAAAATTAGTACTTTTGGCCAGTGAGGGCCTTTATAAAACAATTTACATAATGTGAAATAAAAGATAATTAATTTTAATATTTTAAATGGCAAAACCATAATTATTAGGTACTAGCTTACACCCGCAGCTCCGCTCGCGTGTTGATTGGTTATGATAGATAATGCGCGAAACGTCAAATAGATTTTTTTAAAGAGATGTATTAAAGGAAATTTCTTGTTTACTGCTTTATTTATTTATTCTTATATTTCCTTATTCGTATGCTTATCCTTATAAAGAAAGAGCTGAAGACATTGTAGCACGCTTAGATCAAAGATATCGTCTGTGGCATTACGTTTCGCTGTATGTAACCTCCTTGCTATAGAATCGCAAATCTCATCGCTGGCCTTCCACCGCCTCATAGCTATCGGCATGGAACTGCTATGGTGTTCAACGGGAGACTTCTGACAATAATTACACACAGACATTCGGTTGCGTTCTGTAGTTTTCGCTGCAGAGCGAAATATTAACACACACACGCGTAGAATTATATATACACCGATAACTTTCCATCACAATATACTCCACCCCTTTATCGTTAACAACCCTCAAGCAACAATGCAACCAATAAAACCATTTTCAAAGAGTAAATATAAATTTCAAAGAGTAATTATTGTTTCGCATTTCGCGTTATATTCTTCAAATTACTAAATATCTATCAGGTCGCTATAAATGTGTGTCTAAAACATTCCTCACGTATAAATTAGTAACGGTACAAATATTTAAGTATCTGCGTCTTGTCGTTAGAACGTGATAAGCATTCACATTAATATATATTGATAAATAACTGTCAGATTGCCATAAAACCATGCCTAAAGCCTTCTCCGGGTCGACATTAGTAACTGTGCAAATTTTTAGCTCTTTATGTCTTGTGGTTCAGACGTTGTAAACGTACACCGAACAGACATACACATTTATAGATTAAACTAGGATTCCAGGACCTAATATCTCGGATGTCGGAGGGGAGGGGGGGGGTGAGTCGGCTTTAAAAAAAAGTGCGCCCTCCCCCCCCCCCCCCCCCCCCCCGAACCAAATCCTGACTGTGATCACTTCGGGCGGCCACCTGCGTGACATGGACATTGTGAGGTTATCGATCACCTCTTGAGGGATGTTTGGCCATTATTCCGTGAGTGCAATATCCAGCTTTGAACCTTTTGGGGAGGTGCTGGTCTGGCTGCAATTCAAGTGCATCCCAGACATGCTAAATCGGGTTTAATTCCCGTGAACAAGCTTGCGGCTCCATTCGTTCAATTCCCTCAGCTTCAAGCATGTTGGCCACCAGTCATCTCTGTCACTGATTTACCTCTTGAACCAGTAAGCACACAGTCCACTGTACATCTTTGTTCTACTCTTCTGATTTGTGGGTGTTCTTTTTCTGAGTAACATGCATGCTGGATGTGAGGGTAATGACAGTACTGAGAAGAACGTTCCAGAAACTGTGTAGTTTTATAATAAAACCAAGGGTGGAATTGGTATAGTTGACCAAATGGCAAGACATTACAGTCTCCAAGATGGCACCCACCGATGCCCTGTGCATATCTATTACATTGTTGACCTTGGAATCATCAAAACCAACTGCAAAATGATCTGAATAAGATATCATTATGGTGAAAATTGGCAATTGAGTTTAAATATTGAGATGTTTTTAATGTTTGTATAGCTTATGGGACTTAACTACGGGGTCATCAATCCCTAAACTTACAAACTACTTATCAACTAACTAATACTAAGGACGGCACAAATATCCATGCCCGAGGGCGGATTCGAACCCCCAACCGCAGTGGCCCTGCAGACCGTAACTGGAACGCCTCAGAACCCTCGGCCACCGCGGCCGGCTAAAGATTGAGAACTGTGAAGTCGTCCACATGAGTATGGAAAGAAATCAGTTAAACTTTGTTTACAAGATAAATCAATCAAAAGTGAAGGCCGTAAACTCCACTAAATACCTAGGAATTTCTATAACTTCAGACTTAAAACCACCCTCATGAACCACAGACATTGCCGAGGTGGGGTGGCTTGCGTGCCTCAACGATACAGATAGCCGTACCGTAGGTGCAACCACAGCGGAGGGGTATCTGTGGAGAGGCCAGACAAACGTGTGGTTCCTGAAGAGGGGCAGCAGCCTTTTCAGTAGTTACAGGGGCAACAGTCTGCATGATTGACTGAGCTGGCCTTGTAACATCAGCTAATGTGGCTTTGCCACACAGTTACTGCGAACGGCTGAATGCAAAGGGGAAACTACAGCCGTTATTTTTCCCGAGGACATGCAGCTCTACTGTATGAACATATGATGATGGCATCCTCTCGGGTAAAATATTCCGGAGGTAAAATAGTCCCCCATTCGGATCTCCGGGCGGGGACTACCCAGGAGGATGTGATCGTCAGGAAAGACAATACTGGCATTCTACGGGTCGGAGCGTGGAATGTTAGATCCCTTAATCGAGTAGGAAAATTAGAAAATTTAAAAAGGGAAACGGATAAGTTGAAGTTAGATATAGTGGGGATTAGTGAAGTTCGGTGGCAGGATGAAGAGGATTTCTGGTCAGGTGAGTGCAGGATAAATACAAAATCAATTGGGGGTATCACAGGAGTAGGATTGATAATGAATAAGAAAATAGGAATGCGGGTAAACTATTATGATCAGCACAGTGATCGCATTATCATTGTCAAGATATATAGGGGCAGATATAGACTCTGACCATAACTTGTTGGCTATGAACTGTAGGCTGAAACTGAAGAAACTACAAAAAGGTAGGAAACTAAGGAAATGGGATCTGGATAAATTGAAGGAACCTGAAGTTCTTAACAATTTCAGAGAGAGCTTTAGGCAACAATTGACAGAAACAGGGGAAAATAAAACAGTAGATGAGGAATGGGTAAAATTGAGAGATGAAATAGTGGAGGTAGCAGAGGACAAAATAGGTAGGAAGACAAGACCTACAAAAAATCCTTGGATATCACAGGAGATACTAAATTTAATCGATGAAAGGAGAAAATATAAAAATGCAGTAAATGAAACAGGCAAAATGGAGTAAAGGCGACTAAGAAATGAGATTGACAGGAAGTGCAAAATGGCTAAGCAGGAGTGGCTAGAAGGCAACTGCAAGGATATAGAAGAATGTATAAATAGGGGAAAAATAGATACAGCCTACAGGAAAATAAAAGAAATATTTGGAGATAAGAAAAACAGCTCTATGAATATCAAGGACATTGATGGGAAACCAGTTCTCAGCAAAGAAAGGAGAGCTGAAAGGTGGAAAGAGTATATAGAGGGGCTCTACAAAGGAAATGAACTTCGAGACAATATTGTAGGAAGGGAAGAGGACGTAGATGAAGATGAAATAGGAGATACTGTACTGAGAGAAGAATTTGACAGAGCCCTGAAAGACCTAAGTCGAAACAAGGCCCCTGGAGTAGATGATATTCCCTCAGAGCTACTGAAGTCTCTGGGAGAACCAGCCATGACAAACCTGTTTCTCCTGGTGTGTAAGATGTAGGAGACAGGCGAAGTATCTTCAGACTTTAAGAAAAATGTTATAATCCCCATTCCAAAGAAAGCAGGTGCAGACAGGTGTGAAAACTACAGAACCATCAGTTTAATAAGTCATGGTTGCAAAATATTAACACGAATTATATACAGAAGGTTGGAAAAGTTGGCAGAAGCCGACCTCGGGGAAGACCAGTTTGGGTTCAGGAGAAATGTAGGAACACGGGAGGCAATACTCACTCTACGGCTTATCATAGAGGATATATTAAGAAAAGGCAAACCTACATTTCTAGCTTTTGTAGATTTGGAGAAGGCTTTTGACAATGTTGATTGGAATAAACTCTTTCAAGTTCTGAAGCAAGCAGGAGTAAAACATAGGGAGCGTAAGGTTATTTACAACTTGTACAAAAACCAGACAGCGGTTGTCAGAGTTGAAGGGCATGAAAGAGATGCGGTGGTTGGAACGGGAGTAAGACAGGGTTGTAGTCTTTCTCCATTGTTATTCAAACATGGACGATAAACAGTGCGGACAGGAACAGGATTGAGGCTTTTAAAATTTGGTGATACAGAAGAATGCTGAAGATTAGGTGGACGGATCGCGTAATTAATGAGGAGGTACTGAACAGAATTGGGGAGAAAAGAAATTTATGGCATACCTTGACTAAAAGAAGGGATAGATTGGTAGGACACATTCTTAGACATCAAGGAATTGTGAATTTAGCGTTGGAGGGAAGTGTGTGGGGGTAAAAATCGCAGAGGAAGTCCAAGAGATGGATACAGTAAGCAGATTCAGACAGATGTAGGTTGCCGTTCTTATGTGGAGATGAAGAGACTTGATCAGGATAGGGTATTTTGGAGAGCTGCATCAAACCAGTCTTCGGACTGAAGACCACAACAACAACAACAACAACAGACTTAAACTGGAAAGAACACGTTGGTAATGTCATGGGAAAGGCGAACCAGAGACTGCGTCTTATTGGCAGAACCTTTAAAAGATGCAACAGAACTACTAAACAGGCTGCATACACTACGCTTGTCCGTCCGTTTTTGGAGTATTGCAGCCCAGTGTGGGATCCTTATCAGGTGGGTTTGACGGAGGACATCGAAAGAGTCCAAAGAAGAGCAGCTCGTTTCGTATTGTCACGATACAGGGGAGACAGCGTTACGGAAATGTTACAGAATCTGGGATGGAAATTATTACAACAACGGCGCTTATCGCTGCTGCGTGGGCTACTTACGAAACTACAATCGTTAGCATTCTCCTCCGAATGCGAAAATATATTGTTGACCCCCACTTACATAGGTAGAAATGATCATCAGAATAAAATACGAGAAATCAGAGATCGAACGGAGAGATTCAGATCAGCTCCCTCCCCCTCCCCCATCACCTCTTGCAAACTACAGAGAGAATCCAATATCCCTTTGCAAGCATTTGTTACCGGAAACGGCTAATATGAAAACAGAAGGCATTGTGAAAAGTCATGTTTCGTATAAGCAACAGCAGGGGAACGAAACAGCAAACTTTTCTTTCAACTGCAACAAGTACGTTTACAAAAGCTGCGAATGCTAATGTCTGAACTGTGAGTCCACCCCAGCTTAGAAAATACTGGCAGTTATTTGTTCCTAAATGTTTCCAAACATTTAAAATTACAGACTGACATTGTTTGTTCTTAAATTTTTGTCCCTTTATTGAAATAAGAAAGAAAACATGTTGCCTTTTAGACTCTTTTACAAATACTCAGTACTTACATGTAGGTAAAGGTAAAAATACTATTACTAGTCGCATAAACTGTATGTTTTGACTCTGTTTCAATTTCTCTATAGAGATAAACATTGTAAAATTGTTTCGCTTACTTGTTTGAATGGTGTTTGATAGAAAACTGTAGAATTTCTGCTGTAAGACATAAAATGAAAATAACATTTATTTTTGAAAATTTACGTTTCACTGTGTACCATTCATTTTAAAGAACAAATACTATTTTTCTTGTACAGTAGAGTCTTCTCGAATGTAATGACATGTTGAAAAATTAACACCAACCAAATATCAATAAAATGGCAGTTTCCCAGTGCGGGTCAAAAATGACCTACACGGTGCTACTAGAGGTACAGAAAAATACGGTACATCTACATACATACTCCGTAATTCACCGTAAGGTGCGTGGCGGAGGAATACACTGCACCAGTACTAGGCATTTCCTTTCCTATTCCACTCCCAAATAGAACGAGGAAAACAAGAATGCCTATATGCCGGAGCATTTCCGTGACACTCGCGCATTGGTCGAACCTACCAGTAACGAACCTAGCCGCTCGCCTCTGAACCACCTCTATATGTCTTCCTTTAAACTGATCTGCTGCGGGTCCCAAACACTTAAGCAATACTCAAGACGTGGTCGTACAAGCGATTTATACGCGGTCTCCTTTACAGGTGAAGTATATCTTCCCAAAATTCTCCCAATACACCGAAGTCGGCTGTCCGCCTTACTCACAACTGTCCTTACATGTTCGTTCCATTTCATATCTCTCTGCAATGTTACTCCTAGATATTTGAACGACCCGACAGCATCAAGAGGCTTACTACTAATGCTGTATTCGAACATTATGGGATTGTTTTTCCTACTAATGCGCATCACCTTACATTTTTATACATTGAGAGCTAGCTGCCATTCTTCGCACCAATTAGAAATTTTGTCTAAGTCATCCTGTATGCTATTACAGTAAGTTACAGACGACACCCTCCCATACACCACATCATCATCAGCAAACACCCGCAAATTACACCTTACTCTGTCCATCACATCATTTATATAGATAGAAAATAACAGCGGTCCTGTCACACTCCCCTGGGGCACGCCTGACGATACACTCGTCTCTGACGAACACTCGCTGCCGAGAACAACGTACTGCGTACTATTACTTCGGAAGTCTTCCAGCCAGTCACAAATCTGTGAACCTAATCCATAAGCTCGTATCTTCGTTAGCAGTCTGCAGTGTGGCACCGCGTCGAACGCCTTTTTGAAGTCGAGAAAACACAATCGCGCCTGTTGCCCTTCATCCATGGCTCGCAAGATGTCATGTAAGAAAAGGGCAAGCTGAGTTTCACATCAACGATGTTTCCTAAACCCGTGCTGATTCATAGAAAGGAACTTTTCCGTTTCAAGTAAATTTACTATATTCGAACTGAGAGTATGCTCCAAAATTCTACATGAAACTGATGTCAACGATATTGGCCTGTAATTGTGTGGGTCAGTTCTCTTTCCCTTCTTATAAACGGGAGTCACCTGCGCTTTTTTCCAAGCACTAGGAACTTTGCACTGAATTAAAGAATCGCGATAAATGCAAGCTAAGTAGGGGGCCAATGCCGCAGAATACTCTTTGTAAAACCGAACTGGTATTCCATCCGGACCAGCAGACTTTTTCGTATTTAGCTCTCTCAGCTGCTTCTATACACCAGATATACCTATTACTATGTCCCCCATTTCGGAATTAGTATGTTGATCAAATTATGGTACATTTTTGCAGTCCTCCTTCTTAAAGGTTAAATTTAGAACTTCAGCTTTCCGTTTGCTTTCTTCTATTACTGCCCCGAAATGATCGAGTGACTAGACAGTGGGCTTTGACCCGCTTATCCATTTTGCATAGGATCAGAATTTTTTCGGATTTTCGGAAAGATGTTTTGGTAAGATATGGCTGTGGTAATTATTGTATACTTCACGCATCGAACTTTTTATAGACGCACGAATCTCTACTAACTTTTGCCTGTCATCATTTGCAGGTTCTTTTTTTAATCGAGAGTACAACAGTCTTTGCTTTCTCAGCGGCTTTCTAACATTATTATTATACCACGGTGGATCTTTTCCATCCTTAATCGTCTTTACTGGCACATATTTCTCTAACCGTTTATTTACAATGCACTTAAATTTAATCCACAATTCCTGTACGTCCATAGTCCCGGAATTAAATGCTGCCCAATCATTTTCTAAGTGCGATCCTAACATTTGCTTATCGGCTCTTCTCAACAAAAACACGAACCTAGCCTTCTTGATTGGTTTATGAACTTTGGTCACCATCGACGCTATGACGATATCATGATCACTAATTCCTGTCTCTACACAGACATCGTTAATAAGGTCAGGCTTGTTCGTGGCTATAAGGTCTAAAATATTTCCATTGGGCGTGGGTTGCCGGTTTAACTGCTCAAGACAGTTTTCGGAGAATGTGTCCAAAAGTAGCTCGGAAGACTGCTTGTCTGTACCGCCTGAAATGTAACTAGAGAGGTCCCAATCTATACTCTTAAGGTTTAAGTCTCCCCCGACTAATATTACATGGCCCGGATACCTATGCACTACCTGGTGTAGACTTTCTTTGAATGATTCTAGAATTGCTACAGCAGCACTGAGGGACCGGTAAGAACACCCAGCTATTAACATTACTTCTTTTAGACCTGTTATACGTGCCCAGATAACTTCAGTTACTTTCAACCTCGATCTCAGTAGAAACAATATCTTTGTCTACAGCAATGAACACTCCTCCTCCAGTTGTGTCCGATCTATCTTTCCGATATACATTCCACGCCTCGCTAAATATTTATGAACTTCCAGTGTTAAGCTTTTCCCCGCAGACGTGCTCCACGTGCAGCGTGCACCGGTTTCCATTGTTCTTCTACTCTTTGTTCGTGTTCCATTTATAGATTTGTCTCCTCTATGCATGAGACCGTGGTAATAAAAGTTAGTTCCAAGACCCTAAATAGCCACAACATTCAGATTTTATACCGTTGTATCCTCCGATTTATGTGTTGGTCTCCAGGGCTTACATTACCGGGAGCAACCATTCTCACCCAGAGTCGAGATGAAAAGGACAGCGCCACAGAAAAAATAGAAAAACAAAACCTCGCATTTATTTTTAGGCTGGCGGTATAATCGCAGAAAAACTCATCCAGCTTCCACAAACCGAAGCAATATTTAATCTCGCCCTCCTCCCAGCGCCGTATTTCTCGGCTGAGTTGCGTAAGCCTCTCTCCGGTACGTTTTTTCCCCAGCCTGGTCATTTCCTGTGGTGCTGTATCCAACAGTTGCGCGACGTAAGCACGTTCCGATGCTACGAGTAGGCATCGAAAAGAAGAGGCCTGTGTATAACAGAGGTGGCTCCGGTTTTTCTAATTTTGAGAAAACAAGAAAAAATCATGAGATATTAGATTTATATATACGTAAAAAATCAATTTTTCCCACCATTCTATTATGAATCCCGAGACGTAACCAACTGCTTAATTTCATAGAATTTCAACCCATAGTTTGAAACATTATTGTTAAAAAGTTTCGAGTTACCTCTCTTTAGCACTAACACAGTGAAAAATACAACACTTTCATATGCTTGTTTAGTAATAAAAGACGCTAATAAATCGCTAATAATTTTATATTTCTGACGATCGGTTTCGATCCACTTAGGGTATCATCTGCTCACTAGTGTCCTATGTTTTCGTTTCGTGAAGACGCATGACAATCATGTCAATCATGAAACATTTAACTTTGACAAATGGTCATTCACACATAAAACGGTTAAAAGACATACAAAACATTCTCCACTGTTCGAACAACTTACGGGTATGCTGCCGGGTGACGTCGTCGACAACCGCCGATATTTCGGCAGTGGTGCCTTGAGAATGGCAGGGTGTTCTCCTGCCGAAATATCGGCGGTTGTCGACCACGTCACCCGGCAGCATACCCGTAAGTTGTTTGAACACTCATTACGCCGGGAAAAGTTAGTCTCACACATTCTCCACTGTGTCATGTTGACTGAGCGTCTTCTTACAACTAAGCCTGCAGCAAAGATTTATCTTCTACCTAATACTTCGCCATTGGAGTAAGTTGTGGGGAGGTAGCCAAATTAGAAAGTTCTTGAGTAACAGAACGTCTTGATTTCAAATATTTTTCATTAAAATGACGCGTTTCGCCCGGTTCATATCTTGTATGATGTCCCTGCACCTTAGGTCGCTGTCTCAGGCAGTACTTGTACCTATACCGACACAAGTCGTATTAATATGTTGACGACCTAAGATATCTGAAGATGCCCTTACCGGGCGAAACGCGTCATTGTTCAAATGTTCAAATGTGTGTAAATCTATCGGACCAAACTGTGTGGTCATCAGTCCGTAGCTTACAAACTACTTAAACCTAGGTAAACTAACCTACGGACAAACACACACACATACACACACCCATGCCCCAGGGAGGACTCGAATCTCCACGGCGAGCAACCGCGCGCTCCGCAGCGAGGTGCTTTAGACCGCCCGGCTACTCCACCGCGGCACGCGTCATTGCAATAAAAATATTTGCAATCAAGACGTTCTGTTATTCAAGAATTGAACTCAACATGGTTGCTGTACCACACCACGTAAAAATGGAACGGGAAGATTTCTAAAATTAGAAAGTTTCCCCAAGCAACAGAGAGCCTTTCTCTACAGTGACCAACTTTTGAATGAAGAAATGAGAGGTAGTAACTTAAAAAAATAGGGACTTTCCACAATTTTGGTGGACAGTTACATTCTGAGCTTCAATTTTAAAACAACAAAAATTTTAAAATTTCCAACAACATTTGTTGTGCCTTCCTATTTTTGACCAAGAGCATCTTACTGAAGAAATAACATAGGTAAATTCCTTTCATCTTCATTTCCTATTGCGACAACTGAAGATCCTTCATCTAATTAAAAACATACAAAAGTAAAAAATAATCTGAAATAGTTACATAAATAGGCCTATTGAACATTCTATAGTATGAATGTTACCCAATTTGTTTTAAAATTTTGAAATGGGAGAAAATACATTCTTCTTAGTATTATGGGTTATATGAAAAGCACTACTTCTAAATTTCAACCTTTAGTTATAACTACCCAGTATAGAAATAATGTAAACCTCACGGGATACTATTACATTATCTTTCCCGAAATTATATTTATTCAAAATATTCAAATGTTTGTTACGCTTAAGGGCCTTATCTGCGGGGTACAAGTCCCTAAACTTACAAACTACTTATGAACTAACTTATACTAAAGATGTCACAAACATCCATACCCCAGGGGGTTTCTGAACCCCCGACCGTAACGGCCGTAGAGACTGATTGGCGCGCCGTAGACCGCTCGGCCACTGCGGCCGGCTTTATATTTATTGGCACTAAAATTTCTTCTTCATTCAGTAAAGCTTTACAGAAATCTGTTCAACTCATTGCAAAATTGTTTTGATTTTAAAGTACGCATTAACACCATGCTGGGGGTTAGGTCAGCAACTAGGCAGGTTTGATCAATATTTATTTTGTCAGTCGAATTTGCGCAGAAGTATTTTATTTATTTTATTGTAAGTGACCGGTTTTGAACATTACATCCATTTCCAAACCATCCCGTATTTTTATTTATAGTTCTGAGTCATGAAGAGTCCTATGAAGTATGTTAGGTCTGATCATACAATTTTCCCTGACTAAAGTTTTTTTCTGACAAGGCACGATCTTCAGTTAAAACTAGATGGCAGGACTGTTTCGTATTATGAAAATTCGTACAGATGATAGTAAAAAGGAAACACGTTCGAACATCAAACGAAACAAGGGAATATAGTAAGGAGGGTGGATAGTTTTAAGTATATGGGAAGTGTGATTGAAGAAAGTGGATTGATACTATCAGCGAAAGATAAAAGCAAGCCCACCTGCAAAGTGTGCGAAGTCTGGTGCGGAGCAAAGATGTTCCCTAGGATAGTCAGCAGTATTATTCTCCAATACCCAGGTACGGACCAGAAACGTGGGTTATGAATAAAAGACAAGTGTGCAGAATACAGGCGTGTGAGATGAAATTCCACGGAAGCAGGATTGGAGTAACTAGAAGGGATAGAATGAGAAACGAGAAGGTGAGGGAAATAGTGAAGCAGAAACATCTACAGGAGACCATAGAGCAGTCAAGACTGAGGTGGTATGGACATGTCTAGAGAATGGAAGATGGCAGGATTCCAAAGAAAGCCCATAAGATGGTAATAGAAGGCAGGAGTTCAAAAGGAAGATGAAGAGATAGATGGATCATGGGCATAAAAGGAGGGGTGCAGAAGAGAAAAGAATGGGACAAAGTGCAAGAGGAAAAGTTATGGGAGGATAGCGAGAGATGGAGAGGTTTATGTTCCAAGTAGACCTGGGCAGAGGCTGAAACTTTACTGGCTGACGATGATGATCAAACGAAACAATTTTGAGACGAATGGCATCCCAAGCGGGTCTTTTGCAACATACCTAAAAATGCGGGACATCGCACAAAGTGTGAGATGGTTGGTCACCCATACCTACATCATTTTCTAATTTTACTGTTACTTAAAATACTAAGGTGAGTCAGTAAATAAATCGCAAACTGAGGTAGACACGCCAGTACTGCGTTTACAAGCCTGAAAATTGCACCTGTAAATTTAAACACTCGTCCCATCGTTCGAGAAGGCTTTAAAAACCTGAAGCTTGGAATTTTTTTTCGCAGTGTTTGCATCCTATAAGGGACGCTCTTGATCTGTTACTCTATTTGGTTCCTTAAACCGCTGCAACAAGAAGAAAGTGTCAGTGGTAGAGAAATAGCCCTACACACTGCGCAGTATTGGCATGTCTACCTCACAAGGAGAGGACGGCTACTCATCATCGCCGAATTCGTTCAAATTTATGGCACATGTAGGGCATGGTGAGATATGAAAGTGCATAAGTGGGAACTCCAGAAGGCCAAGCGTTTAGGAAAAAAATGTTCAAATGTTTGTATAGTCTATGGGACTTAACTACGGGGTCATCAGTCCCTAAACTTACAAACTACTTATGAACTATTTACGAGCTAGGACGGCACAAATATCCATGCCCGAGAGGGGATTCGAACCCCCGACCGAGGTGGCCTTACAGAGCGTGACTGGAGCGCCTCAGTCCCCTCGGCCACCGCGGCCGGCTGCACCTTATCAACTGCCCCTGTCAGTGTTCAGAAAGCGGTGTTTGGCTAAGCGGTAAAAAAACGGATTTTTATCGAAAGGTTCGCGGGTTCGATTCCGCCCTGCGGCAAATACTTTTTTGCTTCTTGGCAATGCGTACACTACCGACGTCATCGACATGCAGCGTTACGTGTGGTTCGCTGCTGGACTGTGCGATGAAAGAAGCTGTTTCCAGAATGTCAATCAAGTTTGTTTCTAAAATTCTTGAATTTCAGTCTCCAGATCGCTTTTATTTTGTAACGACTGTGGACATTCGTTCATCACAGGACATGTTACTCTGTAACTTCATAAATTTTTATCTGAAGATGGGCAGTTGTCCGGAAATCGGTAATGTTCTAGAAAATAAAAGCGATCTGGAGACTGATATTCAAGAATTTTATTCATATGACGATCGCAGAAACTCCCTCAAGACCCATTAGTCTTGCTTTGATAAAGTTTGTTTTTCTATGGAAACATTAAAAATGCCATGTAACTGCAAAAGGGCGGCGTTCATAACGTGAGCAAGATGCGGTCAAAACTATTGCTTCCCCTATTTCTTCGATGAATATCACCCCGATACATGTAATTGATCAATTGCAAAAGAATGGAAGCATCGATTTACATACAGGACGTCCCCAAGTACGCGTTAACTACAGTCCGTTTTTCAATGTTTGTAGTCCCGTATCTCATCCAATGCCCTTTCGTTTTTCGCTTATATAAATTAACTAGTTGTAAACCCGGCGCTGTCAGGGTCCCGTATCTCATCCAATGCCCTTTCGTTTTTCGCTTATATAAATTAACTAGTTGTAAACCCGGCGCTGTCAGGGTATTTATTTATTCTAAATTCTCGTAGTCCACCTGCCCTTCCCTCCTCTCTTTCTGCATCAGTCTCTTTCTCTCCCATCTCTCTGTTTCCCTTTTTCCTCTCTCGGCAACATTTTCTGCGAGGTACTCTCTGCCAAGTACCATACAAACATTTATGTACTCTGTGACCTTTCTGTTGATTTAAGGGTCGTGTGCAAAAATTCATCAAGATCGGCGCAAAATTATAGATTTGTATGCAATAGAAACACAGTCACTTTGAAAAAAGCACTTTGTTGTTGTTATATTTCATACAACTCTTGTTTTTGAGAATAACGAAAACAACAAAAATGATTTGTGAAATCGGTCGTCGCCGGCCGCGGTGGCCGAGGTGACTGAGGCGCTCCAGTCACGGTCAGCACGGCCACTACGGTCGGGGGTTCGAATCCCCCCTCGGGCATGGATATTTGTGCCGTCCTAGTTCGTAAGTAGTTCATAGGTAGTTTGTAAGTTTAGGGACTGATGACCCCGTAGTTAAGTCCCATAAGCTTAACAAACATTTGAACATTTTTTGAAATCGGTCGATCCGTTCTCAAGTTATGGCGCGACCAAGGTATTTAGGGATCCATTTTTATGTTCCAAGGTACCCTCCCCTATGCACTGTATGAAACTTTAGGTAGACGGTGACCTTCAAGCGTGCAAAATTTCGGGAAGATCGGAATGAAACTGCAGATTTCGTCAGTCAAGGCAAAGTATTCTCTGCCATACACCTTAATTCTGTCCTATCGCAAAATACTTTCTTAGCTAACGTCTTCTACGTATTAACTGCATACCGGTCAAATTTTAGATTCATAGGTGCAGTAGTTTTCGAGATTTCGTGTTTGTCAGTGAGTGTCCTTTCGCTTTTATACAGATAGAGGTAAAATACAAATAAATAATCCCTGAGACGGATTTTCGTCACGAATATGTCAAGGACAATATTGATAAATCTGAAGCATTAGAATTAAAATTTGTGATGTGGCCGGGAATCGAACTCTGATCTCCATGGTTACTAGGCAGCCGTCTTGCCGTTTTTTTTTTTTTTTTTTTTTTTTTTTTTTTTTTTTTTTTTTTTTTTCTTCGCTTAGAAAAAATATATTATATATCCTAACGAAATAAAGACATTAAAAATAAAATATTTGCCTGCCTAATAAGCATGGAGGTCCGGGTTCGGTTCCCGGCCACATCACAAATTTTAATTCTATGCTATTGTCTTAGAGATAAAATAACCTATATGATGTGGTTAACTGTGACGTCAGTCTACATCTACGTCAATACTCTGCAAACCATGGCAGAGGGTACGTCCGATTGTACCAGTTATTATGGTTTTCTTCCATTCACGTATTGAGCGTGGGAAGGATGATTGCTTAAATGCCTCCGTGTGTGCTGTAAGTAATCCAATACTGTCCTGTCCTCACGATGCCTACGGGAACAATATGTAGGTGTATGAATTGCCAAATTGCCAAGGAGCAGAAAAAAAATTGCCGCCGGGTGGAGATTTTTTTTCTTTCTTTCTTTTTTGCTCTATTGGTTGTTCTGTTCCTTGCGGTCGCTAATCGTGTTTGATCGACTTGTTCTTGGTTCAGCCTTTTCATTACAGATAGCGTTCAGCCGCCCTCTGACCGGGCGCGCTGAGCCATGGCGCCCGGTACCTCTGAACCAAAGACCGCTTCCTAAACACGCCATCACAGGGACAGTTGATAAGAAGCATATGGTGATAGATCCGTATCACTCTTACTTTTATTTGCTAAACGCTTGGCCATCTGGAGTTCCCATATGTTCACCATGAATAGGCACCCTCTCTTTTTCGGTTTGCGACTTATTTACTGACTCAACCTCGTATCTTGCATTTCTACTCAGCAACAGCAACCCCATAGTGAATAATATGAATTAGAAGATCAACCCGCAATTATTAATGCATAAACTCTTAATCTAGTACAACGAAGAAAAAAAAATAAAAAAAAAAAAAATAAGGAAAAGAATATATATAAGTTATACAAGGAAAAATAACTCAAATGAACAAAGAAATTTTTAAATTATAAACAGGAGAAATATAGAAAATAATTTGACATACAAATCAATTCAATAACATCACTAAAAGGTTGAGAGACACCTGAAAACCTACGCTATTTGGACCCTATGAATCTGAATATAACCTAATATCCTATGCTCCATTAAAGTAAAAAAAAGCACTACTTACAACACAAACAAGTAACAAAAAAAATCATAAATAAACATAAATCATATATTACCAATTCTTTGTAGAAAAAATCTATATTGTGTTTAATTTAAAATTCATTTATCTGTCAAAATAGTAAACAATTAATTTTAATAAATAAACAAAAAATATTTCTATTATTTAGTCCTTTCGTACAAATATAATATAATAATTCTTAGTATACAAACCGACCTGACTCACGCCGATCTGAATTCAGATCATGTAAGAATTTAAAGGTCGAACAGACCTAATTATTAAGCCACTACTCTTAATCCAACAGCGAGCTCGCAATCCAATTTATCGATAAGAACTCTTAAAAATGATTACGGTTACTCACGCTTTCATGTCTGTCTGTCTCTCTCTCTCTCTCTCTCTCTCTCTCTCTCTCTCTCTCTCGCCTCGCCAAAAATGTGACAGAAGTGCCGTAGATTTTGAAACATGCACCTTTTTGCCGTGCAGTGACGCGACTTAACTCCAGCACAAACATTACAGAGGTCTCTCTTTTTGTGTGTTGCAGGTAAGCGCTGGAGCCTCGCTGCTCGCAGCTCGAATACAACGACAGTAAGTGGTGGCTTGACGTTTCTTGTCCTCCTCCAGTCATGCCTCTGCCTGCGTTTCAACCGCTGCCTCGCTTTGCATTACTCCCCGGGTAACTGCTGTTGCTATTGCCTCACTCTCTCTTAGCAGCTCTTCTTTTATTACAATCTTTTGCTGTTACAGTCTAGCGAGACCTTTCCGACCACTCTTGTTACCTACATATGAATCGCATGCTGCTGAAATGGTAATATTAAATTCATAAATTTCCGTATACATGTGACCAGATGATAATAACGCGCTAAACTGAAGTCGTAACCGTCTTTTTATGGAAAATGAAAAACGCAGTAAAGGACATTTTTGTTTTTATTCGTAACGCTGCTAGACGTGTCCCTCGGCTTCAGTATTTCGCGCCATCTATTATCTTTTCGACGCTATTCCAGATCGCAAAAATTCTTTTTACGTTTGGGATTTTTTCTTCATTATGAGAAAGGACTTACACGCAATCTGTATTTACACTAGAAAGTAAGGATAATGATTGGAAGTTAAATATAAGAAAGAAGCAGAATTGAGCGAAGTGCTAGTCAAGGTTATTGCCTTTCCGCGCACTGTTGTTTAACGTCTACCGCCGGCCGCGGTGGCCGAGGGGACTGAGGCGCTCCAGTCACGGTCTGCACGGCCTCTACGGTCGGGTGTTCGAATCCCCCCTCGGGCATGGATATTTGTGCCGTTCTTATTATAAGGTAGTTGATAAGTAGTTTGTAAGTTTAGGGCCTGATGACCCCGTAGTTGAGTCCCATAAGCTTAAACACTTGAACATTTTTAACGTCTGCCTTGAAGAGGTTATTGCGAAAAGCTTAGATGGGGGAAGAGGAATAAGTATTGGTCGAAAGAGAATAGAACGTATAAGATTTGCTGATGACTTGGTACTAGTGGCAGAAATTGAGCGGGTAGCGAACAAAATGCTGAAAGGTCTGAATGAACCTTGTGTGCAATATCGGATGTAAATAAACACAGCAAAAACAACGAGTATGGTCATCAGTACAAAACGCAGACTGGCCAATATTAAAATAGGATCAGCTACCATTGGCCAAATAAGCGCATTTACATATCTTGGAAGACTGAAGACTTGAGATGCCATCAGGAGGTGAAAACAATTTTTTTTTTTTCTTCAGTTCATTCATAAAGTAACCGACCGCACTGGGAAAGTGCTGATCAAGCTTTGGGTGTAAACTATCTTCAGACCAACCAGAAAGGTAAAAGAATATATAATATTTGTCAAAGATGTACGACACCCATTGGATACATCGGGTGTGTTTAAAATTCCCTGAAGTTGTCATTTAGAATACATCGGAACAACAAAAAGAAGTGTTAACAATCGTCTGCGCCAACATAAGAGGAATTGCTGCTTGGGACATACGGAGAAATCGGCCTTAACAGAATATGTTCATCAACAGCGAAACCATGAAATTGATACTAATGTCATCCCTAAAAATTCACACTTCTATGCGCGCACGTATACAAAAGCAAACGAGATCTACAAACACCGTAATAATTTTTCAAATGTTTGGAAAGCTTATGAGACTTAACTGCGGGGTCAGCAGTCCCTAAATTTACAAACTACTTATGAACTAACTTATATTAACCCTTTCAGACCTTATTTTCTTCTGGAAGAAGGATGTTTTGTTGCTGTATTTCTTTTAAGTAACTTTTTTAATGATTATAGAAGCAAGATTTACGCTGTTTTATGCATCCATTTACATACTACAAAATTACATATGCTGAAAAGCAAGGCTTCTTTTTATGGACTAAAATAATTTTGTAGCACTAAATTTTTTACTAAATAATCATTCGATAGTTGCCATGCAAAATAATTGCTACTACTTTTCAGTTGTACAGTGGAATACAAGTAACCCACAACTTGCGTGTTTTTTGGAGTTTACAAGTTGCTGCGCAGTGAAACACTGACTACTTGATATTTTTATTGTGATCTTCCGCAGTTGACAGTAAGTGTGCACGATGAAAAGGTTGAAGACTCATAGGCATATACATGTTTCTATTGAGAAAAAAATGTTTCGTATCTGACATTGTAAAAGTTATGTAGACAATTGTAGCTAGAGGGTCTGAAAGGGTTAAAGACAACACAAATATCCATGCCCGAGGGAGGATTCGAATCTCCGACGGGGGATGCCGTGCGATCTGCAACGTGGCGCTCCAGACCGCTCGGCTACTCCCGCGCGGCATATTATTATTATTATTTTTTTTTCAGAAAAGAGGAAACAGTTAAATTAGACATAATTTGCACTTCAGCGTTACACCATCGGACTGACAACTGATTCTTCTCTGTCAATGTTGGTAATCTACATTGACTATATATAAGAAGATCCTTTAAGTTACGATCGGATTTCGCCACTTTACCTCTGAGAATTTCTTCGCAGCCAAAGATAAAACGTTAGGAGAAAGTGTTACGAATTTACCATGGCCTACGAGCATGGCGTTTTCAAATTAATGTATTAATTAGCGCCGGCCGCGGTGGCCAAGCGGTCGGCGGCGCGCCAGTCACTGTCTGCACCACCACCACTACGGTCGGGGTACGAGTCTCCCTCCGTCGGGCATGGATATTTGTGCCGTCCTTAGTATTAGCTAAGTAGTTTGTAAGTTTAGGGACTGATGACCCCGTAGTTAAGTCCCATAAGCTCTACAAACATTTGAACATTTTTTAAATTAATTAGTCAAGCTTTAATTATTCTCTCGGTTTTCTCTCTTTAAATATTGAATTGGGACTGTATCATCGAACATTATAAATCATTTGAGATAAACAGTCTGCACAGACACAGGCATTAGCGATGTGATACGATAACACAGTAAAACTAATTATCAGATCTTGGTACGGAAATTACTCTTGCGTGCCACCACAAGTGTCCTCTTTATGACATCATTGGCAATACCAGCAACGGTACAGTTGTCGTACTGCATTCCCACTGTGAACAAGTTTAGCAATAAATTGTTATATTCCTTGCAATTAAATTTTATAACATTTGAAATTAACTATCTATATAATTTTGTAACGTATAATCACAAATTTAAGTTACATTTGTGAGGAATCGTGCTGCGAAGTTAGGGTGCGTGAATTTAGCTTTACCCCTTATAAGGGATGTATAATCCGCCAAAATTATACAGATAGTACATATATGTGTGCTTGACAGAAACGTGTAAAGAAATATTGTTGTACATTGTACTTAATTTTTGTATTCGTAAAACCAATATTTTTAGAACTGATGTAGGCGTATTTCTGTTTACATTGTCGACTGACGATACACGAGACAGCCCTGTAACCGCGTGGCTTGAGCCAACACCGACTAGATACGAGTACAAGGCCTCACAACAAGTGCGTGTCACGTCACACCGATAGGCTGCCCTCGCAAGCTCGCTGGCCGCTGGAGCGCAGCCCACTCCCTCGTACCTTCAGCCAGTCAGCTTGCGAGGGCAGCCTATCGGTGTGACGTGACACGCACTTGTTATGAGGCCTTGTACTCGTATCTAGAGGTGTTCCCTGAGCGCGCGAATACACTACGCGACGAAAAATGTAAACATCGTCGTTGTACATATCTGCGGCACGGCGGCTAGGTACTGACTGCTCCAACAAGCAATTTGAACAGTCATTGGGTTCTCAAGAATGTGTAATTCATTTTTCATAAACAATAAATTAGGTACCATTATAATGAAAATGAAACCCAAATTACCTTGTTTCCACTTACACGCTGCCATTCGATCCTGATTCCTCGCACTCGTTCAGACTTGCATATTTGCCTTGTGGTATTGTAACCATCGAAAATCCTCTGCTTAAATTCGCGCACATTCTTCATCTTCTGGTGTCTTTACTAACCGATAGGTGACAGAATCATCCGCGAACAGTCGAAGAGAGCTACTCACATTGTCACGTAATTGTTGTTGTGGTCTTCAGTCCGGAGACTGGTTTGATGCAGCTCTCCTGAGCAAGCCTCTTCAACTTCACATAAGAACGGCAACCTGCGTCTGTTTGAATCTGCTTACTGTATTCATCTCTTTGTCTTCCTCTGCGGTTTTTACCCCACACACTTCCCTCCAACGCCAAATTCACAATTCATTGATGTCTAAGAATGTGTCCTACCAATCGATCCCTTCTTTTAGCTAAGGTATGCCAAAAATTCCTTTTCTCCCCAATTCTCATTAGTACCTCCTCATTAGTTACGCGATCCACCCACCTAATCTTCAGCATTCTTCTGTAGCACCGCATTTCAAAACCCTCTATCCTCTTCCTGTCCGCACTGTTTATCGTCCATGTTTCTCTCCCATAGAAGGGAGGACTTCCTTAGGCTTAAATCAATATTCGAGGTTAACAAATTTCTCTTTTTCAAGAATTCTTTTCTACCCATTGCGATTCTGCATTGTATATCCTCTGTACTGCGACCATCATTTGTTATTTTACTGCCCAAGTAACAAAACTCATCTACCGCCTTTATTATTTTGTTACTTAATCTAATTCCTTCAGCATCCCCTCATTTTCTTAGACTGCACTGCATTACCCTAGTTTTGCTCTTGTAAATCTTGTAAATCTTTAGCACACTGTCCATCCCGTTCAACTACTATTCCAGGTCCTTTGCTGTCTCTGACAGAATTACTATGTCGTCGGCAAAACAATATTTTCATTTCTTCACCCTGAACTTTAATTACTTCTCCAAATTTCTCCTTGCTTTCCTTTATAGCTTGCTCAATGTTCAAACTGAGTAACATTGGAGAAAGGCTACAACCCTGTCTTACTCCCTTCCCAACCACTGCATCCCTTTTATGCCCTTCAACTCTGACAACCGCTGTCTGGTTTTTGTACAAGTTGTAAATAACCTTACGCTCCCTATATTTTACTCCTGCTTGATTCAGAACTTGTTTGTCAAAAGCCTTCTCCAAATCTACAAAAGCTAGATATGTAAGTTTGTCTATCTTCTAGGATAAGCCGTAAAGTGAGTATTGCCTCCCGTGTTCCTACATTTCTCCTGAACCCAAACTGATCTTCCCCGACGTCGGCTTCTACCAGCTTTTCCATCCTTCTGTAAATCGTTTATAAAATAAGAATCGAGCGGGCCAAAGCGCTTCGCTGCCGAGCGCGCGGTTGCTCGCCGTTGGAGGTTCGAGTCCTCTCTGGGACATGAGTGTGTGTGTGTGTGTGTGTGTGTGTGTGTGTGTGTGTGTGTTGTCCTTACGTTAGTTTGCCTTAGTTTAAGTAGTTTGTAAGCTACGGACTGATGACCACGCAGTTTGGTCCGATAGATTTACAAACATTCTTGAAAATAAGAAACAGTAGGAGCCCTATAACACTTCCCTTGTGAACGCCAGATATCACGGGATGTCTTTCCGTCAGTTACTAAGTACTGCGTTGTTTGTGACAGGAAATGACGAATAAAAACGCACAAATGTGACGATATTACATAAGCACCGAATTTAATTAGAAGACGGTTGTGTGATACAATGTCGACAGCCTTCCGGAAAAAATACGGAATCTATTTCACATCCCTTGTCGATACCTTTCATCACATCATGTGAGTAAAGAGCTGGCTGTGTTTCATAAGAACGATACTTTCTGAAACCTATGGGTCAATAGGTCGTTCTATACGAGGTACTTAATAATATTTGAGGAAAGCTAAAATCCTGCTGCAAACTGACATCAATGATACAGGTCTGTTATTTCGCGGATCGCTCATACTGCCTTGGTGTAACCTGTCTAACCATCCAGTCTTTGGGTACGGGACGTTCTCTGAGCGAACGGTTGTATATAACTAGATATGGGGCTATTTCATCAGCATAATCTGAAAAAGTGCCGCCAAGTTTTAAAATAACCGTCATATACCAACAGCCTGTTTATTGAATTACGTAGTGAATATCGACAGCTAAAAGAATATGAAACAAAAATTCCGCCTGTGTCCGAACGGCTTCCTGATGGTTGTGGACAAGCATCATATTCCACTGAGTGAGTTGGAGTAGTGACCATCAAACCGTCCTTTGGGGCAAAAGATGCGACGCTTCATTTAGACCGCAATTTTGCAAAATTTTCTGTGTGTTAGTGATGATGGCTGAATAGTGTATTCTGTTACCGCTAGCCACGGGGGTTCTGACATACACGCAAGAGTTTTTGCTCCTTTCTGCGTTGTGACTTTGCTGAGTAACAATTTAATCAGGAAAATGGCACGTGTAAACAGCGACAGAAAGGATTGGGGATGAAACACAACCTTTGATTTGCATCTAGCAGAGCAGAATAACGCAATGGCGTATACGTTTGCCGGTTAATCTCGGCTCAGTCACACGACATGATTATTTCAACGCCGATTCGCATAATAACACAACAATTTTATTGGTCACCTCGGGGGATTTGCAGAACACGCTGCGATGGAATTAATGCGGAGAATAATTTTTATGATGCTGGAAATACTAATCCGTTACCGTTTGTTTTAAATGTTATTGCTTTGAAAAACGAGCGGCATGAGTTATTGTTGTTTCCGAAGATGCACATCGCATTCAATTAGAGGTTTACATCGTTTAGATCTGCAACAGATATTTTAAAAACTTCGTTACTATATTGACAACATCAGAATAAAATATGCTCCTATCACATTACCACAAATGGCGAATTTAAAATGGTCAAAGACATAAAAGAGGCGAACTGTATAACCTAGGTGTATAACTCTGGTGATTGAGCTTAAAACCGTAGCACCCTCTAACAAATACACGGCCGCGACAGAATAACCGTACGCACTAAGGCGCCTAGTTGCGGTGAGTGCGGCCGTTCGCCGTCGGGGGTTCGAGCCCCCCCCCCCCCCCCTTCGGGCATGGGTGTTTGTGTTGCCCTCAGCATAAGTTACTGTAAGTTAGTGTAAGTAGTTTGTAGCGCCTGTCTCTTCCTATGGTTGGTTGTGGTAAGAAAGAAACGAGATTATGACTTAAATCAATCTGCCTGGCAGGTGACTTACCTGTTGAACTTCTGTAGCTGTGACCGTTGCCACCATCGGACCTCCTCTCTTCTAGCAGGCGTTTCTATTATTTTGTAAATTAATAAAAATGATAGCAACAGGGGAAGGCTACAGACAAGAAGTCGGACGGTTCATTGAAATAATCTTTGTATTCTAAAAGTAGCATATGGAATTACGAGGCAGATTGTTACATCTTACTAAACGGTTACTGATTCTTGCTGCAGGACAAGACATACCAATAGAGAGCAAACATCGAAAATAAAGCACACTCAAATATGAAACTTCCTGCCAGATTAAAATTGTGGGCCGGAATCGGGATTCGAACCTGGGACATTTGCCTTTCGCGGGCAAGCGCTCTACCGACTAAGCTGTCCCGACACGACTCACGATGCCGCCTCACAACTTTACTTCCGCCAGTACCTCGCCTCCTACTTCCCAAACTTCACAGAAGCTCTCCTGCGAAACATGCAGGACTAGCACTCCTGGAAGAAAGGATATGGCCACATTCAAATAGTTCGACCAGCCTTTAACGTGAAAGAGAGCGTATTGAGTCTCATGAAAATTTCCGTTGATCATGAACACAGTAGACCGAGTCCGAAACAGGGGCGGCACAAAAACTAAAGGAAAAGCATCTTAGTAATCATTGTGCTTATGGCCCGATATGCAGACCGTTGCATATTTATTAAACTGGCGACCGAATTCAGTTACTTCACTTAAATCACCAAAGCCTGCTCGGTGGAACTGTGAAGTTCCTGTCGGTCAACGAAATATTACAAAGACTGAGCATGGCGGCTTCTGCACAAAAGGCGATCGCGGACCTGTCCTGAGAAGTAAGAACTGCAAGCATCTGAGAGCGGCCACGTCGCTCACGCCAGTTTTGTTAACGCGAGTTTCGCACCGCTGATTCTTCGGCCGGCAAAACTAGTGACGTATTACCAACCTAACCCAGAGTTAGAGTTCGTTCTGACCCGCAAGGCCCGGTTTCACGACTCCTAGAGTGGCGGCCTGCCTTGGCGGCAACTCGTCAAAGACGGCGGGAACAGAAGTGTCCTCCCGCGAAGACGTTGGCTCTCCGGGTTTGAACTTAACGGCTGCGGTAGCCTTTGTGGCTGATCGCCATCTTGTCGATTTAATATATATCAATTAATATGGGACACGGAAAATTATTTCGCCCCCACGATACGATTGTCCTCTGGTCAGGCAAGCAAACGTAATTTTAGATTGTTCAAATGTTTGTAGAGTCTATGGGACTCAACTACGGGGTCATCAGTCCCTAAACTTACAAACTACTTATGAACTACTTACAACTAAGGACGGCAAAAATATCCATGCCCGAGGGGGGATTCGAACCCCCGACCGTAATGGCCGTGCAGACCGTGACTAGAGCGCCTCAGTCCCCTCGGCCACCGCGGCCGGCATTTTAGATTGTCGGGGAAAATTAGTTTTATATGATTTTATGGCGATTAATTTTACCGACTTCTTGTATATTAAATAGGACCTAACTTTGTAATACTTTAAACGAATCAAAATTTTTTGTTAGTTTGAAATCCGTCGTCAGAAATTTAAGAATTATTTTAATTATGCTCACTCTTAAAGGCTGGCCATGTGGTTCATGACACCTTTGTGCAGGTCTGTGAAAAGTCTTAGCTCTACAAGTTTGTAAGGCTAGGGACTAATGACCAACGTAAAGTCCATTAGATTTCCAAACATTTGAACATTTAAACAAATACAGTCGCGACACTTACATCTGTGAAAATTGTTACCAATTGACAGTTGCAACGCTTCTAGCGGTGGGCAAGCTGTCAAAGGAGTAATGTTTGTTTATAATTATTTTTCTATGTAATTGACGAAACAGTTACTATAATTTTTGCGTTACGGGCATTAGTAAAATATCAAGAGAGACAAACATAATTCGGAAATTAATGTAAAAACAGCCGAATTTCATTACTTCAGAGGTATAAAGAAGAACTTATTCATGAAGCACGTACAAATATGTGTATATTTGCAGCTTATTCCGCTGAAAGTAAGTAGAATATAAGCATAAGAGAAACATAAATTTATGTTAAGGTACGTTCTTACCATGAAATGCATTTCCTTTATTTATTTTTTCACGTTTCCTTATAAGCGGATAAGCTTTTTCTGTGTAATTACTTTTGCTTTAAAAGCCAATGTCTGGAAGATTGTTGCCGTTCGTGGATCAGCTCTAGCAAAACTTGTGGAATTGGTTTCTGCTGTACGTCTTTCGCTCTAACTAGGACATGTTCCCCATTAGTTGTGCTGCAATGGGAGCTGCTTCTCAAATTTCATTTTACTCCAGAAGTGCTGAGTATCTTTCGTTAGTCGACAGTACTTTCGAATTAGGTCTTCAAATTATCTCCACCAAAAATTAATTACAAACCTTGTTTACAATTTTATTTACTGGAATTAACGTATGACCAATGAAACTATAATCAAATGAATAAATACTATCAAGTCCATCATGAAGAAGGTTGGACACCCCTTGATTAGCAAGTATTAATTTCGCGAAGTGCTACTCAGGAGGACGAAATCCGTGGGAGGAGGTGGAATGTTCAAATGTTTGTAAATCTATCGGAAAAAACCGTGGTCAACAGTCCGTAGCTTACAAACTACTTAAACTAAGGTAAACTAACCTAAGGACAAACACACACACCCATGCCCCAGGGAGGACTCGAACCTCCGATGGCGAGCAACCGCACGCTCCGCAGCGCGGCGCCTTAGACTTCTCAGCTACTCCACCGCGGCCGGAGGAGGTAGGAAGGGTGGGAGAAAGTAGGAAGGGAGATTAACGTTTAACGTTCTGTCAACGTCCTGGTCATTAGAGACGGAGGAAGGACGATGTGAGTATGTCGCGCGCTCTTTCTAGTTTCTGAGATGCGGAGAAAGGAACAAAACATTACAAAAATCTACATCTATATGGGATACTCTGCAAATCACATTTAAGTGTCTGGCAGAGGGATCATTGAACCACCTTTATATTATTTATCTCCCATTCTCGAATAGCGCGCAGGGAGAAGGAACACCTGAATCTCTCCGTTCGAGCTCTGATTTCTCGTATTTTATTCCGATGATTTTTCTACCTATGTAAGTGGCAGTTAACAACATATTTTCGCATTCGGAGGAGAATGTTGGCGATCGGAGTATCGTAAGTAGCCCACGCCGGAGCGATAAGCACCGTTTTTATACTGATTCTCATCCCACATCCTGTATCATTTCCGTAACGCTGTCTCCCCTGTATCGTGACAATACAAAACGAGCTGCCTTCTTTGGACTCTTTCGATGCCCTCCGTCAAAAACACCTGATAAGGATCTCACACTGGGCAGCAATACTCCAAAAAAGGACGGACAAGCGCGGTGTAAGGTTTCTTTTAAGGGTTCTGCCAATAAAACGCAGTCTCTGGTTCGCCTTTCCCACGACATTATCTACGTGTTCTTTCCAGTTGAAGTCTGCAGTAATACTGATTCTAGGTATTTTGTGGAGTTCATGGCCTTCACTTGTGATTGATTTATCCTGTAAACAAAGTTTAAAGGATTTATTTTCGTACTCATGTGGACGACTTCACACTTCTCATTCTTTAGAGGCAATTGCCAATTTTTACACCATAGTGATATCTTATTTAGATCGTTCTGCAGTTGTTTTTGACCTTCAGATGGTTTTACTAGACGGTAAATAACAACGTCATCTGCAAACAACCTAAGAGAGCTGCTTAGATTTTTTCCCAAATATTAGCTACAGTTCATACAAAGTACGTAATTCGGGTTTATCCGTTCTCGTTGCTATTTATACCAGCAGTGCTGTTTTTTAACTGTAGGAACTGTATAGGTTGTACATTGCGCAGTGTAAAATAATAATTAATTCAGTGTGATGGTGTGGACAGCCGAATTAGTCGAAAGTCACTGAACCAGAAACACGCGAGTTCGGTGAAAATTACTGTTTGAATGATTTAACACGCACTCCGCTCTACTGCGTGTGACTTTTGAATGGGAATTAGCAGCGCGGTAAGCCTCGGTATTTTACCCGCCTTAATTGTGTTGTCGTTAGCATTACACATTAACGAGAGCCGCCATTGTTCGAAATGTCTTATCAAATTTCACAGCTGCGTCATAATTATGCTTCCCTTTTGGTGCTAATGATATTGACATGAAATGAAACTTGATTAGTTTATTTAACCAAACCATGAAACACGTGTATAGAGATACTTTGTTTTTACTATGATTTATACGTTGCGGCGGCCTTTTTTTCTGTCTGCAATTTACGAGGTAAATACAAATGAAAATTATCTATCTCAATAAAAACGTAAATGCATGTTTGTGTAAAACCGTTAATCTCCGTATGTAACTGAGCGATTGCTTCAAAATTTTGACACAACGTTAGATGCCAATATAGGGAGGCTTTAGGATAGAAAATCAAATGTGCAAATGTTTGTAAATCTAATTGACCAAACAGAATACCTAACAGGTCTCTACATTTACAAACTACTTAAACTGACGTATTCTATACACTCTTGCCAGTAGTACGACTCGAAACTCCGATGGGAGGAACGCGCAATCCTTGAAATTTCGCCGTAGGCTGTTCGATACTTTTTTTTATTTTTAATTCTAGGTATATACTTTATCATTGCAGAACTTTTTGCGATTTTTTGTAATGTCGTTTTCCTTATGATATTGTGTAAATTTATATATCACGTAATTTAAGAACTACGGATATAAAAATATCCACGAATTCTTTCGGTTTAATAACAGTGTCCGTTTTGTTTATCTCCTTTTCAAATCAAATCAAATGTTTGTCAAGCTTAAGGGACTTAACTGCAAAGTCATCATTCGCTAAACTTACAAACTACTTATGAACTACCTTACACTAAAGACGGCACAAACATCCATGCCCGAGAGGGGATTCGAACTCCCAACGGGGAACGGCCTCTCCCATCGCAGTATAGCGCCTCAATGCGCTCGGCCGCTTCACCGCGACTATCTCCTTTTCAATTCTTCCGAATACTCGGACAGGTGAGATAAAAAAATGGCCAACAATTGGAGTACCAGATGAACTTCATCGATATTCTGTGGTGCTTCATTTCTCATCGAGTAGAAAATGAGCCAACAATTTTGCTGCTTTGTTTTGTCCTGCACAGTCGTCGGTAATTAGCGAAGTAATTTTTATGGCAGAGAGATGAAGCTTGTGTAACCTGTCATCAATGTGACGACCCAATTTTGTTGGATCCAAATATACATGAAAGTATTGTCCTTATTTTCGTGATACTGAGATGAACCTACACAAATAATACACAAGTAAAATTGCTGAGAGTAATAAGTTGCCTGGTCAGGAAAGTTTGGCAATACCAAATTGTTTTGCCAGCTATAACTAAGAATCATTTCGTTGGCCTCTTTAGTTCGCAAAATGTCGCAGACAGCTTGGCCTCTTAACGTATGCACTCTTAGACTGGTCAGCCACTCTTGGCGTGTTTTAGAGTGCTTCACTTTTTCTGTCAGCGTCAAGCCAGCTTGCTGTGTGTCTTCCTCCGAGTCTCGTCCCGACTTCGCTTGGCCGACACGGTGTGCATCGGCCGGATATTATGGTAGTGTGTCTGTGAAGTGTGCATGTGAAGTTGTGTGGACGCTCCTTCTAACGGCGAGTGTTGTATGTATGTGCCTCTTATGTGCTTCTTGCAGCTCGTCTTACGTCTTTGCCGTCAGTTGTAAACTATGCTCACTGTATTGTTGAATTGCAACCTAGACTATCCATTATTACTAGAATATAATTTTTGCACTCTTTCGAAACACCGTTTCCTCACTATACAATTTATATAAACATATTTTTGTAAATATTTTTCTTTGTGAAGCGGCGCCCTTATATATATAGCTTTAAAAATACTTTCGTAATCAAGTATTTCGATACAACTCGCTACCCTCTATTACACCATTGATGGCAGAATTCAAAACTTTCCGAAACACTTTTTTTTTTTATTTTAACCTTGGTTCCAAATCCAAAATTTCTCTTTTTTAGCATCCAAATAGTCTTAGTAGCACCCTTAAAGTTTAGTCCCTTATTTCACCCGCTTAGTGGTTGAATTTACGAAAATACGGAAACACGTGTTTTTAAAATTCCAATCAAAAATCTAAATCCAAAGTTTTGTGTTTCTTGCTTCAAAATTCTCTTAATAGCAACGTACTTTCAAAAAAACTGTTCATCCCCTATTTCACCCTCTTAGGGATGGGAATATCGAAAAGTCGCTGATGCCTACAGTGTAAGATAATCAACGTCTACAAATTTCAAGTTTTATCATCTGTAGATTCACTTTTCAGCCCCGTTTTCTTTTAGAAATGAATCGAGAACGCGAATTTTCTTTCTTACTCTTTGGCATCTTTCTTGGTAGTTTTACTTTTCAAACTGCAATATGCACTTATTTTTCTTTATTCGTACGCTTGTTGCATAAAAACAACTGAATAATGTGCATCACATTTCGCTGTATATAACCTCTTTGATACTATAGTGACAAAAGTCATGGTTGGTATTCAGTCCGAATTTTATATAAGCTGACGACTTTCAACTACTGTATCTTCCAACCTCTTATAGGTATCGACACGGAACTGCTATGGTGTACAACGGGAGATATTGTACTACAACAACACAGAGATCGTTCGTCTCCATTGTGTAGTTTTTGCTGAAGAGCAAAATATTGACAGCCACACGTAGAATTTTATATAAGTTGGTAACTTTTAACTCCCACATCTTCCACCTCCTTATCGTAATCAACCCTCTACCACCACAGTGCAGAATGGGAGACTGATACCTACTACCACATACAAACACTAAGTTATTCGTCTGCGATGAGTAGTTTTGGCCGCAGAGTGAAATATAGGCACAAACACATCAATTTTTGTATATATTAAGATATATAAAACCGTATAGAGCGCAAATTTATTATCAACTAGTTTCGTCTTAATGGTCGTCTTCAGTAGGTCGCAGTGAGCAGTGACGGGATCTCAGGAACTCACTACTCCTTCACTCCACACCATCTCGGAGCAACATCCTGAAGATTGCCCACCATTAGGTCGAAACTTGTTCATAACAAAATGCCTTCTAGGCTATTTTCTTTAATAATATACGCAATGTTTAATTCCAACCTGGACTCTCCATTTATATGTATAGTAGTTTTTTGCCGCTTAAGAGTAGCCGCGCGGTCTAAGTCATCGTGCTATGGAATTGGCGGCTGCTCCAGCCGAGGGCTAGAGTCCTCCCTCGGGCATGGATGTTTGTTTGTGTGTGTGTGTGTGTGTGTGTGTGTGTGTGTGTGTGTGTGTGTGTGTATTATCCTTCGTGTGAGTTTGTTTAAGTAGTTTGTAAGTCTAAGGACTGATGACCATAGCCGTTTGTTCCAACAGGTTTACAAACATTTACTGTAATCTTTCGAAACCCGTTTCCTCGTTATAAAATTTGTATTAATTCATATTTGACAGATACTAACTAGGTATATACAACATTCGAGTTTGCCAGTGCATTATTGTCAACATTTCAAAGCAATCCGTCATGAACTTTCAGAGTTTCAAAATTTTGAGCGTAGTACTAAATAAGGCACTAAGATAGCTGAGTAAGAAGAAGACAGAGCAGGGGTTGAAAACTGACAGTGTGGGTGAGGGGGCGGGGAGATGTTGAGGAAGGAAGTAGAGATGTATAGAAAGAGGGGAGGAATTGAGAAGGGGGAGTAGATGAAGAAGAAGACGGGGAAGAGGATATGGACAAGAAGAGGGGAAGGAGAAAATCGGGAGAGATCAGAGGAACTGTAAGTGTGGGATGTATGTCCAGTTCCCAACCACAAATAATACTGAAATAACCCGTTTTACAAATGTTCGATTTCTCTTTTTATTCCTCTACATTTAGTTTAATAATCTCCATAATTAATGGATTGGAACTACAGCTGAAATACTGTGTACATTGAAGACAGTGCTAGCTGCAGTGTTTAAATGTTTTAATTATTTAAGCGACCGGTTCCGGTGCTTCACTAGCACTATCTTCAGGCGCCCCTTATATAACTCTCGCAAGTAACAGCGCATTTAAAAGGAATGTCCGTTATCTCCGGTATCCGTAAACGTAGTGTCTGCTTGACAGGTATGACAGTTGTCTTTTGATACCTGTCATGCAGGCACTAAGTTTACGTATACCGGAGATAACGGTCACTCCTTTTAAATGCATATTTACTTGCGACAGTGACTTAACGGGTGCCTGAAGATGGCGCTAGTGAAACATCAGAGCCGTTCGCTTAATTAATTAAAATATTTACACACTGCTGCTGGCACTTTGGTCAAACTATTTCTCACCATGTCATCTAAACGCAACGGGTGGTGGCTTAAGGCTAGTAGAGAAACACACTTATAACATGCTATGACGCTTATTGATTTGAACCTTACTCAAACTCGGTACTAACAGCCATGTTCAAGATGGAGACATTCATAACTGTACGTTGGACGTTCGCCAAGTGCCAGTATGGTGGAGAGGCACACGAAAGTTGTAAATATCTCCTCCCTCCGCTTGCCGTCGTTTAGTGTGACTGACAGAAGACACGTCATTTGACACGTTCAGCACACTGATCCGTACAGCTAGCCGTGAGTTACGTATTGTCGGAAGTTTGGCATTCAGTAACGCCACACTGCTGTAATTCCGCTGCCTATTTTCGAGGAGTGAGGAAAACTTATTAACAATCTTACTGTAAGGTGCAGTCAGACCCGGGCGTAGTCATTGACATACTGTCAATATATCAAAAGAGATACTACGGAAGACTTATTGTTATGATAGGAAAATAATTTACCAGAGAATGAATCTTAATAAGTATGGCAATTGTGAAAATGTTAATAATAGCAAATAACTTAGCTTTCGGAATCATTCAAATTTAATAAAATTCAAAATCGAAAAAGGTTCAAATGTTTGTTAAGCTTGTGGGAGTTAACTGCGGGGCATCAGTCCTTAAACTTACTAACTACTTATAAGCTAACTTACATTAAAGACAACACAAAGACCAATACCCGAGGGAGGATTTGAAACCTCGACGAGGAACGGCCTCGCGCATCGGAGCATAGCACCTCGAAGCGCTCGGCCACTCCGCCGCAGCGAAAAAGGTTGTTGGTGTATAAACTCAGGGCCGGATATAGAGGGGGCAAAGGGGGCAGTTGCCCCGGGCGGCAGAATTTACAGGGCGGCAAATTTTGACCGATTTTTTTTTTTATTTTTTTTATTTATTTATTTATTTATTTTTTTTTTTTTTTTAAGGAATATATCTTTCTGGTTTAATTGAATAAAATTAACTGACACAGAATTATTAAAAGTAAAATGACTGCAAGAAATACTGAAATCATTTAATACAACAAATTCCTGGTTGCAGACTTCAGTGTTGCCGTCACAGGTACTTCAGCTAATCAAACTTTAAAAATCTAAAAGATATTAGCCAGAATGAGGGAGATGTTTGCGTTATTGCATAAGTAAATGCACAATGTTTATTAATTTGCATAGATTTCCTTTTTCAGATAAATGAATATTCATATTTCATATCAAGGCAATATTTGTAGAACAGGTGGATTTGAATAACGTTCCAGTCCTTAAAAAAAATGTATTACAGGTGCGCACACGTCTTATTGAAAGTGAAAAGCATTAAGGATCTAGAGTCCTCTCTCGGTAGCGGTGGAATTGATAGACATCTACACAGCATACTCACATTTAACTGCCTGACAGAGGCTTCATCGGACCACTTTTATACTATTTCTCTCCCATTCCATTCTCGATTAGCGCGCGGGAAGAAAGAACAACTGAATCTCTCTGTTCGAGCTCTGATTTCACGTATTTATTCAAAATGTTCAAATCTTTGTAGAGCTTATGGGAGTTAACTACAGCGTCATCAGTCCCTAAACTTACAAACTACTTATGAACTATCTTATACTAAGGACGGCACAAATATCCATGCCCGAGGGGGGATTCGAACCCCGACCGTAGTGGCCGTGCTGAACGTGACTGGCACGCCGCAGACAGCTCGGCCACCGCGGCCGGCACGTTTTAATTCAGACGATCTTTTCCACTTATGTAAGTAGGAGGCAACAATATATTTTCGCATTCGGAGGAGAATGGTGAAGATTGTAGTTTCGTAAGTTGCCCACGTCGCAGCGATAAACGCCTTTGTTCTAATGTTTTCCATCCCAGATCTTGTATCATTTCCGTGACGCTGAGTCCGCTGTATCACGACAATACAAAACAAGCTGCCCTTCTTTCGATTCTTCCTATGTCCTCCGACAAACCCACCTGATAAGTATCGCACACTGGGCAACAAGAACGGATAAAACAGGAGGAATCTCACTGTATTATTGATGTTGTCCTTTTTCTAGCTAAGCAAGGAAGTCCTTTTAGAAGAACAAAAGAAGATGGTAATTTTGGTGATCCACTTAGCGGCAAATTTCTAAATACAATTGATCTCATATCATACGGTAGTGTCCCCCTTCGTCTGCGTATTGAACGCTACAAGAAAGGCCACATTAGCAATTTTTACAAAAATATACAAGATTGCTGACAAAATAAAACGATATAATTAAAGATATTTTAGCTGCTAAATACTTTTCATTGATGTTTGACTGCACTCCAGATATCAGCCACAATGCGCAGATGACACAAGTAATTCGATATGTCAAGTCGAATGACTCAGAGGTTGTGGAAAGTTTTACTGAGTTTTTTCCGTTACAGACAAAACAGGAGAAGTCCTTAGTCAAGAGATACTGCAAAAATTGGAACAAGATGGGTTGAACATTAAGTACTGCAGGGGGCAGTCTCATGACAATGGGACAAACAGAGCTGGAAAGTACAAAGGGGTCCAGTCAAGAATACTTCAGAAGAATGAACTGCTCTATTTCGTACCATGTGCTACTCACTCTTTAAATTTAGTAGGAGCAAATTCAGATGACATTCAGCAAGACTAGGTGCGGTTGAAACTGTTTACAAGCATTTTCATAAAGTTTAAAAGGCCCTGGAAGAAACTGAAACTTATGAATTGTCAACACCAGAAACAACAACAGAGACAAGATCTATTTTAAAAAATATGAGAAAACTCAAATTTATTACTTTAACTTGTTTCTGGTATGCAATATTAAAATAAATTGCTCTTGTTAATCAGTTTCTGCAAGGTTAATACTTTACAATTATAAAGTTGTTCGAAACATTCAAGTACTTTTGGGCTTTCTCAAAACTTTCCGGGAATCTTGTATCTCTGAGACTATTTCTGAGGCCCTGAAACTATTTCTGAGGCCAAAGTGCTAGCAGAAGATAATGAGGTATCAACGGTATTCTCCGAAAAAAGGATTCGAAGAAAGAAGAAAATGACCGATGAGCTTGGTGAGGATGAAGTATCCAACATTCACAGAAAAAAATAAGGAATAATTGACAGAGCTTAGTACCAGGTTTAGCGCACTTGAGAAAATTGGTGCAAAAATTAGTTTTCTGTGTGGTGTGGAAATTCGAGAAAAGGAAGTGGAGGACTTGAAGGCCAAAGCAGCGGAACTGGCAGAAGATCTGAGCGAGGAAGAACTTGAAGTTGAAAGTTTCAGACAACGTGCGCTGGCAGTAGACAGAGCCTTGCAAGATTCCACTGCATCATCAAAATTAAGTTTAATTTATAAAAATAAATTGGTAGAGGGGTATCCCAACCTTATTACAGCGTTAAAATATATCTTACCATTCTAGTTTCTGTTTTGTCTGGAGAAAGAAGTTTCAGCAAGCCCAAACTAATTAAATTCACTTGAGGAGCACGACTGCTTAACAAATCTGAGTATAATATCCATAGAGTACAAACGAGCTGCTTCTCTAAACTATGATGATATCATAGTTTGCTATCATAGTTTATATATCATAGTTTGCATGATATCATAATTAGATAACATAACAGTTTGCAGCAAAAAAAAAAAAAATAAATAAAATAAAATAAAAAAAAAAAATAACAGCGCTCGTAAACCGAAATTTTGAATTGATTTTTGTACGATGAGTAATCTTGTAATATTTTTGTATGTATTAAAATTGTTCTATTTTCCTTTGACCTTAATTCAGTCAATAAAATAAGTTCATGTTGTGAGATTGTGACATTTATTTAGAAATATGTAACCCAATTAGTGTCCAAAAGTCGATTCTTACAGGGGGGGGGGGGGGGTGAAAGAATGTCCTAGATCCGGCCCGGTATAAACGTACATGTTTTCAGCGGTTAACATGCTCAGTATTTACACGAAATTAAACACTAAGGGTCTTCTGCTTTACACACGTGACATAAAGCATCTTTTCCTTCCTTTTTGACGCGCACATTCATCATCTTCAAAACTGAAATTTGGAAACACGTAGTATTCCACTGACAACGTAGCAAGAGAAGATAGGCATTCTTGCCAGATATTAAAATAATAGTTTAAGAGGCAAAAGTTAAAAAAAGAGTATGTTTATCAAAGTTAAAGTCCAAAATATCAAATAATTTTGTTGAGTGCATAGATACTATCGGAATACTAAGGTCGTAATTGCATCGCCCATAAACGTTTCAAGACCAGAAATGATTTACAACCTGATTTGTTCAAAAGTAATTCGTTATGATTAAATCGGCGTGCTCGAAGCAGAACTTCACGAGTGTTCCTTTAATTTTTTAGTGGATGTCGGACATTTAATTATAATCAAATGTATACGTGTTTTTTTACATTGTTGGACTACGTATTACACCGCTTTAAAAACTTTCTATTCACCTTCTTTTAATTTATTTCATACTATTTACATTTTTATTATTTTTCTTAGAAATACTTGCAAAAAAATCATTAAACTCCACGAAGACCTAAAGAGGGGCTTAAAACGATTTTTTCCTATCCTATAGTGATGAAATAAAGCCTGTATGCAGCCCCACGGTCTTTTTTAATTTTCCTCTGAAAAAAAAAAAAAAATAAAAGGAAAATTCGGCTAATAGTTTCCAAGATTAACCTGTCCCAATAGATTTAGAGACGTAAGATAGTTTTACATCAAAACCAACTATAAATTACGACCCTTTTTTCTTTCCTACCTCGATTTTCATAAAACATAGCTTGTATGTTGGCCCACGTTACAGTCAAGTTACTGTGGAAACATTTCGCAGATCCGTCTTTTAGTTTCAGATATTGGACAGACAGCCATGACGGTTACAGATAAAAGTTTAAATACTTTATTTTTACCTGGCTCAAATTATCATGAAATAATACTTGTATGTTACCCCCAAACATCGCCCAAATTATCTGTCAAAATTTAGTGAAAATTGGTTGAATAGCTAGATAAGCGTGCTCAAACAAATAACGTCAGACACGGTGGTTTTCAAGATGAATCAGTCAACAATGCGAATATTTGTTTAAATTCCACGGCGCATTGTCCTGTTGAAGGTGGTTTACCGTTGTCTTCCTACGACCTCTGAACTGACTCACGCAGCGAATTACTGTGGTGACCTACAGTTTAGCGTGGATTCCAAAAAATGTTCAAATGGTCAAATGTTTGTATAGCTTATGGGACGTAACTACGGGGTCATCAGTCCCTAAACTTACAAACTACTTATGAACTCGATCGGTTTCCAAAGGCAGAAAACGGCGCTGAAAAGTGACTATACAGACGATAGAAACTTGAAATTTGCAGACGTTGATTATCTTACACTGTAGGCATCAGCGATTTTTTGATATTCTTATCCATGAGGGGGTGAAATAGGGGATGAACGGTTTTGCTAAATTAAGGCAAATTTGAAGCAAGAAATACAAAACTTCCGATTTAGATTTTTTTAATGGAATTTAAAAAAAGGTGTTTCTATATTTTTTGGAAATTCAGCATTTAAGCGGATGAAATAAAGGAAATTTTTTAAGGGTACTACTATGACTATGGATTTGGAACCATGGTAGGAATTTTTTTAAAAAATGAAGTGTTTGGTGATTCTAATGAATTCTGCCGTCAATGGTGTAATAGGAGGTGGCAAACTGTATCAAAATACTTGATTAGGAAAGCATTTTTAAAGCTAAATGTATGAAAATTTATATTTAGAAGTAGAAACAACCAGTCTACGCGTGCGAAGTACCGGGAATTAAGCTAGTACCTCGTAAATTTGGAGCCTATCGGCCATACGATTGCTTTTCCTGTGGTGCTGGACTCGATTCTGTGAAACTTTACGTGTCATTACGAGAACCAGTTTCATAATTTCAATATAAAGTAATAGAAATTAAAAAATGCCCATCCTGCGGTATTCTCTTGCGAGTTTTCGTGTCACCTGCCGTCTAAAGTTTTGCGCGCGCTTTTAAGACTGGGTGGGGTCGCATGCGATCCTCGGCGGTCGTTCAGTGAGATTGGTGGAGGAGGGGGGTGGAACTTGTGGGAAACATGCCAAGTCCTCTCGTTCTGGCGTTCTGCCTCCAACGGTAATCAACGGTGGGCGCTTCGTTGTTCCCCCGAGATATGTCCGCAACAGGGTAGCCATCACGCATCCTGCAGACCTGAAGGTTAATGGGAAAATCACGTGCCGTACAAAGAGGTCACGTAGCGAGCCGTTTGGATTTCGTTAGATTCTATCTGCGACCCAAATGGAAAAAAGCCGCAAGAAATGCAATACAAAATCACGAAGATGGCTCAATAATGAAGGCGAAGGTAACACGCGATATAAGTTTCATTTCTGGATAGACGAGAGAATGAAAGCCTTAAGGTCACCGATAGATGGAGGTAGTCGTTCCTACTTGCAGGTAGGTAGCTAACTTAGGTCATCAGAGACAGAGCTGACGCTCGGATGTTTGGGTAGGAGAGGGGAAGATTTCGGCCGTGCCCTTTGAAAGGAACCATCCCGGCGTTTACCTGGAGTGATTTAGGGAAATGACGTAAAACCTAAACCTGGATGGCTGGATGTGGATTTGAACTACCGTCCTCCCGAATGCGAGTCCAGCCAACTCGCTCGGTGTTTTACTTGTAAACAAAGTTTCAGGATGGAAGCAATGGCAGATACATGGACGCCTATTGACCTTCTAAGGCAACTGTGTTGATAATTTAATATACTGGCTGTATGACCTGTGTACCGCGACACGAATTCACCCAGAATAAAGCCTTAATGAGATATCTTGCGGAGTTCGTTTCATGTTCCATATCTTCATAGGGGACGAAACTTGGTTGTATCAAGTGTTATACCAGATGAAGATGGAGATATCCCTCTTCCACCGACCCCAATCCTCCCCTCCTAAGAGGTAGCAACGAATAAACTTAGCGTCATTGTCATCTAGCACAGTCAGGGTGTCTTGATTATTGGACTTCGGCACCTGTTGGTACACTGCGGTTGGTCCCAATTACCGTGGCATGAAGAAAAGATTGTAAAAGGCGATACCATGTCAACGGCTATCAGTGCTTTCGACTGCAGAAGAAACAATTAATTCCTTTAACTGGGGATTTATCAAAAATGGGTCCCATAACGTTCGGTCTTGGGTTCTTTGTTGTTCTGAGTATATATTAATGACTTGCCACTCTACATTCACGAAGATGCTAAGCTAGTTCTTTTTGCAGATACAAGTATAGCTATCACCCCTGACAAACAGGAATTAAGTGATGAAATTGTAAATGATGTCTTTCAGAACATTATTAAGTGGTTCTCTACAAATGGCCTGTCATTAAACTATGATAAAACCCGGTATATACAGTTTCACACAGTAAATGGCAAGACACCATTAATAAATTTAAACTTTGAACATAAATCTGTAGCTAAGGTAGAATATTAAAAAATTTTAGGTGTTTGAATTGATGAGGGATTGAATTGGAAGAAACACATTGAAGATCTGCTGAAAAGTTTGAGTTCAGCTATATGCTATCAGGGTCATTGCAACATTTGATGATAAACATTTCAGTAAATTAGCTTACTATGCCTATTTTCATTCACTGCTTTCATATGGTGTATTCTGAGGCAATTGAACAGTTAGTGAAAAAGTATTCACTGCACAAAAGCGTGTAATCAGAATAATTGTGGGAGTCCACACAAGATAATCCTGCAGACATTTATTTAAGGATCTGGGGATCTTCGCTGTAGCTTCACAATATATATATTCACTTATGAAATCGTTATTAACAATCCGATCCAGTTCAAAACTAATAGCAGTGTGCATAGCTACAACACTAAGAGAAAGAGTGATATTTACTATTAAAGGTGAAATCTAACTTTGGTACAGAAAGGGGTGAATTATGCTGCCACAAAAGTCTTGGGTCCTTACCAAGTAGCATTAAAATCTTACAGCCAACTGATATTTAAGAAAAAATTAAAGACATTTCTGATTGGCAACTCCTCCTACACTTTAGATAAAACCTAAAAATTAAAAAAAGAAAATAAAAAAGTTCTTAAAATATTGTCATGTATAGATACCATTTACTGACACGTTCCACATCACTACGAAATGTCGTATATGTGATCTATGGTACAAGTATTAATGTAATCCAATCTAATCGAAAGGTGACGTATTGTAAGACAATGTCTGACCACATATTATAGCATCCGGTACACCTACGTAATCTCGCTAAGAGATCATGAAGATAAAATCAGAGATATTAGATCCCACACAGAGGCATACCGACAATCTTTCTTTCGGCGAAAAATACGTGATTGGAGTAGGACGGAGAACCGTAATGGGACTCAAAGTACCCTTCGTCACACACCATCGGGTGACTTGAGGAGTAAGGATGTAGATTTAGGAATAAGAAAATTAGTAATCCTTAAATTATTTATTTTTGCTGAAGAAACATACCTATGTTACTGACTCGTCAATCAGGGTGATTACAATGAGGTTGCACAATACCGTTTCCTCTTAATACAAAATTCCCTTCCCAATATTAAATGAGATTTCACCACACTGTACCGGCATACATTCATAGGTACGTAAACTAACTAACGAAACTTGGCACGTGAATCGTAGCCGACCAACTGTACCATACAACACGGTGACTACCATACTACGGAACTCTAGCCTAGCTTCCACTCGACTAACTTGCCTACTGTCTACTGCCCGCCTCAGCGGTCAAAGATGCTGCTATATCGCAGATGCTACATCGCAGTTACAATGATATTAAGGCGTGCAGTGGTTACAAACATCAACTGAGATTATCGAAGCATATAATAGATGAATTTTACATACAAAATATAGCCGTAAGGCAAATACATGTCCGGATTCACAAAAATATCACCAAAAAAAATCCATAAATAATTATCTTCGGCCTGTAGCTGTCTACTTTCACTTAATCATTCGAAATATTTATTATTATGTCTGTTCCATTGGAACAGACGTGGGCGGTGATCCGCAACAGAGATAAATATATCCATATATATACTTTGGAAATCACGAAATTTCCCGACGTCTGCTGCTCCTGTAAGATGGACAAACGATCACATCGACAAGTGTAACACATGGAAGTTTGGGTCTGGCCGGGGAGTGTGCACGAGTAGCCGAGTGGTTGGAAGATGTTTATTTCCCATCACAAAAGAACAACGTAATATTATGGCTATTCGGAAACTTTGTAAATTATGTAGTCAACAAACAAGGAACCGACAATGTACCAGAATATCGAGAATATATAAGAGAAGAATACTTCAAAATATACAAGAAAAAAGACAATAAAAAGATTTTTGGAAATATGTTAAAAATTTTGTTTCAGAAACAAAGTATAAATTAATATCTACATATCATGAAATAGAACAAGGTAGAATGCCAAAGTAGGGTAGTGCTGTTGAGAGTGACGTACGGTGGGGACTTCATGTGTCCCGGGGCCTCTACGGTAGCCATGAAGGCCTCAACAGAACCCCGAAAAAGCATTTCGAAAGAAATGAAAATAGATAAAATGCCAAGAAGCGAAGGGTAAGGTGGTACAAATTCGATATAGATACAATTCCGATCAACGTAAGTTTTCGCTTCAAAATGTTCAAATGTTTGTTAAGCTTATGGGACTTAACTATGGGATCATCAGTCCCTAAACTTACAAACTACTTATGAACTAACTAATACTAAGGACGGCACAAATATCCATGCCCGAGGGGGGATTCGAACCCCCGACCGTAGTGGCCGTGCTGACCGTGACTGGAGCGCCTCAGTCACCTTGGCCACCGCGGCCGGCAAGTTTTCGCGCTATTTGTCTGTCTCGTAGTGTCTCGTTGTAGAATAGCAGGTTTCTACAGCTCCTCCTGTCTTTTCCAAGAATACACTGCTTTGCGATAAGGAGATATAATTTTTTCTCTTTAAAGAGGTAAGTGAAGCTACTCAGTCTAACGCGCTCTTATAAATCATCTAGTTAAGGGTGACTGGATTTGCTGTCAAAAATGCAATGTTTGGTACCACGAAGTATGCGTTGTTGCGTGACAGAAAACGTGCTTTATATGTGGAAGATGCCCGTAATCAAAATTGTACGAGGAAGTGATCACAATTGTACCTAGTGTGGTACATTTTCGATCGATTTTTCTCAATTCCGTAACCTTTTTTCTGTTTATACCGACCTGCTTCGTCAGGCAGAAGGGAAGGAGAGGAAAAAGGAAATGATGAGGGTTTTAAGGGAGTGGATAAGGAGTCATTCCAATCCCGGGACAGGAAAGACTTACCTTGGGGGGAAAAAAGGAGGGTAAACAAATACACACACACACCCACACATTTACACAGACGCAAGTACACTTCTTGTAGGGTGACATGAATAGTATGGAGGGGGAAAAAATGTGAAGAAATAAAATGTTGTATATATAAATAAATATAATTATAAAGGTGATCAGATAGCAAAAGGAAGTGTTCAGGTAGGAAAAAATAGAAAAAGCTGTTCGAGAGAGTAGTAGAAGAGAAACGTTGTTGAAATTGTGATCAATCACAGTTAGTCAACAAAGTGATGCACAGGGGTGTGGCGGTTGTATGGGCGGCCAACAGGTTATGGGGTGAAGAAAATCTGGAAAAGTTTTTCAAACCCTGTGAGGATGAAAGGAAAGTGTACTATAAGGATTCGTTCTGTTGGTAGAATAAGGTTGAAGGGTAAAAATAATCTAACGAATGAATAGAAGTGAAAACGTGTAGAAAAAAGATCGGAAATGTCGGAAAAAACAGACGGAAATATTGAAAAACGGGAATGAAAATAATCGCAAAGTTGCTACGAAATGCCGAAAATTGTTATGAAATGAAAACGTGTAGAAAAAAAGATCGGAAATGTCGGAAGAACAGACGGAAATATCGAGAAACGGGAATGGAAATAATCGCGAAGTTGCTACGAAATGCCGAAAATTGTTAAGAAATGTAAACGTGTAGAAAACAGATCGGAAATGTCGGAAGAACAAACGGAAATATCGAAAAACGGAATGGAAATAATCGCGAAGTTGCTACGAAACGCCGAAAATTGTTACGGAAAGCCGAAAATTGTTATGAAGTGCCAGTTAAAGGTTAAAGTAAATGAAGTTCTGAGATGATGTTAGCGCAGTAAAATGAGAACTGTAGATGAAAGGGGTATTTTCGAGATGCAGTTTTGAAATCGGCATCTGCTACAATATGAATAAAAAAATAATAAAGACGTTGGTCGTTTTGTTTGGATAGGCTCCCAAGTTAATATTTGTTGTATGTAGTCTAATTGCCTGGAGAAAATTAAATTGTAAACTAAGAAGGGAGGTAAAAATAGAGTGAAAATACTATGTAGAACATAAACAGAAGGAGAAAGTAAGAGGACAGAAAAGATTTCGAAAGGTAACAGAGCAATAACAAACGATCGTAATTGTTAGATTCAAATTGATGAAACGAAAATTATAGAGAGAAACTTTCCTGGTGGGATAAACAAAAATAAAAAAATAGAAAAGAGATGACTTACCAAAAGGACCGGCTCGTCGATAGAAACTTCACTAGTGTACTTGCGTCTGTGTAAATGTGTGGGTGTGTGTGTATTTGTTTACCCTCCTTTTTCCCCCCAAGGTAAGTCTTTCCTGTCCCGGGATTGGAATGACTCCTTATCCACTCCCTTAAAACCCTCATCATTTCCTTTTCCCTCTCCTTCCCTTCTGCCTGACGAAGCAGCTAGGCTGCGAAAGCTTGTATGTGTGTTTGTGTGTAATTTTATTTTATTTTATTTGTTTCTATCGACGAGCCGGTCCTTTTGGTAAGTCATCTCTTTATATATATAATCTGAACCAAAGTGTGGTCCCCCTTCTTCCCCTGTGCCCGACATGGTGGATTGGAGCGCTGGTGACACAGCGCGTGCTCTCCGGACAGCGACGCTGACACTCGGGCTGGCAGGACAAGAGCGCGACCTGTCGGTGTGGATCCGCGGCGCGCAGGAGTGGATGACCGGCGGCGGAGTGGTGCTCACCGGAGGCCCTCGCTGCGCCGCGCTGCCGGGCCATCGATCTGCGCCGCTCTTGGCCGCCGGCCAACCATCCGAAGGCCCTGCCTGAGCCGCGCCAGCTGCCCGCTCCAGCTGCGCGGAGGAGGGGGCGTGTGCCCTGTCTGCACGATCTCGCGCCGGCACAGTCAGCGCGACGCACCACTCGTGTCCTTTTCAGGGGATCCGAACTACATGCGCAGATCAGTGAACATTTCGCCGTTCTGCGCATTCGTCAGCGTAGAAGCTAGTTTACACGACGATACTATGTTTGATGAAACTGCGCTACATGCCAGTGCGCATGCGCAGGTGTTCACGCAACTCGTTGCCGAAACTAAAAAGTTTCGGTATCTTCAAACCTTGGCGAAACTGATTGGGTGTGTTTTTAGGTTAGGTTATCTATGTCTATAAATGTGAATATCTGTTCGGTGTACGTTTATCACTGAACCACAAGACATAAAGAGCTAAAAATTTGTACAGTTACTGATGTCTACCCGGGGAAGGCTTTAGGCACGGTTTTATGGTAATCTTATAGATATTTAGTAATTTGAAGAAAATAACGCGAAATGCGGAACAATAATTACTCTTTGAAAATTATATTTACTCTTCGAAAATGGTTTTATTGGTTCCATTGTTGCTTGAGGTTTGATAATGAGAAAAGAGTGGAGTATATTGGGATGTAAAGTTATCGGTTTATGTAAAGTTCTACGTGTGTGTGTGTGTGTGTGTGTGTGTGTGTGTGTGTTAATATTTCGCTCTGCGGCGAAAACTACAGAACGCAAATTAATGGTCTGTGTGTAATTGTTCTCCGAAACCCCTCGCTGTACACCACAGCAGTTCCATGCCGATAGCTATAAGGCATGGTGCTTGAAAGTAGTCAAATTATAAATATAATTATTCCACATCGCATCAACGGGTTCTACACAAATCTATAGTTTTGTTCCGATGTTCATGAAATTTTGCACACTCGACCTCAAAAACAAGAGGAATGTCACCGTCTGTATAAAATTTCGTTCGGTGCATGGTGGAGGGTACTTAACTTACGGAATTTTAGCAAATGCATAGTTTTGCTCCAATCATTGATTTTTTGCACACATGACCTTTGAACCAAGAGGAAGATCACTGGGTACATAAATGTTTGTATGTTACATGACATAGGGTACGTTTCAGAAAACTTCGCCGAGAGAGGGAAAGGTGGAACGAACAGAGAGCTGCGAGAGAAAGAGGTGGATGCAGAGAGAGGGCAGAAGGGGATGTGGACTACGAGAGCGTGGGATAAACACCCGGGCAACGCCAGGTTTACAGCTAGTAACCAGTACAGAACAAAATACAACATAAAGGGGGAAACGCAAGAAATAATTCGCTTTTTGAACCTATATGCGATGCATAGGCGTTTCTGAGATTTTAACGATGAAAATTTCAGGAATAAGCAGCGGCGTATTAGTGCTCTTGAAGCAATTATTCGTGATTTAAATATTGAAGGGTTGACGATTAGCGAATTTCAGACTAAAATTCAATTCGAAATACCTATACAAACGAGCTATAGCAACTGTGGATTTCGTAACACGGTACAGGTACTAAATGTTCAAATGTTTGTATAGCTTATGGGACTTAACTATGGGATCATCAGTCCCTAAACTTACAAACTACTTATGAACTAACTAATACTAAGGACGGCACAAATATCCATGCCCGAGGGGGGATTCGAACCCCCGACCGTAGTGGCCCTGCAGACCGTGACTGGAGCGCCTCAGTCCCCGCGGGATTTCTTTTAGTGGTCATGTGTATTACTTCACACTTTCCGTTATTTAGTGTCAATTTCCAATTTTCGCACCGTGTAGAAATTTTGTCCAAATCGCTCTGCAGTTGCTTTTGATCGTCTGTTCACTAACCGATAAACGACAGCATCATCCGCGAACAGTCTAAGGGAGCTATTCAGATTCTCTCCTAAATCGTTTATAAACACAAGGAAGAGTAGGGGATCTATAACGCTTACCTAGGTAACGTCAGATATCACTTGTTTTACTCGTTGACTTGCCGTCAATTACAACGAACTGTGTCCTAAGAAAATGTTCAAATGTTTGTAAATCCACCGGACTCAACTGCTGGATTATTATTACTTAGCTTACAAACTACTTAAACTAAGGTAAACTAACCTAAGGACAACACAAACACCCATGCCCGAGGGAGGACTCGAACCCCCGCCGGCGAACTGCCGAGCGCATTGCAGCAGTGCGCACGGCTAACCCGCCGCAGCTATAGCCTGACATGCCAAGCCACATACGAGATAGGTGAATATAAATGGATGTTCTGTTTTGAATACTATAGCTGTTTCTGTCCAGTAAACGATAGAATTTTACTTAGGGCAGTGGTGGCGTTGTGTGCTAAAGTTGGCAGCGACCGACGAATTAGACACTTCGGAAAACCTGTCGCGTAAAATGAGTGACATAGTCTTTCATGTTGACCATGAAGTAAATAATTAATTCTGTTCCTGCCTTGTAATTCCTGTTTTGTAGTTGACAGATAAACTGATGTAATTTCGCCACATTTAGAGTTTTGACGTAAAGACTAAATTTTACTTACTGCGGTGGCGTAGTGTGCAAATGTTAGCAACGAAATGTTAGCTTTATGAGGGCATAAGTTTCTTAAGACTGTTAAATCCGTACACAAATAATTGTTCATACGTTGTTTAAAGCGACAGGGAGTCCAATAATACTGTATTCGGTAGTGCCAGTCCAGTAGACTAATATGTGTCAGAGGTTCTGCCGAGGATTGTTTGTTTGGCACCCAAAACATCGATAATCTCGGATGTCGATGTTTTCGTTTCGATGTTTATCGTACATCTATTTCTTTTAATTGATGTTAACACCGAAGTTACCATCGATGTTTGTCTAATATCGATTATCCCTTGTGGAGTAGTTGGTAGCACTTCAATTTTTGACATTCACGTTTTATTACAGCTGGAGAATTTAAATCGTAATCTTCATTTTACCACTCTTAACGGCTATGTACACTCATGATTATTGTATTGTGCACATCTACAGAAAACAATCTTTCGAATAAGTTTCATTGGACTCATAAATTATCGTAGAAAATCGGTACTTCAATTTTCAAGTTCGTTTATTTATATAATATCACGTGACATTCCCAGCTTAATGTTGATAATATGAGGAGAACCAGCACCTCCTACAGACGACAGAACGCAATATTCACTGAAGGGAGTTTCTACCCTATGGCACAGACCATCTATGGCAAATACCAGAGATAGCATTGCGCGTTTCCCAGATCAATGGCGTCTCCCTATCTCTGCCGTGTTGTGGTTTGAAACCAACATCTAACGTTTTGCTCCTGGTCTAACAGTTTTGCCCCGCGTCATGTGACGGAATTTTCGGCATTACGAGCAACAGTTATCTCATTTATACTTAAAATCAAGCTAGAATGTAGGTATCATTGGTACTGTTTCCATTTAAGCTAGTATCTTACCAGTTATTCATCATTGTCTAATCAGGTACCATATTTCACTTCTGACAACTCTTCACCTAGTAGAAAAGTGACGGCTACGTTAAAAAAAATATCACGAGGAACCGAACCCATGATCTCCCACATCTGAACCCACCGGCACAATTCTTGTAACGTCAATATAGTAGCTAGTCTTCCGTCAAGCGAATATGTGTTCAAGAATGGAATTAATATTTATCGATGTTGGAATTTTTCCTTCCATTACAGACTAAACATTATCTAAATTAAAAAAAAAATTGACGTTTGTTTGTCTGCTAGGAAAACCTTAGAATTTTGATGATCGGTGAGTCAGTGAGAGACAGATTAGCAATTTTCGACTGTTAATATTTCGTGAAATATCAGGTGTAGAATAGTATGATTTAAAAATATAGCTAGATATGCTATCTGAAAATTCAGGCTTCCAGATTTATCCACAACGTAAATACAGGAGGTTCGAAAGTGCCGTGAACTGCTTCACGGCTGTGCGCTCGACTTGGCGGGGCCATTTCCGTGCCTCCCAGATACACTGCTCAAAACAGTTAATGGATCAGGTGAGATACCATACATATGGTAACGTTTTTTTATTCAGATATTGGTTACAGATGAACCTTGGGTGTGATACTGTACGATATTTTGCTTATCAACTCTTTACTTGAGATTTGCATGGCACCATGGAGCGACCATCATAGTGAAAATAGTGAAAATGTCATTCTCATTGCTTTCTAATATACATAGTTGTGTCAAAGTCACAGAGGAGGTAGGCGACCATGATTAATAGTAAATAAAGTCTGCAATAGGCTGCATAGGTCGCTGTATTGATTAAAGTCATGAAGTGGATAAAATTGGACTATTTGACGCGTTTCGGCCTGGGCCATCATCAGAATCTTTGAAAGGTAAATAGTTATTGTACAATATAAGAAGAGAAATATTGAAAAAAAATTACAAACTTGTTAGAAAGAAATTCAGCACACGTACCCTGCATACATAGATTATACGTACGTCAGTACAAATGGATACATGTTGTTCTTGTAACATTAAGGAGTAGACTGAGGACACGGTAAAGGTAACACAGGTTTTGATCACCAGATGGCGTGCCGTTCTTGAACATAAAGCCTAGTGGCGCCGTGAGAAGTGAAATTACACTAGGTAAAATTACAATCGATGAAAGGAGAAAATATAAAAATGCAGTACATGAAACAGGCAAAATGGAGTACAGACGACTAAGAAATGAGATTGACAGGAAGTGCAAGATGGCTAAGCAGGAGTGGCTAGAAGGCAAATGCAAGGATGTAGAAGAATGTATAAATAGGGGAAAAATAGATACAGCTACAGGAAAATAAAAGAAACATTTGGAGATAAGAAAAACAGCTCTATGAATATCAAGGACACTGATGGAAAACCAGTTCTCAGCAAAGAAGGGAAAGCTGAAAGGTGGAAAGAGTATATAGAAGGGCTCTACAAAGGAAATGAACTTCGAGACAATATTGTAGGAAGGGAAGAGGATGTAGATGAAGATGAAATAGGTGATACTGTACTGAGAGAAGAATTTGACAGAGCCCTGAAAGACCTAAGTCGAAACAAGGCCCCAGGAGTAGATGATATTCCCTCAGAGCTACTGAAGTCTCTGGGAGAACCAGCCATGACAAACCTGTTTCATCTGGTGTGTAAGATGTATGAGACAGGCGAAGTACCCTCAGACTTTAAGAAAAATGTTATAATCCCCATTCCAAAGAAAGCAGGTGCAGGCAGGTGTGAAAACTACAGAACCATCAGTTTAATAAGTCATGGTTGCAAAATATTAACACGAATTATATACAGAAGGATGGAAAAACTGGTAGAAGCCGACCTCGGGGTTCAGGAGAAATGTCGGAACTCGGGAGGCAATGCTCACTTTACGGCTTATCCTAGAAGATAGATTAAGAAAAGGCAAACCTAAATTTCGAGCTTTTGTAGATTTGGAGAAGGCTTTTGACAATGTTGATTGGAATAAACTCTTTCAAGTTCTGAAGCAAGCAGGAGTAAAATATAGGGAGCGTAAGGTTATTTACAACTTGTACAAAAATCAGACAGCGGTTGTCAGAGTTGAAGGGCATGAAAGGGATGCAGTGGTTGGAAAGGGAGTAAGACAGGGTTGTAGCCTTTCTCCAATGTTATTCAATTTGTACATTGAGCAAGCTATAAAGGAAAGCAAGGAGAAATTTGGAGGAGGAATTAAAGTTCAGGGTGAAGAATTAAAAACATTGCGTTTTGCCGACGACATCGTAATTCTGTCAGATGCAGCAAAGGACCTGGAGGAGCAATTGAACGGAATGGACAGTGTGCTGAAAGGTGCATATAAGATGAACATTAACAAGAGCAAAACTAGGGTAATGGAGTGCAGTGTAAGAAAATCAGGTGATGCTGTAGGAATTAGATTGGGAAACGAAGCAATAAAGGAGGTAGATGAGTTTTGTTACTTGGGCAGTAAAATAACAAATGATGGTCGCAGAACAGAGGATATAAAATGCAGAATGGCAATGGGTAGAAAAGCGTTCTTGAAAAAGAGAAATTTGTTAACATCGAATATTGATTTAAGCCTAAGGAAGTCCTTTCTGAAGGCATTTGTATGGAGTGTTGCCTTGTATGGGAGTGAGACATGGACGATAAACAGTGCGGACAGGAAGAGGATTGAGGCTTTTGAAATATGGTGCTACAGAAGAATGCTGAAGATTAGGTGGGTGGATCGCGTAACTAATGAGGAGGTACTGAACAGAATTGGGGAGAAAAGAAATTTCTGGCATACCTTGACTAAAAAAAGGGATAGATTGGTAGGACACATTCTTAGACATCACGGAATTGTGAATTTAGCGTTGGAGGGAAGTGTGTGGGGTAAAAATCGCAGAGGAAGACCAAGAGATGGATACAGTAAGCAGATTCAGTCAGACGTAGGTTGCCGTTCTTATGTGGGGATGTAGAGGCTTGCTCAGGTTAGGGTATTGAGGAGAGCTGCATCAAACCAGTCTCCGGACTGAAGACCACAACAACAACAACAAAATTACAATTTAGCAATACAAAAACAAATATGTTACTTATTACAAATGCTTTTAAAACATGTCTTATGGGGTTAAAAAATGAATAAATGCCATGCTATAAATCATGAGTGGGTCAGAATGGTTGATCTAGAGAATGAATCGTGAGGTGGCAGAGCTGGATATTATAAACAAATTAACAGTTATTGATAAACAATATACATACGGAATCACAGAAAACAAAGGTTGTAATGATGAACATCATAACAATGCTGTAACATAATGTGTATTTGATGCATAGATACTACTATATGGCACCAAGTTTGATTATGGTGTCTAGGTATTTGCTTTCTAATATGGAGTGTTATCACCTCGGACGGCCAGTAGAGTTGCACACCTGCATGGCACGGACATTGTGAGGATTTCAATCTGCTCTTGACAGGTGTTTGACTATTCTTCCAAGAGTGCAATATTCAGCTCTGGAACCGTGGTGGCAACTGTTGGTCTGGCTGCAATGCTCTTGACAAGTGCATCCCAGACATCCTCATCAAGGTGAACAAGCTGACCATTCCATTAGCTTGAAGCATACTGTCTACCAGTGCAGTTATATCGGGACGAGTGTTATCGTCCGCCAGAAGCAACCCATCTCCCATGGCACCAGCTATGCCTCTGAGAAGTCAAAGGGCCATTCCGAAATTCAACAATGTCCCTCTCTGGAAAAGTTAAGTCCACCCTTTTTAGCATCACTTTTTTCGAACAGTCACTACACTAAACCATCCAGGTCCAACAGTTATACTGAAATCAAATCTGGCCCATTTTGTCTCCCGTTTCCGCCGGTTGTCCTGGGTGTCGGTGGCCGAGTAGAGAGAGACCGACACAGGGAAATAGGATGCACGCGTGTGCGGGTACGGAGTCTGAGCCAGTGGGACAGCAGAAACTAGAAACACTAAGGCACATTAGAACAAGTTGTATATTTCGTAGAAATATGATACTTAACTTTTACAAAGTTCATGACTGCCAACTAAGTGTACTGCTGAGACATAGTTGAACTAGGTAGAAGCCTGCCTACTGATGAGACCCAGTGCCTGTCTTAAACCCAAGTGAACGATGCAGTCCAGTGGTGGCCAAGAGTGGAGTTGCAGCAGAGGGCGCTCGTGGCTGACGTCGTAAGAACGCCGCGCCGTGCGTGCATGGCGACGCGCGGCGAAAGTACGTGGCGCGCACTTCAGACATGTGCGACACCACAGCCCCCACAAAAGTAATCGGACCATGTAAAATCTCCTCTTCAGCAGTACTACTACCAACACCTGATTCACCAGGATTAAAGTCAATGGTATCTACACTCTTATCCACTGTCTGGAGGGAACGTCGAAATCTCCTCCTGTAGCGAGGCATCTCTGAAGCCGTTCAATGCTGTTGCCTGCGTGGCAGCCACACGACGACTGACGCTGTCTTACCAGAAACACGACTTATGCAGGTTTTCAAGAAGGGACGTCGAAGAGATGTGCAGAACTATAGGCCCACATCTCTAACATTGGTCAGTTGTAGAATTTTTGGAACACGTATTATGTTAGAGTATAACAACATTTCTGGAGACTAAAAATCTGCTCTGTAGGAATCAGCATGGGTTTCGAAAAAGGCAATCGTGTGAAACCCAGCTAGCGGAGGGCCATAGACACGGGTTCTTAGGTAGATGCCTTGTTTCTTGACTTCCGCAAGGCGTTTGATACAGTTCCCCACAGTCGTTTAATGAACAAAGTAAGAGCATATGGTCTATCAGACCAATTTTGATATTGGATAGAGGAGTTCCTAGATAACAGAATGCAGCATGTCATTATCAATGGAGAAAGTCTTCCGAAGTAAGAGTGTTGTCAGGTGTGCCACAAGGGAGTGTCGTGGGTCAGTTGCTGTTGAAGATATATATAAATGACCTTGTGGATAACATCGAAAGTTCACTGAGGCTTCTTGCGGATGATGCTGTAGTATATAGAAAATTGTATTGAAATGCAGGAGGATCTGCATCGAATTGACGCATGGTGCAGAGAATGGCAATTAAATCTCAATGTAGACAAGTGTAATGTGCTGCGAATACGTAGAAAGAAAGATCCTTTATCATTTAGCTACACTATAGCAGGTCAGCAACTGGAAGCAGTTAATTTCATAAATTACCTGGGAGTAGACATTAGGATTGATTTGAAATGGAATGACCATATAAAATCCATCGTCAGTAAAGCTATTTCCAGACTTATATTCATTGGAAGAATCCTAAGGAAATGCAGTCCGAAAACAAAGGAAGCAGGTTACAGTACACTTGTTCGCCGGCTGCTTGAATACTGCTCACCAGTGTGGGATCCGTAGAAGGTGATAGAAGAAGTAGAGAAGATCCAGCGGAGAGCAGCGCGCTTCGTTACAGGATCATTTGGTAATCGTGAAAGCGTTACGGAGATGATCGATAAAATCCAGTGGAAGACTGCAGGAGAGACGCTCTGTAGCTTGGTACGGGCTTTTCTCGAAGTTTCGAGAACATACCTTTACCGAGAAGTCTAACAGTAAATTGCTCCCTCCTAAGTATATCTCGCGAAAAGATAACGAGGATAAAATCAGAGCGATTAGAGCCCACACAGAGGCATACCGGCAATCCTTCTTTCCGCGAAAAATACGTGATGGAATAGGAGGGAGATCCGATAGTGAAGTACCCTCCGCCACACACCGTCGGGTGGATGTAGATGTAGAAACATAATCACACGGCATTTAAAAGTGGTGTCCGTTGACACCGGTAACCGTAAATTTCGTCGTCCTTGCGCGACAGGTATCAAACGACAACTCAACTGCTGGTACTTTTTATCTACACAATTGTCTCAGTTGCACTCCCATTCCATTAATTATGAGAGAATTAGAGGTCTCTGGGTCCGCCATGTGTGACTGCTGCCCACACCACTCGTCCACCACCATGATATGGTGATGTTTCCTGCACATTCCCTCCAGTTGATGGAACCACGACTGTACGATTGAACATAAAATGAAAATTATATTTCTGGAGACAGGAAAACTGTGTCAGAATCAACACCATTTCCCAAAGTGCAACCCAGCTCGCCCTATTTTTCCATAAGACACAGACACCTGGGACAAGTTGCAGGTAGAAGCCAGATGCCGTGTTTCTCGACTTGTGAACGGCTTTCGGTACAGTTCTTCGCCTGATTAATAAAGTGAAAATTGGAATATACGATCAATTGTAAGACATGATTGCAGAGTTCCAAGCTGACAGAAAGCAGCATGTCTTTCTCAAAGGAAAGAAGTCATCAGCTGCTGCAAAAGCCAAAAGCATTCCACCTCGAAATGTGTCGTTAATAGCTTTCCTTGTTTCGATGCTGAAACCAGTGACGTTTGACACTAACATTTGAGTACAAAGACAAAAACGGACAACAGTATACTGCAATAAACATGCGTGTGGATCAGATGTCACAAAATCATTTCAAACCGATATAACGTACCGTATCATTACTTTCATTGTTGCTAGTCCGAAATAAGTATATATTTATTGCAAAGAACACATATACAAATGAAAAAATTCTGTTAAAACTGCATCCACACTTTGTACTGGTGACATTCTCGATCAAGTATTGTTAACAACTACGAAAATATTTTTAAAGAAGGTGTTTATTTTATTATTCAACAGATGCGATGCTTTTCAGTCAACCACAGCAGCAACAGAAGAAGAAACATCTGAAAAACACACCAACACTAGGTAGAAAATTGAGCGTGTTTTTATGATGTTTACTTCAAGGGAATTGCAGGATAGGTCATCAGAAGCTTCACTCTTGGGGCAGCTGAGTGTCATTAATTACGGGTTTTGTTAGAGTATAGACAGAGATCAGGGTTGTTTCCATGGTGGAACTTGTGCTCAACGACTGTTTATATGAGTCGTAGAAATTTTTTCAGCAAAATGTCGTAAGTATTAATTTATTCACAGATCTAGATTTCGACCACTGTGCGGTCATTATCAATGGTTTAAGACACCATACAGTATCAATTTTTACCACAATCCTGTATAAATAGTGACATTTATTAATTCAGAACATTGTAAATTTAAAAAAATACATATTAAAATTATAATAAATCATAACCATTATTACAATAAACATACCACTTTTGTGTCCCGACTTCGTCGCCGCTTCTGTGTCTCAGCCTTGTCGTAGGTGTCGGTGGCCGAGTGGAATGTGACCGACACAGGAATAAAGATAGCACGCTGGTGCAGGTACGGAGGGGAGCAGCCAGAAACTATAAACACTAGAGTAAATTAGAAAGAAATATATATTGCACAGAATGTAACAATACTTAACTTTTACATAGTACTGCAGAATGTTGATACATAGTTGTTGGAGGCCTGCCTAGTGCCTGTACGATAGCAAAGTCTTCACTGGTGCCTATCTGATTACGAAGGTCCTAACTGGTTGCTATCTCAGTCCGAAGTGCGAAGTGAACGATGTCCTTCAGTGGTGGCCACGAGCGGAGTTGTCGCAGAGGGCGCTCGTGGCTGTCGTCGTGAGAACGCCGCGCCGTGCGTGCATGGCGGCGCGCGGCGAAAGCAGGTGGCGCGCACTTTGTACTTGTGCGACACCACAACCACAAATACAGTTTTTTATGTAAGAACCAGTCGCCAATGACAAACGCTGACGTCACCTGTGTAAACATTGTAACTGCTGCATCGTTTAAACGTAACCTCCAACATGGTGGTCATAATGTTTTACATGGTTTAATCGTTTTATTTTAGGGTATGTATTTTATCATTGATAAAACCTTGTATAACTGGTTTTATAACTTGACATGTATTTTATCTAACTCGTTCTTTTGTATTTATTTTAGCACTGATAATGACCACACAGTTATCGAAATCAAGATCAGTGAATAAATTAATACTTACAACTGATTGCTGAAAAAAATTTCTACAAGACTGAGATCAATCAACGCAAAACATTAGTTGTTGTTGCACGAAATTCTTGTCGTTTATGACTTCGATTTGTGCATTTAAATGATGAACACAACAATATTAACGAGGCAAATTATATCCAAAATCCGTAGTATTCCGATCTGTGAAATATTGCCTCCCACCTTATTTCTCGTTGTTTCTAAAAGAATCTCACTTCGATTCTGCCGGCGTCGCTCTATTGCATTACTGCATCTCGTATTCGATTTATAAAACTAGGTCGCGAACTGGGTCTTAGGCGGAGAATGACGCAATGAATTCTACGCCCGTCGAATCCCGATCTGCAATGCGGCGGATGCCTTCTTCTGGGACGAGGAAATATGGCCTTATTCTGCACACCTAGCAGATACGGTGATATGCTTTTGCAGTGCGGTACATTGTACTGTAATGAGTCGTATCATATAACTAGCCGCGGTGGAGTGGCTGAGCGTTCTAAGGCGTAATGCTGCGGAGCGCTCAGTTGCTCGCCGTCGGACGTTCGAGTCCTCCCTCGAGCATTAGTTTTTAAGCCTAGGGACATGACCAACGTAGTCAAGCCCGCTTAGATTTACAAAGGTTTGAATTTTTTTTTTCATATAACTAGAATGAAAGAGATTACACTGGCATGTTATAGGCTCACTTTAGCTTCCTCCTGTAGTTTTTTTACTTTTGAATATATTTCCGAGAATAAATAATAAAAATTAAGTAAAATTATTTAATTATATAAATGACAATACTATCATATAGAATTTTTAATGAAATAGGTCAAGAGACTAGGTCAGACGAATCGAAAAACTTGTGGAATCCAACCTTGGGGAAGATCAGTTAGAATTTAGGAGAAATGTAGGAATATGGGAAGCAATACTCGCATTATGACTTATCATAGAAGATTGGCTAAGGAAAGGAAAACCTACGTCTTTAGCATTTGTACATTTGGAGAAAGCCTTTGAAAGTGTCGACTGTAATAAACTCTTTCAAATTCAGAAGGTAATAGGGGTAAAATATAGGGAGAGAAGAGTTATATTCAACCTATACAAAAACCGGACAGCGGTTATTAGAGTCCAAGGGCAAGAAAGGGACGCAGTGGTTGGGAAGGGAGTAAGACAGGGTTGTAACCTTTCCCCAATGCTGTTTAACCTGTACATTAAGCATGCAGTGAAAGAATGGAAGGAGAAATTTGGAGAGGGAATTAAATTCAGGGGGAAGAAATAAAAACCTTGCGGTTTGCCAACGACATTGTAAGTCAGAGAGCGCAAAGGATCTGGAAGAGCAACTAAATGGAATGGACAGTATCTTGAAAGAAAGATATAAGTTGAACATTAACAAGAATTAAACGAAGGTATTGGAATGTAATGTCAGATAATCAGGCGATGCTGAAGGAATTAGATTAGGTAATGAGACAATAAAAGTAGTAGATGAATTTTATTATAACTTCTGATGGCCGAAGTAGAGAAGATATAAAATGCTGAATGGCACTGGGAAGAAAAGCGTTTCTGAAGAAGCGAAATATGTTGACATCCAACATTAGTTTTAATGTTAGGAAGTCCTTTCTGAAAGCTTTTGTCTGGAGTGTAGCATTGTATGGGAATGAAACATGGACGATAAGGAGTTCAGAAAAAAAAAGATGATAGAAGCTTTTGAAATGTGATGCTACGGATGAATGATGAGAATTAGATGGGTATATCACGTGACTAATGGGGAGGTGCTTAACCGAAAAGGAGTTTCTGGCATATCCTGACTAAGAGAAGGGATAGATTGGTGGAACACATTCTGAGACATCAAGGAATCGCCAACTTAGCATTAGAGGGAAGTGTGTGGGGTAAAAATCGTAGAGGGAGACCGAGGGACGAATACAGTAAGCAAATTCAAAAGGATGTAGGTTGCCGAACGTACTCCCAGATGAAGAGGCTTGCAAAGGACAGGATAGCGTGGTGAGCTGCATCAAACCAGTCTTCGGACTGACGACCATAACGACAACAGGTCAAATTAAATATATAAAATAATAAAATAAGTAATTATTTTTTATATTTCATTTCTTATTTACATTTATATAAATAAAAATCCTATGTCATGATGTTTGTCCGCGATGCACTTCGAAACTATCTAACTGATCGTAATGACGATTTGCCTAGTATAGGCCTACTTGATTTCATCCAACTTAAAAGACATGATAGTTTTTTCCTTGATTAATAAAGTCAATATTATTTCATTGGAAATTAAATTGTATCTAGGTTGGGTAAGTATCCAATAATTAGCGTCGTTCGTCAACTTGAAGTCGGGTCTAAAAAGCAACAAAGTTCTCGGTTGGTAAGCGAAAGTCGCGTTTTCAAAACTCGTTGAGATAGCGGAGTTTTTCTGATTGTTTTAACTCGTTCGCGGTCCGTGGGGAATATAATTCCCACGTTATGAAATCAGCTTTGAAAAAATTAAAATTCAGGGGTTTCTGTATTAATACAGTGCAATAAACATCAAAATATGTGTTTTAAAACTTTTGGTCGAACTGTTGATTGTATTTCACGAACAGCATAGACGTTTGTGTCGAGGTATGTTATTACTTGGACGTTATTTTTTGATAGTTAATACTGCCAGATCAATAATACTTCGCCCCAGCACCAAGGACAAGACAATTCGCTGGTGGAATAAAATAAAACGAACCACACTTACGCTTACACTCTCAGCCACGTACAGACGGCAACGCGACACAACCTCTAAGATTGACAGATTAATGCCTCAGAAGTGGCTACACGCCGCACCAAACGGCAAAATGTCGTACTAGAAGCATGTTGTTCATCAACAAAAATGCAACTTTAAGGATTGATGCATAAAATACAGTATCAATCAACCTTTAATTCGTTGTTGTCCAGGAACAACACGAAATGAAAGGGTTAACGGTATTCCTTTGCTCCATTCATGGGAATACGTCGTACCGCTTCTGTACGCTCCTGGGCCCTAGCGGTATTCCGCTAGCTCTTGTTTCCGTTTGTTGTTAAACATAGCTTTTAGGGCTGTGGGAAGTATGTTAATCAGTAATAACGGTGTTTTCGGCGTTCTAGGGGAAGTAAGCTTACCACCAAAGTCGATATTGAAAGGTTCCTGAGAAATACACATACCAAAAGGAGCATATGCCATCTCGGATGCTAAAAAGTTACCTCAAGAGCTGCCACATCTCAAGAATGTGTTCCACCAAAATGGCTATACAGACAGACAGATTCGACGGGCTTTCAGTTCGAACCACCACGTGAACCAGCTGAAGACACTTCCAGTTCTGTTGCTTTCCTTCGTCCGCCAGCTAAGACTAGAGCACTTCTTGGCTATGTTAAAGATGATTTAGGCCTAAGACGTTTATAAAATACCTTGTGAGTGCGGTAAAACATACATTGCCCAGACTGTTCGTACCGTCAGTAACAGATGAGTTGAACATCACCACCATACGCGATTGATGCAGCCTGAAAAATCCGCGGTGGCTGATCACACAGGATGCTATACGACGAGACACAAGTTGTTGTAAACACCTCAGGTTACTGGTATTGTATTTTGAAAGAATCAATTGAAATAAAAATAACATAACACAATTAATCGTGACAGTGGTTATTTTCTGAGTAAATCGTGGAATCCTGTGTTATCAGACCTGAAGAGACATCAGCATCTGCATCAAATAACAACGAATGAAAATCCATAATGATCTATCATTTTTGACATTACCCACCACTGTAGGCGGTACAACTTCTCTCGCACCAGGGTTCAGCAGCTACGAGTAAACTCACGCCCTCTGTACTTAGCGCATGCGCCTTCGTACTTTCGTTGCGTATATAGAGCCAGCCATTCCACAGTTTGTCACGGCGAGAGCGGCTTAGCTTCCTCACCTGATGATGGCGGCCAGTTGGACCGCAGAAATATTGTGTACAGATGACAGAATGATCCGGCTGGAAACCCATGAAGAATTTGAAACTCCAACATTGCCACCAACAGATTTTGTATTCATATCTCTGTACTCACCTGACAAAAATTCTGTTCATCCTGCCACCGAATTCACTAATCCCCACCATATCTAACTTCAACCTATCCATTTCTCTTTTCAAATTTTCTAATTTACATACTCGATTAAGAGATTAAACATTCCATGCTCCGATCCGTAGAATGCCTGTTTTGTTTTTCTTGATGACGACATCCTCCTGAGTAGTCCCCGCCCGGAAATCCGAGAGGAGGACTATTTTACCTCCGGAATATTCTACCCAAGAAGACGTCATCATCATATATTCACACAGTAGAGCTGTGTGTTCTCGGGAAAAGTAACGTCTGTAGTTTCCCCTTGCTTTCAGCCGTTCGCAAAGCCACGTTAGCTGATGTTACAAGGCCAGCTCAGTCAATCATACAGACTGTAGCCCCTGTAACTACTGAAAAGGCTGCTGCCCCTCTCCAGAAACCACACGTTTGTCTGGCCTCTCCACAGATACCCCTCCACTGTGGTTCTACCTACGGTACGACTATCTATCGTTGAAGCACGCAAGCCACCCCAACGCGGCAATGTCTGTGGCTCTTGAGGGTGTAGCTGATGGTTAATATATTTCTTAAAAAACCTCTACCTTTGTTTGGCTTTGTGTTGCAAATACCAAGGTCATAGAAGGCAGAAAACTACGGAACATACATGGAAGTGAAGATTCTGAGAAAGTGGATAGGTGTAACAAAATATGTCGAGGAAAAATCAGAAACTTGTGACCACTGGACGTTCTGACTTTTTTCTTTTTTTTTTCGTTTTTCTTTGTTTTCCTTTTTTCTTTTTTCTTTTTTTTTTCTTTTTTACATTTTTATTTATGTTTATTTTTCAGTGAAAGACCTCTACATAGTCGCTTTCTGAAGAAATGTTTTCTTTAACCCCAATATACAGTGCGTTAGTTTTTTTTATAAAGTTACTACACACGTTATATTAATAATATACAGGTTGTCTGACGGAAGACGCGTCCGCGGATCGCGCGGTACGGCTCCCGGCCGCCGCCACCGCATACGCCGGCCACGGCAGCGCCCGATTCTCGGACTCTATTGTGCCGCGGGCGCATACACTGAGTTAAAGTCTAAAAAACGTTGCCATCTGAGTAACCTAAGCTTACCTTTATTTACAGTAGATGTTCAAAATGATGTCCCTCTACTGGAAGAGCTGCCTGACATCTCTTGAACACATTTGCGAGCACTCGACTAATTTCGGCTGCAGAAATCTGGGAAATGACTAGTCGAATCTTTTTTTACGAAACAATAAATTATGGCAGGTATGTGAACAATACCCTGCATCCATTTTTTCAAGAACTTTCACCCAACGAAAAGCTGTACGGTTATTTCATACAGGACAATGCATGACCACACATTGCCAATGCTTCTGTGGCAGCAATACGAAGTGTTTTTGATGATAGGATAGTTGAATGGCCTCCTCGTTCTCCACATCTAAATCCCTGTGACTTTTATCTTTGGGGAATGTTAAAAGACAAGGTGTATGCAAGCAATCCCCATACACTCGAAGAGTTGGAAGACAGGATTCGACTAGTCATTTTCCAGATTTCGGCAGCCGAAATTCGTCGAGTGTTCGCAAATGTGTTCAAGAGATGTCATGCCGCTCTTTCCATAGAGGGACATCAGTTTTAACATCTACTGTAAACAAAGGTAAGCTTAGGTTACTCAGATGGCAATGTTTTTTAGACTTTAAATCAGTGTATGCACCCACGGCACAATAAGAGTCCGAGAATCGGGCGCTGCCGTAGCCGGGGGATGTGGTGGAGGCGGCCGGGAGCCGTACCGCGCGATCCGCGGACGCCTGGCAGGCGTCTTTCGTGAGACACCCTGTACAAAAACAGATCTGATGATACAGGTTAAAACCTGCGAAACCCATAGAATACTATTGTTTTATTCAGTATCAAATGTCTTCCACTTATGACACAAATTTATTGATAAAGAACTGTGTTCTGTACAGCAGTGTGTTGTGAGTGCTAGCTTTAAAGCGAGTCTTTACTGGATACACTTCACAAGTACGCTCTTCGTTACCCGTAGAATACAGGCAATACCGAATTTCTGTCTGGGCCAAACATCTAGCATCAAAGCTTGCAGGGTAATCCCTTTGTATCCTTGCCAGTGCAGTACTTTGTGGAAAATAGTTACTACAGTGCTATGAGGAACTCCCGTTTCATGGAAACCCTACGCGTTTTTGTTCTGTGGTCAGCGGTGGAATTCTCTGCGCACGATACCGACAACTCCGATACTCAATCGAGATAATCGTTTCGGAGAAATACGGACGTGGATATAGCGTTGAGCACACTCCACCGTTTTCCAGTCGTAGCCGTATTCAACAACGACGCCCAATTTCAAACAAATCACAGAGAATTCTATACGAGGTGCAACCAAAGTAAAATATTTACACATAATCCAAGTCACACATCAAAACGTGAGGCTGGCGTTTTAATAATTTTTACCTTATGACACAAACCGGACGGTCAAGCCATTTTTATGTTTGACGAGCTTAGGGGGAAAGAAGTAAGCGAATGGAGCTGACTGGTAAACCCCGTTAACCATCCTAAGAACTACACGTAGAAACAATTAAAGCACCTGAAGACGCAACTTTTAACTGTTGCGAAACCGGCAGTGCGGGTCTCAAATTCAAATGTTTGTAAACCTACTGGACCAAACTGTTATGGTCATCAGTCCCTAGACTTACAAACTACGTAAACTAACTTGCACTAAACTAAAAGCAATACACACACGCGTGCCCCATGGAGGACTCGAACATCCGATGGCGAACAACCGCGCGCTCCGCAGCGAGGCGCCTTAGATCGCTTGGCCTCCCAGGTCCCCAGACCGCAGTCCGTGCGATTATTGGCTTTGGGGTTACCTGAAGTCCAAGTGTATCGCGATCGACCGAGTCTCTAGGGATGCTGAAAGACAACATCCGACGCCAATGACACCCTAAATCCCGACATGCTTTACAGTACTGTTCATTATTCCTCGACTACAGCTATTGTTGAGGAATGATGGTGAACATATTGCAAATTTCCTGTAAAGAACATCATTTTTGCTTTGTCTTAATTTGTTATGATAATTATTGTTTTTCTGGTCAGATGAAGTGCCATCTGTCGGACATTTTTGAACCTTTTTTCGGTTCTAATAAAACCCCATGTCATTCCAAGTCTGTGTCAGTTTTTACCTCTCTATCAATATTATTCCGTGATTTATTAAGTTTTCACATTTATCCTGACTTTTTGATCACCGGGTATATTAAAAGAATCTACCAAAACTAAAGTCAGCCGGCCAGACCAAACTACAATGCCGATTATCATCATTTTTGATTTAAATGAAAGGTATGCATCCACAGATGTGTCATCAAGTACTAGAATTAACATAACTCTCGCCTCCCTTTTTCTATACTCAAACGCGATTCTATATATTTCGTACGGGGATGTCCTTTGCTGTAAACTAAACTCAGTCGCCCAGAACTTTCTATCCGACCGTTTTCCTTCATTTTTGCTTTAAACGAAAGGTATTAAAGGATTTATAATCCGTTGCATTCAATCCTCAATTTTAGGAAAGTAGTCTGTGAAATAAACATGAAAAAGCTTAGATACTGCTGAAGTGTCTACTCAGCAGGGGTTTCCAAACTTCTTTGTCACTGTGTACTACTGGTATTGTTTGACATTTTCGGCGTACCACTGGAGCTTGTTCACTTTTTGACAAACCCCGAGGTTGCAAAAGTAGGGCAGGATGCGGAAGGTTGACTGATTTGTGCTACAGGAGTGAAGAACTGTATGTTGATTTTGAACATTTAAAAAAATACTATTAGTACGTTTAGCTGCTTCTTTTGAGGCAGATTTCGGCATGGCAGAATGCATCATTTCTTTACAGGATCTATATGACATTTAGAGCCGTTTCGTTCATCTCTCGTTATTCTTCTCGTTAGTAAACGAGAAGATGCCTTTAACGCCCAGTTAAATGTGCTCGTTAAGTGCATTGCGTTTGTCATTGCCAGATACACCTCTCGTTTTCCAACCAGGAGAAAACGAGAAGGTACAATATATTTCGACTATGTTGGCAATAGAAACAAAAGAAAGTGGTGTCTGAATAAACAGCTGTTCGCCATATTTATCAGGGAAGAGGTTAGCACTTAGCAGACAGCTGTTGTGTGAAAGAAGCTCGAATTTTTCAATAAGTTAGTGCGAGAGTCTTGTGTCCTTAATAGAGAAATATGACACATTGAAATGTTAAAAAACCGACGCTACGACATGGAAGGAAAAGGAAGCGACATTGTGGCACATGAATTAAAGGCTGCCCATGGAACATGAAGGAAAGCAAAAGTGTTTAGGGCCTAGTACGATAACATACTGCCAAGTGTGTAGTACCTTAGTGCAAGCAGTAAATTGCACATAGGCGAAAGTGCACTGTTCCTGTAGATCGGAGGAAGAAATGTTATTTTCGGCCTTACACTAGGCGCAACAAGCATACGTAAATACTGAATTAATAAGTTTGCAGACATAAATAATGTATTCCGTTTTCTATTACGACATAACTTACAAAATACGTAAATATCTGTTGGACTCTTCAGATTGTCGTGGAGTTTTTCATGCAGCGTTTCCAAAGTGGCTTTTCGAAGACGAAATCGCGTAACAAATTTTGCATCATCCCAGCATTCAAAATGATTTGGAGGAACATAAATACGTCTTGGACGCCATATACGGGCAGTAACCTCTAGATCGTCCAAAATATTTTCATCATACCGTTTCTCACTTAACTAGTTGTTACCCGTATGTTTGTATTTTGATATCGCAACTATAATTTTAAGGTTATGTTGCGTATCTACAATATATCAAACTCATCTAATCGCTGCCGACACGGATAGGGCGAAAAATATGATACGTTTTCCAATAAAGCTGCTAGTTTTTGATACACGTAGTGCTTCTGTTATTTTGTTCGATAAATCGGTCTTTTTCATGTGAATATATTCCGATATTTTAGCGCTTTGGAATCCTGCCATTTTCATATAGATTCTCACTTAACAGGTCGTTAGCCTTGTAACGGGCAGAATTTTACTCGTTAACTTAACGACCTGTTTGAGGTCCTTTAACGTCAAGTTAACTCATAACGAAACATTGACAAATATTACTCTGCCAACGACAAGTTAAAATCTTGACTGGAACTTAACGAGATATTGACAAACGGGCCCTTAACTTTCATGTCATTTTTTACTCTGTGACCTTGGCAACTGACGGTTGAAGCCTCTCAATAAATGTTTGTTAAACTTATGGGACAAAAATGCGGGGTCATCAGTCCCTGATCTTACAAATTACTTACGAACTAACTTATACTAAAAACAACACAAATATCCATGCCCGAGGAAGGATTCGAAACTCGGACGCGGGAGGCCGTGCGATCCGCAACTTGGCGCTCCAGACCGCTCGGCTACTCCCGCGCGGCGAAACCTCTGAATCTTCGTATTATTTTTACGTTGTCTTCATAGCTCGACGAGCGTTCGCGGTCCAGTGCCAGACCACCCGCGGCCCATGAGTTGGGAACCGCTGTGTTATAAGTAGTTTATAAGTTTAAGGACAAAAAAATGTTCAAATGTTTGTATAGCTTATGGGACTTAACTACGGGGTCATCAGTCCCTAAACTTACAAACTACTTATGAACTAGCTAATCCTAAGGACGGCACAAATATCCATGCCCGAGGGGGGATTCGAACCACCGACCGTAGTGGCCGTGTAGACCGTGACTGGAGCGCCTCAGTCATTTTTGTGCTCTATGGGTAGTCCTGCCCGTTGCGGACGCTGTTCGTGTTAGTTCGTTCTTGTTCGATGTGTTGTAGGCTCAGCTTTTTTTTATTACAGAGGGCATTTAGCCCTCTGACCGGTCGCGCTGAGCCACGGCGCTCGGCATACCCTCGGTCAACGTGGCCGGCAGTTTAGGGACAGATGACCCCGCAGTTAAGTTCCGTAAGCTTGACAAACATTTGGACACAGAATTGAAAAGTTGATAAACGTTGTGTTGAGTGATGAATTATGGTAACGTACAGATATGGCGAAGGCCTGGTGAACGTCATCTGCCAGAGTGTGTAGTGCCAACAGGAAAATTAGCAGGTGGTGGTGTTGTGGTGTGACGGTGTTTACATGGAAAGGGCTTGCCCCCTTGTTATTTCACTTGGCACTATCACATTGATGTTTTATGCAACCTCTTGCTTTCCACCGTTGAAAAGCAATTCGGGTATGGCGATTGCATGTTTCAACACGATCGAGCAACTTTTCCTAGTGCACAACCTGTGTCGTAGTGGTTCCATGATAATAACATCCATGTAATGGACTGGCCTGCACAGAGTTCTGACTTGTATCCAGTAGAAAACCTTTGAGATATTTTAGAACGCTGACTTCGTGCTAGGCTTCGCCTCCCTACATCGATATCTCTCATCAGTGCAGCACTCTGTGAAAAATGGACCGCGATTTCCGAAGAAACCTTCCAGCACCTGACTGAACGTCTGCCTGCGATAGTGGAAGCTGTCATCAAACATAAGGGTGGACCCAGACGATACTGAACTCCAGCATTACCGACGGAGGGCGCAAAGAACCTGTAAGTCATTTTCAGCCACGTTGTGACGTTATCTCTTTTTTGTTTACCAAGCAGTTTCCCACTTTTCCGCTACATATGCGTAGTTTAAAAAGTTTACGTAGTTTACAAAGTTATGTTGTTAGCTTGTGGAAAAAGGGCCCATAAAAATTAAACATACATGAAACTATGAATCCACATTAATATATATTCCTCTTGGTTTTGAAGGTTTCTTCTTTGTTGTTGATCTGCTTATTCTTCTTTCTCTTGACATTGCGTTGTTTTGTCGGTGAGGGCTAAAACTTGTAACATCTTGCAGGAAATTCTTGAAATAACGTTATTCAGGTTAAACTGATCAAAGCTTTATTGTATACAGCAAGTTTGCTTTTCACAAACAATTGATTTCTACAGCTTGTTACAAAATCGTCTGTCTCCTTCCACATCAAATCAGACAGTGTTAGTAATGGCAAACTTTGTCTTCCACTCCTCTTTCACCTCTCAATACAAATGAGTGCCACTAAAATAAACATTTTTTAAGACTGTTGATCGCAGAAAAATGATTACTTAAGTAAAGGTTATAGTTAAAGTATTTTGTTTTCTTATTTTAAGTCGGTATGTGTTATTTTGTGTGTTCGTAAATGCAATTTGAAACGTGTTGTTAACATGTGTTTTATTTTGACTTGGAAAAATGGCGGCGTTTTGTTTATCAACAGAAATATTATGTTTTGACATTTTGTGTGACAGTTTAGTCGAGTTTGCGTGTGTTATCAAATGGTGTGTTATTTCATTGAACGTAATTTGGTGTAGCTATTTCGTTTGTTTGTGATCAACATTTACCTGGATTTGAAAAGTACCGTTATATTTATTTATTTGGTAATTACTCGTGTTATTAGCATTAATTGCGTGTGTGAGAGCAATATTTGTTGTCAGTGTATTATAATGATTCTAGTGAGGTAATAGGTTTTGTTGGCCTATTTTTATTCATAATATTTGTTTACTTGCATCACATGTCAATGACGATTGCATCATTAAAACCAACTAAACATTAATAAACAGGTTTGTGATGTATGTGTATAGTAGGCGAATGGGTTTTAGAATACTATTTTATATATTATGTTGTTTATGGTTACTAAATTTTTTTGTAGTTGAATAATATAAATCGTTTGCATTCGAGTTTTAGTAAAGGTATTAAATCGCAAAATAGCTGATTAGAACGTTTTATATGGGTACTAATATCACTTTATACCAATGGTATAGCTTTTTGGGACAAAAATGTATTAAGATTTGGGACTGAACTATTGGGTATAAATATAGGGTATGCATAGATAGAAATGTTACAACGTGTTCGGATACTTTTGATCACATAGTAAACCAAAGTAATGCAAAAGTTTCCTATGTGGTCACAGACAATCATCTGAAAAGAAATTCCAATTTGAACACAAAGTACATACCAGTTATTGTCACTGTTACTTCATTTGTACATTACAGTTCTAATTAGACACCCGTGTCTTCGAGAAAGGCGGCAGCGTTGGTTTCGCGTCCGTTGCTTTGTCGTTTCGTTTTGCTGCCCGGCGCTTCCGCAGCCATTCCGGCGGGATTTTCGCCCCCGTTTTCAGCTGCGGGGGCGTTGGACTCGATTCACCGGAGCCAACCGCCATCCCACATGTTTGCGCTGTTGCTCGAAAGCGATTCGCCGCAACGGTCGCTAATGCGTTGTTATTAAACGGAGCCATCCGGGAACGGGTCACGAGCTTTGTGGAAACGACAAATATTGACCTCTCCTTTTTAAAGTGCCACTCTATAGGAAATCGATTGCGCGCTCTTATGACGTATCGAACTCATCAAACTGCGGTTTTAAAACAACTCGAAATACTCTGCCGTATAAAGTTTGCCGTGGTTTCAAGTGTGGAGCACGAATGACTCAGACAAAATTTCTAGTTGCGGCAAAGAATGGCAGCTAGCGCTCAATGTAGAAAAATGTTCAAATGTTGCCGGCCGCGGTGGCCGCGAGGACTGAGGCGCTCCAGTCACGGCCTGCACGGCCACTACAGCCGGGGGTTCGAATCCCCCCTCGGGCATGGATATTTGTGCCGTCCTTAGTGTTAGCTAGTTCGTAAGTAGTTTGTAAGTTTAGGGACTGATGACCCCGTAGTTAAGTCCCATAGACTATACAAACATTTGAACATATATATTTTGTTCAAATGTTTGTAAATCTATCGGACCAAACTGTGTGGTCATCAAATGTTCAAATGTTTGTAAATCTATCGAACCAAACTGCGTGGTCATCAGTCCGTAGCTTACAAACTACTTAAACCTAGATAAACTAACCTAAGGACAACAGACACACACCCATGCCCCAGGGAGAACTCGAACCTCCGACGGCGAGCAACCGCGCACACCGCAACGAGACGCCTTAGACCGCTCAGCTACTCCACCGCGGCGGCTAGAAAAATATAAGGTGATGTGCATGAGTAGGAAAAACAATCCCATAATGTTCGAATACAGCATCGGTAGTGAGGTTCTTGATGCTGTCGCGTCGTTCAAATATCTAGGCGTAACATTGCAGAGCGATATAAAATGGAACGAACATGTAAGGACAGTTGTGAGTAAGGCGGACAGCCGACTTCGGTTTATTGGGAGAATTTTGGGAAGATGTACTTCATCTGTAAAGGAGACCACGTATAGAACGCTTGTACGACCACGTCTTGAGTATTGCTCAAGTGTTTGGGACCAGCAGCAGATCAGTTTAAAGGAAGACATAGAAGCAGTTCAGAGGCGAGCAGCTAAGTTTGTTACTGGTAGGTTCGACCAATGCGCGAGTGTCACGGAAATGCTCCGGCAACTCAGTTGGGGATCGCTGGAGAAAAGACGACGCTCTTTTCGTGAGTTTCTGTTAATTAAATTTAGAGGGCCGGAATTTGAAGCTGAGTGTAGTACGATCTTGCTGCCGCCTACTTATATTTCGCGTAGTGATCACAAAGACAAGATAAACACGGAGGCATATAGGCATTCTTTTTTTCCTCGTTCTACTTGGGAGCGGAATAGGAAAGGAAATGCCTAGTAGTGGTACAGTATACCCTCCGCCACGCATTTTACGGTGGATTGCGGAGTATGTATGTAGATGTAAATTTTGGTGGCGTAAACACAAAAACATACAATTTGTCGTAAGTGTGACCTTAATCCAGATAGGGCTGCCGTCCTTCCAGAATAACAATGGCAACTTACTTTTTCATTTTTGTATTTAAGATTAAATGTCTAAATGTTTATTAAGCTTAAGGGACTTAACTGCGGTGTCATCAGTCCCTAAACTTACAAACTACATATGAACTAGCTTTTACTAAAGAGGAGATTCGAACTCCCGACCGTAGCGTGTATTTAAGAATTCGTGCACAGTGTCGTATTTTTTATTTATTTATTTATTTATTTATTTATATATATATTTTTTTTTTTTTTTTGTAGCCTGCTCCCATTGCAGATACGTTTTAGCTTGTATTATCGATTGCAAAGTGGTTGGATATGGCTTCGAAGTTGAGGTTCATACAGAAGATATTGAATCCTACCTCGTAGTTGGGTTTGTATTTCTTGAACAATCTTTAATTTTGCGACATTCATATTTCATTTTTAAACGATATTTGAATGATAATGATTAAAAATTTAAAACATTCATTTTGACGTCCTTCCAGAAAGAAGGGCAGTAAGGCAAAAATAATGGCGTAATTGCGAAAAACATTACTTACAACGAACTTGTGCAGTCATATGAAGGTAATAGCTTTTGAAAAACTAAACTAAAAATAATTTTGCTCTATCTGGGTTAAAAATATAATGTGATTTTAGTTATAATCATTCCAATGCAGTGTGCAGTGCGATAGTTTAACTATATAAGCAAATATTATTTGGGAATGCAAATATTTAAAAAGTGATTGTAGTTATCGCGTACACGGGAACGTCGTGAATGTAAATAGATTCTTCCATACTTTTGCAATTGAATGCCGGCCGCAGTAGTCGAGCGGTCTGCGGCGCGCCAGTCACGGTCTGCACGGCCGCTACGGTCGTCGTTTCGAATCAACAATCTGAGGATTGGTTTGAACACAACAGTGCTTTACTAGGCAGGGTCCTGTTTGGAGGTGGTAATGTCGTTGCCTTCTTCCGATCGTCAAAGTGACTTACCCAACCAGTTATAGGGGCAGTGGCGGAATAAGGGGGGGGGGGGGGGGCGATCCGCATTGGGCGTATCGTTTTGGGAGGCCTCCAAACACCTCGAAAGACGTTTCTAGCCCCCTTCAAATATCGCTAGTTATTTTCCCTGCATTGTCCCGTTCCTCTCGTCCTGGGTGGGTGGGCAGGAAGGGTGGGGCTTCAAAACTCAAAAGTTACTTTTTTACAGTAATAAATGTATTTTCAAGTGGACAGGGGGCCTCATTTTGCTCTGCCGCCGCCCCGGGCCTCCGACTACTGTATAGGGGAACCTACAGTTTAACCCTTTCATTCCCAGTGTTGTTCCTAGACAACAACGTATTAAAAGTTGATTTACATCGTATTTTGTGCATCAATTCTTTAAGTTGCATTTTTGTTGAACAACATGCTTCAAGTACGAAATTTTACCGATTGGTACTGCGTGTAGCCACTTCCGTTCATCTTGGAGATTGTGTTGCATTGCCGTCTATACGTGGCTGAGAGTGTGAGCGTGAGTGTGGTTCCTTTTCTTTTATGAATTGTCTTGTCTTTGGTGCTGTGGCGAAGATTATGCTAGCACTGTTGATCTGGCAGTGTCAATTATCAACAAAATAACGTCTAAGTAATAAAATACCTCTATACAAACGTCTGTGTTGTGCATGAAATACATGACATAAAAAAGTCAATAATTCGACCAAAAATTTTAAAACACACATTTTGAAGTCTGCTGCACAGTATTAAAACAGAAAACACTTAATTTTAATTTTTCCAAAGTTAATTTGTTAATGGGGGACTAAAAGGGATAACGTGGATTCCGAACCACGGTGCTACTCGATATGTTTCACATGAGCAACATTGCCGGAGGTGAAAGAAGTGGAAAGTTACAGATAAAAATCCTAGGACGTGGTGGGGATAGAACCCGCGACCTTTGGATTCGTAGTCTGTCACTGCGCTTTGTTTTTCTTTATTCTGTAGATAATTATAACTAATACAAATGTTCAAATGTTTGTATAGTCTATGGGACTTAACTACGGGGTCATCAGTCCCTAAACTTACAAACTACTTATCAGCTACCTTATACTAAGGACGGCACAAATATCCATGCCCGAGGGGGGATTCGAACCCCCGACCGTAGTGGCCGTGCAGACCGTGAATGGAGCGCCTCAGTCCCCTCGGCCACCGCGGCCGGCAACGCATAGTCTCTTTTTCTATATTTCAAGAGGAACAGTGAAGAATGCACCTCACCAACTCAGATGTCATCTACCAGCTTCATCGTGGACTTTTGTATCGGCTAAAATGCTGAGACGCAGCTGTACAGCACTACTCAAACGACGAAGACTTTGAGCAGACTGTTCAACATTCTGCATGTAGTCAGTAAGATCCTGGACATCCTGCTTGTAAGTTTCTAGTCTGGGGCACTTCTGATGAATGTCACAAAGCTGTTTTAATATGAATATTAATACAGTGAAACCACAAGCTTTCAGCACATGTTTTTAAGTCTCCTACGTAATCATATCGAGGCTGCCTTACCCTCCGTAATGACATCGAGGCCATGTGGTGAAGTCATCCGACTGCAATAGCCGAACTTCACGCAGTAAGCAAACAGCGGTTGGCGAGGCGGTGTGCGATGGCAGAGCAGCGACAGATACGCGCCGTATCTGAGCCGAGGTCAGCCGCGTCCGTATCTCGTGTCACAGTCGGCCGATCGATGGGCTGACTGATGGAACGCGTCGGCCGATATCTGCGCGGGCCTATCTGTGAGCCGGCCGGAAATCACACGCGCCCGCCCATTTGTCACCGGCAGTTCGCGCACCGGCTCCGCTGTTCGGGCAGACCGGCGCCGGCCCGCTGCGCTGCTGGGCTTGCTTACCTGTTCGAGCAGCGCTTCGCAGCAGTTGTCGGCTTCGCGCGGTCGCCTGTCTCTGCTCGCGATCGTCTTGCGATGTACGATTCACATTGTGGGTTGTTTCCTACTACTCCGGCGGGCTTCTAAACTGTGGTATATACCGCGTACCACTGCTGTACTGCAGTGGTATAGGTCGTGGTCCCTGCCTTCTTAAGTTGGGCGCTGGGCGAGTCCATTCCTTTGGTTTGGAGGGGCGGCCGCCCACAGACATATATTACTAGACTGGCAATGCCGTGTACAGTATCATTGGTGTCAGTGAAGTCTCGCCGCCATATTTCTATACTATAAACGTGAGAGCAGTCGCGTGTGTTATTAGAGAAAAAAGTCGTAAAATACGGATGCTACACTGTCTTTGGAGTTTTAACATATGGGAAATCGGTGTGTTGTATATGGCTCTAATTTTTTCAGCTGGAGTAAAATTGACACATACAGTAATGAGTTGCATCGATTTGCTGTTATTATTAATCTCTTACTAATTTCAGTCCCTTTCGGATTTTCCTTCAGTAGTATGATAAGCCTAATTATAAAAGTGTTGTTTATCGTGAATAATACGGATCATTCTTTTGAGAGTTCTCAGGAAATCTATAGTCTGCTTTGATATATACACTGAGTCGCGTTTCCTGTTTTTATTAATCGGTTGTCAGTTTCGGTCAACTTCGGCTTGTCTTTCAATAGTATGACCGTGATAAATGTGTTGTTTGTCGTGGATAACATATCTGAATAACACCAAGAAGAATAAAGATATAACTACTTCTGCTTTCACTGTATGTAACGGTAAAATTTTACCTAGCATCCCAGCGGTCTCTTGTGATTATTTGGTAACATCAACTAAACGGAAGGAAGTTTTGCCAAATGTTAACATTCTCAGAAGTCCGAGTTGAGTGACTTGATTAGTGTTTCGTACAGACGATGAAGTAAATAAATAATGCTGTTCCTGCTCCATGGTTGACAGGTTCTTGTATGTAGCCTCGTTCGCAACTGCTCTGATAAAACGAAGATTTCATGACAATCATTTGCGTTGTCACGCGACAGGATAATGCCAACATAACATGACTGACAACGTAATCACGCGCCAGGGCGTTAAGTAAAATTTAACCGTACGTAACACGTTCTTCTCATAACACGATTCGACAATGTATGTGTTAAATTCATTGCGGAAGTATTGGCTCAAATGCAAATCCTGCGCAAACCAACTAATATGGCTTGCAACGTCATATCGTGTCAGAAGTTCATACTAACACCGTACAGAAACTTTATGACGTGAGGTGAGGCAAGATGGCGGCATCAGGCTTCAGTCACATAGGCTAGTTTGCCAGTCTAGGAATGTATATCTGTGCGGCCTCCTCAGTCGCGTGTTGCCTACAGATCGCGGTGTGCAGTTGACTGACGGCTTAACAGACGAAGTGTACGGCCCAGCAGGCAACGTGCAATCACAGTCTAATATACACAATCACGGCACTCACTGCTATGAAAGTTGTTACCGTTTGACAGCTGGAACGACACTAGCGCCCCAAGCGGCCAGCCGCAAGAGACTCATTGACATATGGATGTTTGCTTTTTTTTTTTTTTTTTTTTTTTTTTTTTTACGCGACTTACGAAGTATTTAACGTTTAGTGAAATGTTTTAGAAGTGTCCGGTATAGCGCCTTAGATCATGGTACTTTGAGCTTGCATTCCGCTCTCGCTTACATCGATATGTGGATTAGACACAAATATCTCGCGTTTTCTTTAATTATTGCTTTTTTGCTGTCCGAATAAAGAAAACAAGCGGAAGAAACATATATATTTCTCTTTCAAAAGTCGCGTACTACGTTTAATTCTGCCGAAACTGGTCATCTACATAAAAGTTTTAAGCGATTTTGGCTTGATTTTGAATAAAGTCTATCAATATGCGAGGTTTGTTTGCCGTATTGCAATAAGTGTTTGTTGTCTGCTGTGAAGAATACACCACATCGGATTTCTGTACTCACATTGCTGAATGTACTTCTATTATGTTATTGAGAAATTTTCAGAATGTATTACAAACACTAAAACGAATAAGAATATTAGTGTACAGGCTCTAAAGTCTGCGGTCGTAGAGGCATACGGTGCCGATGTTGGCAACAACCGTTGAATGCTATTTGAAAACGTAATCGTATAAATGAGGGAAATAATCCTTTGTGTCGACCATGAAACAAATAAATAAATCTGTTTCTTCTCTAAGGTTGACAGGTTTTTGTATGTAACAGTACACTTGTCAGTAATTTAATAAACCTCGTAAAACATTCCGTTGCCAACATTAGCACACTACGCCGCTGACCCTGTAAGTAAAATTTACCCAGTATTCTGTGTTAGTTGTATTATAGTATCTTATAGATAAGCGTGAATATTGTCATTTACTAATAACAAATTGAATTGAGGGTGTATTTTGTGATGAGACGTAAGGTACTATTCTTTCAAACTGCATCTTAAAAGTTATGACGCTAAAACTTCGAAATACTACAAACAGCATTCAATGGTAGTTGTCTTTATAAGCACAGTACGCTGCCACAACCGTAACTAAACGTTTTGCCCAGTATATTTATATTTTCCGTTTCAGTGTTTGTAATACTTTCTCGCAATGACGTAATAGAAGTATCTTCAACAATTTGTCCAATGTCAGTATAAATAGTACACCACAAATTGTATACAAATATTATATCACATAAACTGTATGTTCTGGGATGTTTTGCTGTGTTATGATATTTTGCGGCTGGTAACTCCCTACAGGCAGCTTCTCTGTTAAGAGGCTGTACTTTCAAAAGATCTGAACCAAAACTTACGTTTGAATATCACAGACTATTAAATATTGCTTCACGTTATAATAATAATTATTAATAAAACTTTTATCCATTATTTGTTGGAACCTGCGACTGTTTCTTGAAATAGGTTTCAAAAATTACTGCAACTAGTCGTCTTTTTTCTTCTCAATGAAGATTTATTGAACCATGACCGGTTTCAAGCTGCCTAGCAGCTCATCATCAAGATGGTATACATACATTTGGTGCAAATTACATTTGTATCTGTGGCAGGGCAGAAAACGAGAAAAAGCAAATACTAATTGTGGTATGCTACACTGATTAATTACAATATAAGTTCGTCTTGTAGTTAATCAGTGTAACATACCACAATTAGTATTTACTTTTTCTCGTTTTCTGCCCTGCCACAGATACAAATGTAATTTGCACTAAATGTATGTATACCATCTGATGATGATCTGCTAGGCATCTTGAAACCTGTCATGGTTTAATAAATCTTCATTGAGAAGAAATAAGGCGACTGGTTGCAGTAATTTCTGAAACCTAATAAATAATATACTTACAATACACGACTGTGCGCTCGATCCTGGTTCCCAGTTGTTGCGCTGATAGTTAATGAACCATTTTTTTTTCTTCTCTCAGAATCACTCGGGGAAACTAAACATTCTGTAGCCACCTACGGAATGATTTGAGCAGTTTATGACATCACAACCACCCATAACGTCGGGCTCAAGTGCCGTGACGCAAATCCTATATCACCGCAGTATGTTTTAACTTACGAGCTACGAGAATAAAAATGGCAAAGCGTCAGCGCGTACTTACAGGAGCCTTACTTACTACGCCCCTCCCCCCCCCCCCCCCCTCTTTCCTTTCTGCGCTGCTGTGGTGTAGCCACCAGACTTTTACGGACGTGTATCCCGGCCCAGGTACGCCGGGATATTGCTTGTAAACAGAAGACTGTCTGGGCTGTTTTCCTCCACGCTTCCTGCTGCTGCCACGCCGTAAAGCGAACCCGAGACGTGGCGAGCATCTCGGAGATGAAACTCATATGTAGGTACCGCCGGTGACACGACTTCGGTTCGTCCCCACGCCTCTGGGAGCGCTGCAAGTTTATTAGCTTGTCACATCGGTCTCATACTGGTTCTTTTAGAGTCTTCCAAATTTGTTTTGGTCACGATTGAAATAGAAGTTTCTGGTTACGATTTTGTAAGCCAAATGTACTCTTTATTGCATTGTAATTAGTTTATCGTCTTTTGCTTGGTGTTTCCTGGTTGTGGTAACATTGGGTGCGATAGTGCTCTGTGCTATTGGGTGTAATAACATTGCCGCGCGGAAATAGCCGAGCGGTCTGGAGCGCCACGTTACGGATCGCGCGGCCTCCCACGTTGGAGGTTACAATCCTCCCTCTGGCATGGATGAGTGTGTTACCCTTACGTTAGTTTAACTTAGTTTAAGTAGTTTGTAAATGTAGGGACTTACGACCTACGTAGTTTGGTCCCATAGCGCTACAAACATTTGAACATTTTTGTAATAACATTTTGCAATCCTTATCAGTCTTGCAGTACTCTAACACACTGTGCGTCATTATACTCGCACGACATCGTATTACGCACCTCCCTTTCGTTTCGAGAAGAAGAATGTAAATCTATGGGACAACTATACTGCTCCTCAGTCCCTAGGCTTACAAACTACTTAAACTAACTTATACTAAGGATGACAAATACACCCATGCCCGAGGGAGAACTCGAACCTCAGACGGCGAGCAGCGGCGCGCTCCGCAGCTAGGCGCCTTACTGCGCTTCGCCACTTCACCTCGGCTTCCTTTTGGAAGTCGTTCTTCAATTGCGGGTTTGTGGAATATCGCCCCAGTTGTGCGATTAGATTCACGATTACCTATCAGAATGGACACAGTTCGTAGTAATTGACGGTAAGTCATCGAGTAAAAGAGAAGTAATATCTGGCGTTCCCTAGAGAAGCGCTATAGGTCCCCTACTCTTCCTTGTATTTATAAACGATTTAGCAGACAATCTGAATAGTTCCATTGGACTGTAAGTGGATGATGCTGTCGTTTATCGGTTAGTGAAGTCAACAGAGGATCACAAGCAACTGCAAAGCAATTTGGACAAAATTTCTACAAAATTGGCAGTTGACACTAAATAACGAAATAGTAATGAATAGTAATTTCTAGGTATTTAGTGGAGTTTATGGCCTTCTCTTTTGATTGATTGAAATTGTAAACAAAGTTTAACGGATTTCTTTTCGTACTCATGTGGACGACTTCACACTTCTCATTATTTAGTGTCAACTGCCAATTTTTACACCATAGTGATATCTTATTCAGATCGTTCTGCAGTTTGTTTTGATCTTCAGATGATTTCACAAGACGGTAAATGACGGTGTCATCTGCAAACAACCTCAGAGAGCTCCTTAGATTTTTCCCTAAATCGTTTATGCAAATAATGAACAGCAGAGGACCAATAACACTACCCTGTGGAACGCCCGATATCATCTCTGCTTAGTCGATGCCTTGCCATCGATTACTACGAACTGTGTCCTCTCTGACAGGAAATCCTCTATCCAATCGCAAGTTTGGGACGATATACCATAACTACCATTTGATTTAATTCCGTTTGTGAGGTATGGTGTCAAAAGCCTTATGGAATTCAAGGAATACGGAATGAATTTGCGAACCCCTGTCGATAGCACCCATCACTTTGTGTGAATAAAGAGCTAGTCGTGTTTCGCATGAACGATATTTTCTAAATCCGTGTTGACCTTAGGTCAATAGATCATTCTGTTCGAGATAATTCATAATATTTGAATACAGGATATGTTCCAAAACCCTGCTGCAAATTGACGTCAATGAAATAGGCTTGTAGTTTAGTGGGTTGCTCCTACTGCCTTTCTTGAATGTAGGTGTGACCTGTGCAACTTTCCAATCTTTTGGTACAGATCCTTCTTTGAGAGAGCGGTTGTTAAGTAAGGAGCTATCGCTTCAGCATAATCAGAAATCTAATGGGTATACAGACCGGGTCCGAAGACTTGAGCTTGTTAAGTGATTTTAGTTGGGGGAGCACTACTCCGATGATATCTACTTCTACGTTACTCATTACAGTCTCTGTTCGTACGGCCATTAGCATTTTTTTCTACCTGGTTGGGTGTGACAGTAATACAGTGGGTCAGTACCACGTTCGCAGAGATTTTGTTAGGATGTTGCTAGCTCACGGAAGGTGGCGCCCAGTGGCGGCTCGTAGAAAATTTGACCAGTGTGCTACAATATTACAAAAATAAACAGGAAACAAAATATAGGTACTAAAATAAAAAGCGTGACTGACAATGGAAATAACGGAGCTTAGCAATATCCCCAGCACGTCATCTTCGTTCTACACAGGTGACCAATGAAACTGCTTGGCTGAGAAAAGCAGTTTCACTCGCATGTTGGCTAGACATTACTAATGTTGTCTGGGACTGAAGTTTTATTTACAGAAATTAAAAATTTTTACTCATAGGTATTTGAATACGAGCTTCACACAAGTTGGTTTGAGAGAGAACGCGCAAAACGCCTGAGCCAGCGCACTATTTGACTCTGTATGCCGCAATATTCGTCGTATACTATTCTTTCGCAACCGTTACACGCAGTGCGAAGGGAAATATTGGTCTGGTGCGGCAGTCGGTCTCAGCACACATGAGTCACCTGGCCTGACGTCACGTTTGCGCATGCGCATGCGCACTCGCGAACAGACGACTGCGTCGCCTCTTTGCGTACGTACCAGCGCGGATGAATCACACTTCAGGACACGGAGCTGGTTTCCAGCTATCGCGGCGAGAGCGCTCCGAAATGCGTTTTCATCCTTATTACTAACATTCTAATACACATTGGAAGGGAATTGGCATAATTTTATTGTGATATCTGGATCGCATTCCAAGAGAAAGGATGTAATTTTACAGCGATTTCTCGCTTGCTTTCGAAGAGAAATGGCATAATTTTAATAATATATTTACAGTGTGCTGCAGCACATTATCACATTATCACGAGCCGCCACTAGTGGCGCCCCTGGACGCTTTGGGCAGGAAAAGCAGGCGCGGTGCCTGTTCGCGCACGCACAGCTGAGTATACCCGCCCCTCTGCCGGTAACGAAGCGCCTAATGACTGAGTGGTGCGAGCAAACACAGGTTAACGAGCGCCCACAAAGCGCTGCCCGCGACGCGCGCCGCCCGTCACTGCCTTGCTGCGCAGTCACGTTGACGCTCCATTGGCGTCCTTAACCCTGGGTTTACTCGGCTAACCCAAGTCCGGCGTTTCCGGCTGTTTATTTGTCCTATAGCCGGTGTCACGTAAGAAGGCGCTTCCGCGCACAGAGGCGGAGCGATAGGGGAAGCGTGGAGGGGGGGAGCTACCGCCGAGCGCCAACAGTTACGCCTGCAGGAGAAACATTGCGTAACTCACGGCCAGCCACGCGCCTACATAATGAACGTTATTGGCTGTCATTGCGGTAATGGAGGGGGATGCGCAGAACGGCTGGAAACTGGGCCACCTTCGAAGTTGACGCCGACTATAGTATCCGTTTAGTCCCTTCCTCTTCTCTCTCTATCCCTGTTCATCTTCTCCCCCCTTCCTCCTGTCTCTGCCCATTTCCTCCTTTCCCTTTTTTTTCATTCTCTCTCTCTCTCTCTCTCTCTCTCTCTCTCTCTCTCTCTGTCCTCTCCCCTATTCTCTCTCTCACTCTCTCTCGTCTGTCCATCCCGGGTCACACTAACTCTCAAATGGAGGACATAGTAATAGGCAAAGCTAGTGTAGAGAAGTAGATGAGAATTGAAACAAACAAGTCGCCAGGTCCAGACAGGGTACCAATCCGGTACTCGGTGGCATTGGCCCCTTACTTAGCTTGCGTTTATCGCGAATCTTTCATCCAGCACAAAGTACCCAGACACTGGAAAAAGGCACAGCTAACTTCCGTGTATAAGAAAGGCAATAGAACGGATCTGCCGTGGTGGAGTGGCCGAGCATTCTATGGCGCCTCGCTGTGGAGCGCGCAGATGGTCGCCGTCGGAGGTTCGAGTCCTCTCTGGGGCATGGGAGTGTGTTTGTTGTCCTTAGTTTAGTTTAACTTAATTAGTTTGTAAGCCTAGGGACTAATAACTAAAGAAGTCTCATAAATTTACGAACATTTAGAATGGAGCTACGAAATTACAGACTTACATATTCTCAGGTCTGATATAGTAAACTTCCTTGAAACGGAAAAGCTTCTGTTCATGCATTAGCACGGCTTTAGGAAGCATCCATCATATGAAACCCAGCTTGACCTTTCCCTGGTGATATCTTGCGTGCTATGACAGTTTGTTTCTAGATTTTAGGCGTTTGACACGGTACCGTAACACAGACTGCTGACAATGGTACGAGCTGATAGAATAGGTACCCAAATACGTGAGTGGCTCGAAGATTACTTAATAGAACCCCATACGTTTTCCACGATGGCGAGTGATCATCAGAAAGACGAGTAAGGTGTAAAAATGTGAGAATAATTAGACCCCATACCAAATTAACACAAGTCAAAAAACTGCCTGTCATGTTAGGGACAGACCATAATACAAATTTATCATTGTGTCGGATTTATATTCTACTTACTTTCAGCGGAATAAGCAGCAAATATACGCATATTCGTAACTGTATGTTCATGGCGCAGTTTTTCTTTATACCACTGAATCAGTTAATATCGGCTGTTTTTACATTAATTTATGTATTATATATGTATCTTGGTATCTTAGTAATGCTTGTAACGCAAAAAATATAGTAACTTTCTCATTAATCAAGTAGAAAAATAATTATAAACAAACCACTCTTGACGGCTTGTCCACCGCTAGGAGCGCTAGTGTCGTTACAAATGTCAGTTGTTGACGACTTCCTCAGAAGTGAGTGTCACTTTTATAAATGTTAGACTGTGACCATACTGTGAGTGCGACGTTAATCCTTTCATTCCCAGTGTTGCTCCTGGACAACATAAAAGTTGATCTATACTGTATTTTCTGCATCCGTCCTTAAAGCTGGATTTTTGTTGATGAACAACGTGCTTCTAGTACGACATTTTGCCACTTGGTACGGCGTGTAGCCACTTCTGAGGCATTAATTTGTCCATCTTGGAGGTTGTGTCGCAATGCCGTCTATGCGCGGTTGAGAGTGTGAGCGTGAGTGTGGTTCCTTATTTTATTACAGCAGTGAATTGTCTTGTCTATGGTTCTGTGGCGAAGATTACGCTAGCATTATTGTTCTGGCACTGTTAACTATCAACAAAATAACGTTCAAAGTAATAAAATAGCTCTATACAAACGTCTGTGTTGTGTATGAAATGCATGACATTAAAAATCAACAGTTCGACCAAAAATTTTAAAACACATATTTTGATGTTTACTGCACTGTATTAATACAGAAAACACTGAACTTTAATTTTTCGAAAGCTGATTTCATAATGTGGGATTGTAAGGGTTAACTGCGGAGCCCCTTTCACAAGATATTCTTGCATCAGCTGACTAAACGAATGGGTCTACTGCAGCGCCCCTGCCGTATTTTTGCCTTACTGAGTCTAGTCTGTGTTGTGAAGTCATTTTCATTTAGACGTTAGTACCACCTTTGTACAGCTCTCTGCAGTGCAGTTTCGTACCTGGATGGTAGAGTGAGGTTATTAAGCCAATTGTTACTTAGGAGCAAGCAATGGAAATATAGGATCAAAGGAAAATAGTGGATGTTCTTGTCAAAGAGTATCAGGTAAATCTCTCATCTTGAGAACTGAAAAATAGGGAACATGTCGTTCAAACATTTCAGAAAATGTACATTTCTGGTCAAGGAAATATGTACCTCTCAACCCATAAATCTCCGGAACGTGGTAAATAGCGCCCTTTTTACTTTATCTTGTTTTCTTGCCGTCAAATAACAATAACATCAAAAAATTCTCGTCTAATAATTCAGAGTTTATCACGATGAAAAAATTATAACTAAAACACGCTTCTGCATTTACATTGTTATTTATGCGTTTTTTCTGTAAAACGTAAATATTATTCTTTAAAATGTTTCTTCGCATTAGTAGTTCCTGGTGTAACCTTTTCCATGTGACGAGAAAACAAACAACCGTATAAACTTTAAGAAGATGCGAATGCATTTACATAAACTGAAAGAGCTCTGTCAGAATAGGTGAACTATTGATGTTAGCAGGCGCCACTACGGTTCTTTGTACCTGCGCATGCACACTGTGCAGGAGGTCGGAAATTTAGAACGCCACACTGGGCACGATCTACTGATCATTGACGTCGTAGACGCATGTGGTTGGCGCCTGTTTACACGCACGCACGAAAGGCGCGCTAACTTCGGGTAGTCTAGAGCAGGGATTCTCAAACTTTTTTCAGTCAAGGAGCACCTTTAAAAAGCGGAATTCAAAGTCGAGCACTAAAGTTTATATCGCAGGTATATACCATATTTTTGTTGTGGTCTTCTGTCTGCGGACTGGTTTGATGCAGCTCTCCACGCTACCCTGTCTTGTGCAAGTCTCTTCATCTGAGAATACGTTCGGCAACCTACATCCTTTTGAATCTGCTTACTGTATTCGTCCCTCGGTCGCCCTCTACGATTTTTACCCCACACACTTCCTTCTAATGCTAAGTTGACAATTCCTTGATGTCTCAGAATGTGTCCAACCAAGCTATCTCTTCTCTCTATGCCAGAAACTCCTTTTCTCCCCGATTCGGTTAAGCACCTCATTAGTTACGTGATCTATCCGTCTAATTTTCATTATTCGTCTGTAGCACAACATTTCAAAAGCTTCTATCATATTTTTATCTGAACTCCTTATCGTCCACGTTTCACTCCCACACAATGCTACACTCCAGACAAATGCTTTCAGAAAGGACTTCCTAACATTTAAATGAATATTGGATGTTAACAAGTTTCGCTTCTTTAGAAACGCTTTTCTTCCCATAGCCATTCTGCATTTTATATCTTTTTTACTTCGGCCATCAGAAGTTATCTTGATACCCAAATAACAAAATTCATCTACTACTTCATTACCTTTGTTTTACTCTTGTTAATATCCATCCTATATCTTCCTTTCAAGACACTGTCTATATCATTCAATTGCTCTTCCAGATCTTTTGCGGTCTCTGACAGAAATACTATGTCATCGGCAAACCGCAGAGTTTTTATTTCTTCTCCCTGCACTTTAATGCCCTCTCCAAATTTCTCCTTCCATTCCTTCACTGCCTGCTCAATGTACAGATTGAACAACATTGGGGACTACGGTCTGGGGGATATTTGTGCCGTCCTTAGTTGTAGCTAGTTCATAAGTAGTTTGTAAGTTTAGGGACTGATGATCCCGTAGTTAAGTCCCATAAGCTCTGCAAACATTTGAACAACATTGGGGAAAGGTTACAACCCTGTCTTACTCCCTTCCCAACCTCTGCCTAATAACCTCTGCTCTAATAACCGCTGTCTGGTTTTTGTATAGGTTGAATATAACTCTTCTCTCCCTATACTTTACCCCTGGTACCTTCAGAATTTAGAAGAGTGTATTCTAGTCGACATTGTCATAAGCTTTCTCCAAATTGGCAAACACTACAAACGTAGGTTTCCCTTTCCTTAGCCTATTTACTAAGATAAGTCTTAATGTGAGTATTGCCTCCCGTGTTCCTATATTTCTCCTAAATCCAAACTGATCTTCCCCCAGGTCGGATTCCACAAGTTTTTCCATTCGTCTGTAAATAATTCGTGTTAGTATTTTCCACCCATGACTTATTAAACTGATAGTTCTGCAATTTTCACACTTGTCTGCACTTGCTTTCTTTGGAATTGGAATTAAAATATTCTTCTTGAAGTCGGAGGGTATTTCCCCTGTCTCATACATCTTGCATACCAGGTGATAAATTTTTTTCATGACTGGCTCTCCTAACGACATCAGCAGTTCAGACGGAATATCATCTACTCCAGGGGCCTTGATTCGACTCAAGTCCTTCAGCGCTCTGTCAAATTCTTCTCGCAGTATATTATCTCCTATCTCATCTTCCTCCACTTTGTCTTCCATTTCTATAATACTAATCAGACATGGAAAACAAATGCCATCCATCTGTTTATATAGGCGTAATAAATCCGTAAGCACATAAATCTGGTGATGGAGTGTCTATCGCCGGCCGCGGTGGCCGAGGTGACTGAGGCGCTCCAGTCACGGTCAGCACGGCCACTACGATCGGGGGTTCGAATCCTCCCTCGGGCATGGATATTTGTGCCGTCCTAGTTCGTAAGTAGTTCGTAAGTAGTTCATAAGTTGTTTGTAAGTTTAGGGACTGATGACCCCGTAGTTAAGTCCCATAGACTATACAAACATTTGAACATTTTGAATAACTAGACAGAAAAATTGTACAAATTTTTGTAAAACAAAGACACGAAAATAAATAGCATTGTATATGTGTTAGGCTCATAAACAAGTTGTGTAGGCCAGCTATTTGTGTTAATTAATGTAATAGTCGAGATTTGAAGATTGTCATTCTTTATATATATTGTCTGACCTGAGATTTTGAATCTATTTTGAGAATTGCCAAGATATTTGATAGTTCAATATATGTTAGGAACATGTATGATGTACTCATTAACTAATTAATTGACATTTAACGTGGCACTCTGTTGTCAAACAAGAAAGACCGAGATTAAGACTTAAAAAGATATGCGCCATCTAAAATTATTATATGTAGAGTTTTTATTTTATATTGTGATTATTTTTGTGTACATGAAATGTTTTACTTGTGTGTTTGGTAATTTTAAATTAGTATATTCAATTGTTATGAACAATACATAATGTAATGTCATTATTGTCAATGCTAAATATTTGCCTCACCGCCTTGCGTGCGGGAGTTCGAGTTTTGCCGTTTGTGAAGTGCTCTGGAATCTATGTCAGTCTGTTGTTTTAAAATGGAAGTACTATTAGCTAAGTTCTGTTTCATTGCGTACGTTAGGAAGTTGTACTTTTTTGGTGGAATAAGAAGCAGTTTGGTTGGAAATTACATAATAAGTGAAAAATTGTACCTACGAGTATTTATTTCTACCACGACGCCCAAGCTGAATAATTTTGCAGCGAGCAGAACTCCCATACATCGTAATGTTGAAAAGATGAGTATCGTATTTTATATGTTTGGAAGTGGTAGAATGACTGAACTGTAATTACTTAATAACCTAGTAACGTTTTAATGTCCATCGCTGAAATTAGCACAGTATTATCCCTTTCCGCCCCCATATAACGCATTTTAAGTGTGTTCCTGTCGATCTTATAACATTTTTCTACACTGGGAAATACGAAAAAAGTCATTCGGTACACACTGTTAGGAAAACAGTACCACAGAAAATCGGAAAAATACCGATATTATCTTTACTGAAGCAGCAGAATCAGAATAGGTAACTGAATATCCCAATGAGTCAATTGATCGCCCCCCTACCCTTTTTCATGTTACATCCCGTAACAAATTATAAGATTACGAATAGGAAATAGCACACAGTCAAGTGGGAGGTGCCGTAGCCGTGTTAAAATGTTACTTGCAGCACGACATGTCAAAAACAAAAGACATGAACTAAAAAAAAAAGCTAGAAAATACTGATACAAACCGCATATCGAATTGGAGCACTTGAACTTCACATTACGAATTCGTGACGCAACCCCTACACCACGAGGGAATTGCACAGGCAGTAATTCATTTACTCACTTTCACAAATCCTTTTCTTGCATTGGGCGTGTGGCAGCAAAAATTATTTACTTCACACAGACAGGAATAATTCGTTCGTTTCGATAAGTAGCCTTTACGGTTCCCGCTATCCCTGGTAACTTTCAACGCCTTTTCGAACACAAGCATCATATAGCAATCTTCGCTTCGGTTTCTACGACGAACAGAGGAACAACGAGGCATTTCTTTTGACTGTCCACAATGCGTGTGTAATACACATTATTAATTACAATCAGTAAATCTCATAAAATAAACATTTAAGCTAAAGTTTTCGTCAACGACCGACGAACAACACTTTAATTTACGCAAATATAACATACAGAAGACGTGCAGCAGAGCCTACCGTAATACAACGTGTATGTAACTGTACAGTGAAATCTCTGTCAGAAGGATTAATGACCTACCAACGAGCTCAAATTTCATAGAATGGCTAACACACGAAATACAGCGGTCTCTGCGGCAGCTTCTGTGAACTCGGCCGCCATATTTTTGGTGGTCAATACACTTGAGAGGAATCGGTCTATCATATGTTTTTGTTGAGCTTGATGTGTTGTATTTAGTGTATACTATACTTCGTGTGTATTGTCTGTACAATTTTTGCTGCTGTACTTAAAGTGTGTTCAAGCTTTTAAATCCACACTAAAAGTACTTCGTGCAAGAACGACAGTTGTTTTGCCATCTTTGGATTCACAAGGAGACTACATGTGTGTCGGATTTCAGAATTACTTTATATGTATGGTACGTGAAGTTAAATAACAATCAGCAAAAGCCATTCGACACAACTTTTAAAAATTCTTGAGAAAATCGACTTTGAAATTTTGCTAGTACACATACCAATAATTAAACCAGCTCCAGCGTCTGTCGGCATAGTTCAGACGGCAGCGTTCTGGCTTCTCAACCAGAGGGTCGTTGGTTCGAATCCCATTGTGACAGGTATTAATTTCGTTTTCGAATTCAGTTCTAATTCCACCTGCTGCGTCAATTTTTGTTTATGTGTATGTAGAGGAGCTGAGTAAAACGATGGTTAGGTTAGCAGCTTGCAAAGCCATTAGTAGCTATGGAGATGACTTTCCAAAAACCTTGCTCTTCACAAACTGAACAATCAAAGACTACCGTCGTCAAAATGTTCAAATGTTTGTATAGCTTATGGGACTTAACTACGGGGTCATCAGTTCCTAAACTTACAAACTACTTATGAACTAGCTAATCCTAAGGACGGCACAAATATCCATGCCCGAGGTGGGATTCGAACCCCCGACCGTAGTGGCCCTACCTTCGTCAACTAATAGTGAAGCCAATACTGTAAAAAATTCAACTTGTGTTTTTTTTTATTGAAACCATAATTATTAAACAACCTTCTATAAGATTTAGAAAATTACAAATAAACAAAATTACGAGCACTTTTCGTAAAAATTACCGTTAGATATTAAAATTGTGTAAGTATTCGAACACAAGTAAAGTAAAGTAGAAAATCCATCTCGCCAGGAATCGATCCACCGACCCCAGGGTTGTGAGGTCAGAACGCTACCACCTGAGCTGCACCGGCAGATGCTGCCAGTTCATTCAATGATTGGTACTTACGGTCACTTGCAAAACTTCAAAGTCGATTTTCTCGAGAATTTTTGAGTGTTGCGTCGAATGGCTTCGGCTGACTGTTATCTTCACGTACCATAAATATAAAAAAAATTTAAAATCTGATATCCATGTGGTCTCCTTGTGAGTATGTGTGTACTCATATTAAATTCCTGAGTAATGGCACTTAGTTGCCCCAAGAGTGAAGCTTCAGGTGACGTATCGTGCAATTCCCTTCAAGTATAAATCATAAAAAATTCTCAGTTTTGTACATAGTGTCGGTTTCTTTTTGAGATGTTTCTTCTTCTGTTGTTCCTGTGGTTGACAAAAATCACACTTTTGAGTGTATAAACCATCTTTAAAAATCTTTTCGTTTGTTGTTGACAATACTTGACCGAACATGGTTGACTTGTAACTAGTGCAAAGCGTGGAAGCAGTTGCAACAGCCAGACTTTTTTCTCTCGTATATGTCTGCATTCTTTAAAACATATATGTCCTTATTTCAGCGCGGCAACAACGAAAGTTATTAATTATACTTCATTTCGGTATGTAATGCTTTTGTGGCGGCTGACAAAGAAGCAATTTTTATTGTAGTGCTCTCGTGTCACTTTCGTCTTTGTACTCAAATTTCACATATCAATCGGTACTTGTTTCAGCTGGGCATGAAGGAAAGTTATTAACGACGCCTTATTTCGACGTGAAATGCTTTTGGGCAGCTGGGCAAGGCGCATTTTTATTGCAGTCTTTTGTTGTCACTTTCGTCTTTGAACTCAAATTTTGTCCACCAAAGTTCACAACCTAACCCTTTGACAGCAATTTTACTCGTTCGTTGACTTAACTCGTTTATTATAGACAAGAGAAATGTATACTAGAGTTTACGAAAGCAGTTGTTTCAAACAAATAACGACAAACGCAAATACATGGCCATGTTTGTTCGTCATAACAATTACTGTCCACTGTGTGTTTTGCAGGTCATTTAGACCACATACTTGCTTTAAAATCAAAACAAATATTTTCACAGCGGCTATTTCGTGATTATTACAAATCTCAGCTGTTATACTTCGAACAGGAGCTGTATTCATGGGACTTAACTGCAGGGCCATCAGTCCCTAAACTTACATACTACTTATAAACTAACTTATACTAAAGATAGCACATACATCCAAGCCCGAGGGAGGATTCCAACCCCTGACGGGTAACGGCCTCGCGCATCTAATTATATAGCGCCTCAGTGCGCTCGGTCACTCCGTCGCGACTATTACTGACACGTTCGTAAAAATTCATTACCGCAATTTTAGGAAATATGCAACCAGGACCATTCTTATGAGGAGATGACGTGGCTTGCTCAGGATACAGTAGGGTGGAGAACTGCATCAAACCGGTCTGTGGGCTAAAGACCAAAACAACATACTACCAGACTCGTCAATTGGCAGCTTCGATAAAGTCTGACGGAACTTGATACACATCCGTATTCAGTAGCTAGTCTTTTTAACATGGAATTGTAAATAGGTAAAATTCACGAATCGCTGTGGCATACTAACTGACAGCCGATAGCCCACATTTCGGACGCCAGTTCGATTTGCCTGAAACATGGAAGACGTATCCATTCAATGAAATTCAAAATCTTCGTCTTACAGTGCAGAAACGCGCACAATAGCTATTCATACAAAAAGCCTGCCGAGTTTGGTAAAGCCGCGGTGGAGTAGCCGAGCGGTCTAAAGCGTCTCGCTGCGGAGCGCATGGTTGCTCGCCATGGAGGTTAGAGTTTTCCCTGGGGCATGGGTGTGTGTGTTATCCTCAGGTTAGTTTACCTACGTTTAAGTAGTTTGTAAGCTACTGACTGATGACCACGCAGTTTGGTCCGATAGATTTACAAACATTTGAACATATTTTGAGTTTGGTAAAATCATGGCGTCCAGAGCTCTCAGCCAATCAGCAGCGACACCGCTCAAGGGCCAGTCTCTCCCTACACAGACTCCCTGGAGTAGCGCATTTTGAGCAGACAGTCGCCAGTGTAGACCGGGTGCTTTGCTGACGCACTATCACGTCACGTCACGTCAGGTTGTTGACTGACCCGCGCCGTTCCGCCCCCGCAGGCATGCCGCCGTGGAGGAGCCCGACGACCCGGCCGCGGCGCCGCCCACGCCGTCTCCGCAGCCGCCGCCCCCGGCCGCCGCCGCCCCCAACGCCGCCCCCGCCGCCCCCGCTGCTGCGCCCGCGGCCGCCAACGCGGCGGCGAGAGCAAGGCTTAATGGCCACGCGGGACACGACGAAGCGGCGAACCGGGTGAGTACGCAGCGCTCGCTATAGCCCGATCCACACAGTCGGGTACTTGACTGTAGAAAGGTTCAAAGTGCCAAACATTGACATAACTGAAGAGTTATTGCAAAATAACTGTCTGCAGTGCAGAGCTTTAATTATTTATTCCTGAAACCTTTACATGTTACCAATGAGAGTATCTTACCATATATTAGTGGTGCTTTCATGACACAGTTGGAAATATTTAGTGCTGAAGGCAATTCAGTTAATTTAGAAAGCTTTTTTAACAGCCATCTTAAAGTTTTTAAATAATTAAAATACTACAGTTTAGATAGCAAGTTGCTGACTTTTTTATTGGCAACCGATTTCGGTCCTACAGGACCATCAATCAGGCCTTTGGCAATCTAATATATAAAGCAGAGTGTCCGTATGTTTGTACGTGTTGCATACAAATCTACACTTTTGTTCCAATCTTTCTGAAATGTTGTATACGTAAGCTTCAATCCATGAGGACGGTCGCCGTAAGTGTAAGAATAACATACGATATATAGTTCACGAGATATGACGTCTTAAACAATGAGATGCGCGGAAAACTGCTGCATTTTGCGACAATGCTGCTCATTTTCTCCTAAACCACTGGACCGATTTCAACCAAATTTGGTACACACATTCCTTACCGTGAGGTAACAATTGCTGCATGGTTAAGAATCACATACGGCACATGGTTCAAAAGATATTACGTCATAAGCAATAGAAATCGCAAAAAATTCCATATAATGTGGCGAGAGTTTCGAAATACACTGTATGAGAATGACAGTACTTAGCGACTTGCAACAAACTTTAAACATAATTTCAAACCTTTATTAAACTTTTCTCTCCGGCAACCACAGTAAAATGATGAAAGGAAAAAAGTTTCTCGCTTACTACTTTTCCGCTGTTTATGGAATAAAACTACGGCTCTCGGTATGACGTCACAATTTATAATTTGAAAACTAAAATTGTAGCTGCAGGAAATTTTACAGACAGTATACACATATATAGTTGAATGTAGCTTCTAAATTGTATCACATTCCGACACGTAGTTCATGAGATATGAGAACATAAACAGTAACGTACCACTGTTCGTGGGCTAAAACTACGGCATTCGGTATGACGTTACAACTTTTAATTTCTACACTATAAATTGTAGCCGCAGGAAATTTTACAGACAGTATAGATGCATATAGTGGACTGTACCTTCTGATATAAACTACGTGTCTAAATGTGAAACAATTTAGGACTTAAACAGAAACGTTCATAGAAAGCCGTTCCTTCCCGCACCAAGTTTTAATCTATTACATCTTTACTACTAACTGTATTCCCAAGAGATTTCACAGACATACAGCCATTATACAAATGATTATCCGCCTGAAAAATGGCAGAAATAAATACATAAATACCCGGGCAACGCCGGGTTTTCAGCTAGTCTTACCATATATTAGTGGTGGCTTCATGACACAGTTGGAAATTCATGAAAATTCATGGTGAAGCTGGGGCAGGATCAGCAATTGGATATGTAATGAAAACCACTTTTTTTTATTTTTTTCGTCACAGTTGCACTATTTAGAAGTTGGTAACTAGTTTCGGACTTGTTTGTCCATTTTCAAACCATAGGCCTTATTCCAACCGTAACAATGTACTGCATGAAGAAAATGACTAATAAAATCTGTACGTTTTCCACTGTTATTACATGATTTCATTGAAATTTAAAATAGGTTAAAATAGATGATTCGTTCACGGGCACGTACACGTTGGAGGCCCATGAACGCATCATCAATTTTAACCAATTTTAAATTTCAATGCAATCATGTAATAACATAAAATGCATTTTTAAAAACCATCAGCTGTTTATTTAAAACCTTATATATCTACTAGTTTCGGTCAATAGACCATCTTCATGGATAAAAAGGTGTTAAAACTGAATGGTAAAATGCTTCTTAGATAAAACCTATCAGTCAAACATAACATAAAAGGTAAGAACAACTGTAATTTTAACACTTTTAGTTATACTGATTCCTGTTTGTCTCAGCTAGACTCGCTTTGGTTGACTTATAATGCTGGTGGCGCTGCAATACTCTTCACTTCCCAGAGGGCGCTCTTCCACTTCTTGCACATGTGCACTGGCCTGTTCCCGCGGTATAAAGGAGCCGCCGTAACTGATGTGTCGTCAGTTCCGGCATGATTGTGCACCAGTCATACCTGAAGATGGCGGCCAGGTGGACCGCCGAAATATCGTATCAGCAGATCGATAATCCGGCCGCAAACCCGTGAAGAACAACAATGAGCCATGATGACATTAAAGACATGCATTACGACAGCAAAACAAGACGGTGAGCACTCGGAGACAAAGTATTAAAAACAAACGATGTGACACTTGTCTGTAAACGGCGGACGCAGATAAAAACACAGCGAAGCACTTGACACACAACACTGGACGATGCACTGTTAATACTGATGTCGCAGGACCCCGCAGGCTAGAGACAGGGGTAAGTTGGGAAGCGCGGAGGAGGGGGAGGAGAGAGGATTGAGAGGAGGGGTAGGCCTCCAGGGCAGGAAGAGGAATAACCAAGCAGGGGGAGGGAATAGGAGGGGGAGGGGAGAGGGGGCGCTTCATCCACGACAGGGGATCAGGGTTGGTAGGTCGAGTTATGTCAGGACGGAAGGTGTCATCTGGGATGGGGAGGTGGCGGAATTTACCCCGGGAAAGGATGTGGAGTGTGTGGAGGTGAAGGGAGGGAGAGACGCAGCGGTAAAGGCGTGCCAGAGGCCCAGTGAGGGCACCTAAGGCTCTCTGTTTAATACACAATGCTCCGCCCACTGCTCGTCACGTAAGCCAATCAGTAGTAAGGGTTATGTATGATCGTAACAAAATTCAGTAGTTAAAATTATAAGCACAGTGTTCGTAAAATCTTCTACTTTGATTCGTTATAAAATAGTATGTTCATAACATTAAAAATATACAGGACACATCGAATAAAATTGACGCTTAACACGAGTACGTCACTGGTCACGTGATGGCCATATCCAGTACATAATCTGATTAAAGCATGAATATTAGTGTGATTATGTCGTTGAAATAGATTAAACGCATCTGATATTGAACCCGGTAAAATTACGTATGTATGATTGTTTAGAGCGCAACAGATAAGACACTACATGATGACATCTACATCCATACCCCGCAGTCCACCGTAAGGTGTGTGGCAGAGGGTACACTGTACCACTACTAGGCATTTCCTTTCCTATTCCACTCCCAAATACAACGAGAAAAAAAGAACGTCTACATGCCTCCGTAAGAGCCCTAATTTCTCTATTCTTGCTTTTGTAATTATTACGCAAAATCTAAGACGGCAGGAAGATCGTTCTACACTCAGCTTCAAATTCCGGCCCTCTAAATTTCTTCAACATAATTTCTCGAAAAGAACGTCGTCTTTCCTCCAACGATTCCCATGTGAGTTCCCGGAGCATTCAGTGACACTCGGGCATTGGTCGAACTTACCAGTAACAAACCTAGCTGCTCGCCTGTGAACTGCTTCAACGTCTTCCTTTAAACTGATCTGCCGCGGCTCCCAAACACTTGAGCAATACTCAAGACGTGGTCGTACAAGCGTTTTATACATGGTCTCCAAAATTCTCCCAATAGACCGATCGGCTCACTGCCTTACTCACTGCTGTCCTTACATGTTCGTTCCATTTCATATCGCTCTGCGGTGTTACGCCTAGATATTTGAACGATGCGACGGCATCAAGAAACTCACTGCTAATGCAGTATTCCAACATTATGGGATTGTTTTTCCTATTCATGCGCATCACCTTACATTTCTCTGCAATGAGAGCTAGCTGCCATTCTTTGCACCAACTAGATGTTTTGTCTAAGTCATCTTGTATGCTATTACAGTCAATTAGAGGCGACACCCTCCCATAATCCACAGCATCATCAGCAAACAGCCGCTAATTACTTTTTACTCTGTCCACCAGATCATTTATATAGATAGAAAATAATAGCGGTCCTATCACACTCCCCCGGGGCACGCCTGACGATACACTAGCCTGTTACTGATAAACACTATTTATCAATAATTGGAAATATGTCTTATAATACTATTATTATAGTAATGAAATTTATCGGCTTTTTATGTGTAAGGAATACTGAAATTGTAATTATGACGTTTGATTCTCCCACGTCTCCTGAATCCATTCATATATTTAAATTTGCCGTCCGTGTCTAATGACCACGCTCCCTGATTTTATATGGATTTTTAGAATAATGTCTGTGGCTATATCGTATTTGATATGCAATCTGGGATAGCCGCCCTCGCTAATCCTAGACCGCCGTTTTCTGTTTCCGAGCAGATTAGGGTTTTTCTAAAGACCTGTATTCCATTCACTAGGCCGGTTGGGGAACCAAACAGATTGCCAAAACATGCTTTTCACATGGAAACAATCAGCTACCCCTTTTATCTGTAGTGTCACAATAGGATCTTTCTTGACAAGCTACTCTCAGGACATAGGAAACTTCTGGAAGATGAAGTTTATCGCCAACGCTTTCATTTTTCAGGTCACAATGAAAATAAAATATGTCCCACATGTTGCCACTATACTGATGGGGCTTTAGTAAAGTCAAAACATACACTAAACACATATATACTCAAGGGTTATATGTGCTGAAATCTGTCGTCTTAATACAAACGATTAGCGAACTTGGCTGTTGTTCTATGTGATAAGTCTATAGATTACATCGCTCGATGTCAGAATGACAATCACTTAAATTATGTTTAAAGTTCCGCGCTTAATTTACGTATATTTTTTGTGATTTTTGCTCACTGAAGAATGAAAGTGACGTCACATTGTAAGTCAGGACCACAACCAGTGCACATGAGAGATGCACTGCGTTCAACTGTTGTTTTGGTGAAAAACTAAACAAATAATACACTGCAATAATTGGAATTTTTGACGCACGAGTATTGGCAGTAGCTAAAGGTATTTAATTTTGAGACAGTTCAGTATTACTTTCAGACGTTCTTTTGTCATACGATGTGCGTGTCTCCAGTTTTCAAACTGAAGTTCAAAATGTTTGGTCCACGGTATTCTGTGCCTTTATTGAGGGCTGTCTGACTCCAAAGTCTAGAGTTTCGCTTCGGCAGCAACGGTATCGTTTCATTCCGTGTCCCTTCCACAACGGAGGCAGTAACAGCGCTGGGAGAGTGGAATGCGACAAGAATTCTGCGCTCTGCAAATAGGGAGAAGTTCTTAATTAAGTGCCGAGATCTCGGTGAACAGAATCGCTCTCGTGCCTGCTGACTCTACAGAGCTGTTGCCGTTCGAAAAGTTAGGTGCTGGTTCAAGAGAAAACTTGCTCTACAAGTACCTCATAATCGAAACAAGCGGATTCATTGGGATTTCTTTCTAATACATACGTTGGTCTCAGGTTACACAAATCGTGTCATTACGTTAACAGAGGGAGAGTAACACAGCAAGAAAGTAAATTACGTAACGAGGGGGGCAGTTATTTTAACAGCCTTCATAGTAACTCGTCCAGGTAAGACACCTAGATAGACGCTCATTATATTTATTAGCGTTCTGATTGTCTGACCTGTTACTCTGCGGTTTTAGACGTTTCTTTTTATATTTACCTCCCAAACTACGAAAAATAAATTGATTAAAAAGTTGTTTTATAAGAGTAATTTTCTTAACGTCTAAGCTACGGAGTCATAGAAAACAGTATTCAGAAGTCACTCTTTAAACCTCTAGTACACACTTCAATTAACTTTTCCTTTAGGTTGTTCTTACAAGAGTATTAATATCGGGTGATCGAGCATTGCTCAGGAATTTTTTTCTGTTACATAGTGGTATTGACTTATATATATTTTTCAACACTACGTACGCAGAAACTGCAACCATCAAGCGAAAATAACTATAAATGTACCTTGTTCAGTGTCATAGTAAATATTTGTGTCCAAAATTGTCTAGATATTTCGAAGTTCACAGGTTGGCTGCAAATGCAGAAACTCAGTTCGTTGGTGTAGCCTAAGGAAACCGTATCTAACATTTATTGTATAGATGCAAAACGTGATACAAAATTTTAATGCAAAACGTTCGAGTGGTATCAGAGGTACACGAAATAAAAAAGTATAGTACATATTTATTTTGGAAAATCCTGTTATTTCAGGAATGACATCTATACAGGTAAATTAAATAAGCGAAACCAGGTCCAAACTCAAAATTTGATGCAAATCGTCAGAACCGTTTCGTTATTTCCTTCTCACATGCAGTCACACAAAAAGGACCGAAACTAGTTGACTAACTAAATAATTCATTGCACTCTAGACATTTTTATATATAAACTCTACTTTTGCGTTTTTGATTGTTTTGCCCCGGGATAAGGCAACATACAATTTAGTAGCCTATTATCAAAGACGGACATCTGTCGTTTACCAGAAACTGAGTTAACGTCATTTTTTATTGCGAAACGTAGAGCTAATATATTTACAAGCTGATTTGATCATTACCAACTTTAATACTCGAGTATTTATACCTGGAAGTGGCCAATATCAATTTGATTCCGTAAGCACCTTCAAATTGTGTTTGAAAATACAGATGTCCGTCTTTGAAACCAAAACGCGTAGGTGTCCGCTTTTGATGTGAACACGCTTTCAGATGTCTGTTTTTGATACACAGAGATTCGTTTATTGCTGACGAGAATCTTTTACAGGTGTATAATCTGGGAAATTATAGGAATATCGACATAAACTAGAAAATATAAAATTTTGAACTCTGTTACATATTTGAAAAATTAAGAACCACAATAATCATAATAATCATTTTAATTTTATATACAAAATGAAATGTTAAATTTACAGTAATTTGAGTAGTAATAAAACTTTTTGTATTTTTGAAGTTACTATAATGTATGAAAATTTCCCAAGCAACCTAAAATTTTTGCGTAAACATCCTTACGTCCTGACATCGACGTTCTTTCCAACAAGTGATAATTTCGTACAACATACCTTATAATAGAACAGTGTAGTTTACAAGCTAGTCTTCCCTCTGTTTCTTTTCAATGTTCAGTCCATGACTGCAGCTCGGTTAATCCCGCGCAACATGAACTTACAAAATTAACGTAAATTAACATTTTTCACTTGTTGTGAACAGATAATGTATTCAAAGGAAAACCGTATACAGTAAAAAAATGTTGGCAAAGTGATAGTGTCCGATTAATATTGTCAAACAAAAGTGCCGGTCAGAGTTTAATTGTTGTTCATGCAGGCGCAGACAGGTGTTTCTTGGCTCAAAAACAAAAACGTCCGACCATCATTCGGAAATTGAGAGCAAAAATTTTGAAAAATACGTCGAAACCCAACTTATGTTAGCCTTACTACCAATGTCTTTATCCCTTGTAATTATCGCTGCGTATTCTGAATACTTTAAGCCATTGTAGATGTTGGACATGTTTGGCTAGTAATGTTAAACCATTTTTATCCATAATGCGGGAAGAATAAAACACTCGGAAACTGCTATTGAACGGCTTAGCAAAATTGCTTGAGGCTTAACACATAATCGCAGTATCAAACATTGCATTTGAATTAGATTTCGTCTTCTTAAATATTAGTTGTGAGTAAACTCAAGGCGCGTAACAGACTGGCAACGTTCCATAAGAATACTGGTGTGTACGCCCGACTGCTTCCCCCTCTCTGTTCCTCCAACGTAAACACGACGGTGCTGCCACAGTGACGAGCAAGAAATTAGGTCTCCGGCAGTGTTCAGAACCGTACGGTAATTATCGTACATGTACGATAATTTCGTGCCTGCGTACGATGTACGAAAGAATGTTACTATCGTACGCAGATGTACGATAATTTCGAACGTAACAATACATTGTCTCTTCAAAGATTTTTCTCGCAGCCCTACTGGTAAATTACTTTCGTAATTAAACTTGTCGCTTTAAACATATCAGTAGCTATGAACGGCGACTTTCGTAATACAGCTCGTCGATTTAATAATCTCAGTGACTGCGAGCGTCTACCGATCGGTAAGCGACAATGTAGTCCCGTTGTCAGGATAAATAATTTGATTGTTGAAGTTCGCTCTTTATATATTCGTGTTACAATGCTCGTAGTTACGTTAAAGTGCTTGAAGCGTGCTTAGTGGTGCTGAAGTTTCACGCATTCCCTTAAACAGAGCGGCATTCTGACACAAGAAAGGACTACAACGACACTTACCTCCGTTACGGAACTATTCAAATGTTCAAATGTCTGTAAATCTATCGGACCAAACTGCGTGGTCATCAGTCCGTAGCTTACAAACTACTTAAACCTAGTTAAACTAGCCTACGGACAAACACAAACACCCATGCCCCAGGGAGGACTCGATCCTCCACGGCGAGCAACCTCGCGCTCCGCAGCGAGGTGCTTTAGACCGCACGGGTACTCCACCGCGGCTTACGGAACTATTATGTCCCAATTGTTAGATCGGTGGCATTGGCAGCAATCGGAGGAAGGAGAAAGTAAACGCAGTCTTTCCGATGAAGCCGATATCTAAGGGAATTTAACCAGGAGCAGTCTCACAACTTTTCCTGGAACGGTTTTATATGTCATGCATAAAACAATTTTTAAAAACCGCTCTTCATTCGGAAAAAATAATATATTTTGTAAGAGACATACAGTACGGTATAAGGTATACAAAATCAGATTTGCTAGTAAATATTGTGTATTATGGTCATTTTGCAGGTAAGTACGATAATTTTGGTTAAATCCGGTGCATTTACGATAATTTTACGGCCCGAGTACGATAGTTGCCTCGTTTCAGGTTGTGAACACTGGTTCTCCCCCTCCCCTAGTTCAACAGGGGCGGCCGGCAAGTAGTCGCAGCGCCTTGCCAAAGTTCCCGAAGATGCTCTTTCCGAGGTTTGCTTTCGAACCCCCTCTTGGGCATGAATGTTGAGTTTGTCCTACAAAAATAAAAAAAAGGGGGGGGGGAGTGCCGCCCCGTGCGGCCGCACGTTTCGCACGTGTCTTGCGCCGGCCGCGAGCTGACTCTCCCCTTACTGAGTTGTCAGCAAACAGTTGAGGGCGGCAGCCGTGCGGCTTCTAGGCGCGCGCCGCACGCCCCGTCTCGCCGCAGCCGCGCTGCCCCCGCTGCGCAGAGCGCCCGACACAGGGCGAATTTAATTAAAATTCATGGTCCCGCGGCTCCCGCCGTGTTTTCTTTATCCCCCTCCGTTCCGGCGTTTTATTTTTTTAATTTTTTCGCTCGCGAAGCAGAGAGAGAGAGAGAGCGCGCGCAACTTTAAATTGGCGTCCTCCAGCAATACCGAGGCCCACCTTGCTTCTGGTCAAGCGTGGGCGGTCTGTGACGTCACTGTGGTAGCGCACCTGGATATAAACGGGCCTGCGCATTGTAATATTTCTGGCTTAAAGCCATCATATTAAGTTCGAAGTATTGTTTCTGTGTGCAGCCGGTTAGCACCAGTAGGCGACAGATGGTAAAAGCTGGTGAGAGCCACGACAGGTGGTACAATAGGTCGGGTTGTCATGGGAAAGAACACTGGCAAATCTCCCCGAATTCTAGGGAAGTCCCCGAGCGGCAGGCACTGGACGCCGATTGGCTGTAGCACTGGCGGTCACGCGCCAAAACACAATATTTTTATTAAACTATAAATGTAAATATCTGTTTGTTGTACGCTTATCACATGCGAACGACAAGACGCAGATACTTAAATATTTGTACAGTTACTAATTTATACCTTAGGAAGATTTTACGCACGGTTTTATAGCGATCTGTTAGATATTTAGTAATTTGAAGAATATAATGGGAAATGCGGAACAATAATTACTCCTTGAAAATTATATTTACTCTTTGAAAATGGTTTTATTTCTTGCATTGTTGCTTGAGGGTTCATAACGATAAAAGGGTGGAGTATATTGGGAAGGAAAGTTATCGGTGTATATAAAATTATATATATGTGTGTAATATTTTGTTCTGCAGCGAAAACAACAGGACGCAAACGATTGGTCTGTGTGTAATTGTTGTACTAAGTCTCCCATTATACAAAATAGCAGTTCCATGCCGATAGCTATTAGGGGGTGGAAGATATGGTGGTTGAAAGTCGTTAAATTATAAAAAAATTCGGACTGAAGGCCAGCGATGACGTTTGCGACTCTATAGCAAGGAGGTTACATACATCGAAACGTGATGCCACAGACCATATCTTTGGTCTATGCGAGCTTCAATGTCTTCAGCTCTTTCTCTGTAAGGATAAGCATACGAATATAAGAATAAATAAAGCAGTAAAAAGAAATTCCTTTTAATACATCTCTTTTAAAAAATCGATTTGACGTTTCGCGCATTACATCAAGTGATCGATCTGTGATATTGCAATTATTGTTGAATTTCGTGATTGGATTCTTCGAAACGAGTGCATTTGTACGTGTGATTTGATCTACACTACTTACTTTCCTGATAATGTTGATTAAAAATGTTTGTTTCTAAAAAAGGTATTGTATTTCATTTCATCCTTCAAAACCAGTCTCATAGCACACTACTGAAAGATAGCTAATCTACCATAATCAACCAACACGCGAGCGGAGCCGCGGGTTTAAGCTAGTATTTAATAAACTAATAATATATTCAATGTCAAACTCAGTCCATAAAAACCTCTCAAATCTAAGCTATGCCCTGAATAGGTAAACATATTAACAATTACTAAAAACATAAACAAAATAGTTAATATAAGACGGACGATGCATGGCGGCCATGTTTACGCGCCAAATTGCGGAACGAAGGCAGCCTTGCATCGAGCCGCCACAGTTGCGTTCAGAACTGGCACTCGGAAGAGTAACATATGATTGTAGTACGCGCACTCGGTGGATTAACATGCATATGTAGGCGGTCATAAGACTATGTTTAATCATCTTAGATCAAGGCTAAATAACTTAATATTTACATTCAGTTAAGAAAATGTGTGTCTGGTGGTTATTATTATGCAGTTTACTGGTTTCCTGCTTGCTTTAAATAAAATCAGTTAGCATTCCGAACTACCACAGTTTTATTCAGTAACTAGATCAGTTCCTACCAACAGTTTAGCAATTTCAGCCTCATTCAAGAACTCCGACCTGCGTGCTATCATCTGCATGGGGACATCTATAGAAGACGTCAGGTTGGTGAACTATTAGAGTTTGTATCCTTCGCACAGTGCAGTGGGGAGTAACTACAACCCTCGTGTACACTGTCATTGCGGTACAAACGCAAATTGTTGTGCGTCATCCATGGCAACGTGGAGGAGGAAAGAAAATGATATAGGACCGTTGTAGCATCCGCCATTTTTGTTCCTTCGCGTCGACTCGAGACGGCAACATAGGGCAATCGGAATGCTCTCAGCACGGTGGTTGTGCAGCTTCGAATTCTTCTAATTGTTCAAAAAATGATTTTGTTTCTCTGTGGAACCTGGAAGCCGTAGATTATTGATAATCAACTATCATAGTGGGAAATAGACACTAATAATGACTTCAAAACTATGCGAAGTGGATTAAATCTCTATCTATATAAAGGCGAAAGGACACACATTCGCTCACTCACTTACTCACTCACTCACTCATTCATTAATTCACTCACTCATTGACATTAAATCTCGAAAACTACTTCACCTATGACGCTGAAATTTGGCAGGAATGTAGTTTATAGGTAGAAGACGTCACCTGCAAAAGGAACTTGCGATAGGGCCGATAGTTCAGGAGATATGACATCAGAAACAATGAAAACTTCCCCGTCTTGCGGCACGTGATAGTGTGATTTCATCAGTCCACTGTTTCAGAAGGAGAGCACTTAGCGACTAGCAACAAACTTTAAACATAATTTCAAACGCTTAGGAATTTTTTTTCTCGCTGACAACTTTTTCGGCGTTCGAATTTGACATGACGCTACCAATTTATTACTGGTACACTATTAATTGTATTCGCGAGAAATGTTACAGACAGTATACACACATACCACTGAATGTACGTTAGAAATTTTATCGTAGTACGACACACAGTTAATGAGATATGGAGCCATAAACAATAGGTTCAAGAAAACCGCCTCATCACGTATGACGTTTTCATGTATTACGTCCTTCCTACTAACTCTATTCGCGACGTATTTTGCAGACATTTTACATATAAACCACTGGATGGACCTTCTAAATAATATCGTATTACGACATATAGTTCAGGTGCTATGACGTCAAAGACAATGAAATGCACGAAAATTCGCCCTAATAATCATGAGGTTGTAATGTACTATGTCTTTATTACCAACTCTATGCCAGCCGCGGTGGCCGAGGGGACTGCGGCGCGCCAGTCACGGTCTGCATGGCCACTACGGCCTGGGGTTCGAATCCCCCCTCGGGCTTGGATGTTTGTGCTGTCCTTAGTATTAGCTAGTTCATAAGTAGTTTGTAAGTTTAGGGACTGATGGCTCCGTAGTTAAGTCCCATAAGCTCTACAAACATTTGAATTTGAACCAACTCTAATTAAACATATTTCGCAGGCAGTTTCCTAATATTCCACTCTAAGAACCTGGTAAATAACGTTTTTTTAGGACACATAAGTCAAGAAATATTTCTATAGACATATAAAATTGAAAGGTCACCCACGCACTCACTCACTGACTAAACACGAAATCTCTAAAACTACTGCACATATGAAGCTGAAAATTTGCCGGTATGAAGTTTGTAGGTAGAAGACGTCAGCTAAGAATGTATTTTGCGATAGGAGAGAATTAAGGTGCATGGCGGAATATACGTTTCCTACAGACTGACGAAATCTGTAGTTTCATTCCGATCTTCACGAAATTTTACACGCTCGACCTTCAAAACAAGATGAAGGTCACTGTCTGCATAAAATTTCTTTCGGTGAATGGTGGAGGGTACTTAACTAACGGACTTTGACAAAATGCACAGTTTTGCACCGAGCTTGATGAATTTTTGCACACATGACCTTTAAACCAAGAGGACGAACTTTTGCCAAGAGAAGGAAAGATGGAAACTAACAAAAAGATGGGCGAGAAAGAGATGGATGCAGGAAGACGAGGGAAGGGGAGGTGGTCCACGAGAGTGTAGGACACAGGTATCTGTGGAGAGGCCAGACAAACGTGTGGTTCCTGAAGAGGGGCAGCAGCCTTTTCAGTAGTTACAGGGGCAACAGTCTGTATGATTGACTGAGCTGGCCTTGTAACATCAGCTAATGTGGCTTTGCCACACAGCTACTGCGAACGGCTGAAAGCAAGGGGAAACTACAGCCGTTACTTTTCACGAGGACATGCAGCTCTACTGTATGAAAAACAATCGGGAGGTAAAATAGTCCCCCGTTCGGATCTCCGGGCTGGGACTAGTCAGGGGGATGTCGTCATCAGGAAAGACATTACTACATTCTACGGGTCGGAGCGTGGAATGTTGGGCTGGCAATGGGTTCTGCACAACGCTGGTGAGTACTCTGAAGGGCAGTAATAGGTGCAAACATGTAACGCGTTTGTATGGGTTATGAATAAATAGTTGCCACTACTTAAGTTCCAACCCTCACAGCGGACCCGTTCTTTTAAAAAAATATGGAATGTTTCGACTATATTTGCCCTGCATATAAAGTTTTATGTTCAAATTGTTGTTAACCTATTGGACGAAACTGCATTGGCCATAATTTCCTAGACTTACAAATTTCTTCATCTAAGTTAAATTAACCTAAGGACAACACACACACACACACACACACACACACACACACACACAAGGACTCGACCCTCCTACGGCGAGCAACCGCGCGCCCCCAACAAGGTGTCTGACCGCTCGGTTCATCCACAGTAGCTACATTTAGTTATTTCCACCTTACCTTGCCGAGCGCTAACGGTGCGAAGTACTCACACGGGAAAATAATCGCCGTAACTGTTAAAAGATTTATTCCACTGTGAGGTAAGAATATCAGTGCCTTCGTGGAAAAAGTGTTTTCATTTGTTTACCGAACCACGAATGTACTGAGTAGTGCATCTGTTCGTCCGAAGCAAATAGACAGCGAGGGACATCTCTACAGAGTTGTGTTACTAAATGACCCATTACTTTTCAGGTTGTTAATTTCTTTGAAACCCTTGCCGTTCGGTAGATCGTTTGATTCTCCGGTGTGGCGCAGCCGTTGGCAGCCGCCTTTTCTCCGTAATCGTTGCGGAACTGTACTGTTCCTTTCACTCCTCTTCCATTTTCCGTTTCGCCGAAGCTGTACCAGTAGCTTCTCTCATTTCTATAGCTGCCATATGAGTGGCCCTTTGATTGGTTGCGTTCTTTGCTCGCCTTCCACGATGCTGGATGTTGAGGTCCCTCGAGTGCAGCTTCGCAGGTCGTGTGCGACGTGTACACGCAGTTGCCTTAGCTGGCGACAAGCCTATTCCGTCCCTGCAGTTCATCCAAGTATGGGCAACTTAGACGAAACATATTCTCCCTTATCTATCTATACTAATAATAAATCTGTAAATTTAGGCCTGTCGCTGTTCACTTGAGTCTTCAAAACTACTCAAAGAATTCCAGAATGAAACTTTCACTCTGCAGCGGAGTGTGCGCTGATATGAAACTTCCTGGCAGATTAAAATTGTGTGCCGGAACCGGGACACTAACCTGGAACCTTTGCCTTTCGCGGGCATCCCTTAGGCTGGGGCATCCCTTGGCTAAGCCATATCTCCACCATATCCTTTCTTCTATGAGTGCTAATCTTGCGTGGTTCGCAGGAGAGCTTCTGTGAAGTTTGGACAGTAGGAGGCGAGGTACTGGCGGAAGTAAAATTGTGAGGCGGCATAAGTGAGTCTTGTCGGGGTAGCTCAGTGGTAGAGCGCTTGCCCGCGAAAGGCAAAGGTCCCAGGTTCGTGTCTCGGTTCCGGCACACAGTTTTAATCTACTGGAAGATTCTTCATGCGGTTTTCACGGGACACATGAGAAACGTTTGGGTCAACATATAGGCATACTTTTATCAAAATCGGATCACGGAAAAAACTATCGTAATTTTGTTTTCAGCAAATGTCGTGTCTGTTTGTAGAACTATTAATAACCTCTTATCTCCAAAACTACTTGACGAATTGTTATGGGGTTTCCATCGTAGCTTGAGCATATCGTGCAGTTACATAAAGGCATCAATAATTAAAATTGGATCAGAGAAAATAATCAATTTCATCATTTGTTTAAAAGCCATCGTGTGCGTCTATTCGTTGAGGATAATCTCCAAAAGTTTTGCAGAATTTTCGTGGGTCTTCACAGATAAATTGAGAATAGTTTGCAGAGTAACCTAGGTTTCATTTCATCGAAATTGGATCAGAGGAAGGAAAGATTTCGTAATTTGATGTGTACACTATGCTTATAAGTATGGTGCAGTAAAGCAAATCTCCAACAGCGCTAAACGAACTTTTATGTGGTTTCATAGTCTAACGACTGTTTAGATTTTTATTCTGTTCTTCCAACTATTTATAGTGCGCAATGGACTGATTATTTACTGTACCCGACGGTCCTGTAAGGAAGACATCATCAACAGTATGACACATAGAAGTCAGAAGGGTGCTCCTTGTCTACCTACAATCAGTGAAACTTTATCACTTACGTAAAGATATACCTAGATGACATCTCCTAGAAGAAAAAAATCTTAAAATTAACAAAGTGTAACTACTGAGGATCAGTTCGACTACTAAAGTGATGTCGCTAGTTACTGAAATAAAAGACTGATTGCAAATTATTTATGTTTATTATTAAGAAAACTAAAATTAATAAACAAAAAATTAAATTTTTAATTTCCAAGTTCCGGATAGGTTGACGGGATAGATGAAATGTATAAACGACTTCAAAATAAAGTTGGTAGAGCCGGCCGCGGTGGCCGAAGGGACTGAGTCGCTCCAGTCACGGTCTGCACGGCCACTACGGTCGGGGGTTCGAATCCCCCCTCGGGCATGGATATCTGTGTCGTCGTTAGGCTTAGCTAGTTTATTAGTAGTTTGTAAGTGTAGGGACTGATGACCCCGTAGTTAAGTCCCATAAGCTATACAAACATTTGAACTTTTTGAAAGTTGGTAGAATGACTGATGAACCGCGCGTACTTGAACGTAAACTGACAAAATTTAATTAATTTTAAAGTCAAGGCTGTCACAATGTCAGAAATATTATGCAGTGGTAAAAAGATGTATTTGTTATTGCTGCTAGGGGATGGGTGTAGTTCGCCTAAAGCGTTTGCGTTTAATCCTGTTAACTGCGCCGACAGCAGCTAGCTGCATCTTTGCTGAAATCGAAAGTAAATATTGTCTGTCTTGATCGACTACTGCTGATCGGACTTTCCCTGCGTCTTGATGAAGTCAAGAACGACCTATAATTGCTAGTCTCGCTATAAATTGGCGTGATACATCAGTCTCCACTCTGACTGCGTTCACACCGGGTATAAGTATCTCGGTCAACGCTATGAACAACGCGCAATCCTTAGTACTCTCCCCTGGAGATTTGCTAAGATCCGCACCACAAGAGAGGTGCTCCTTACAGTACAGTACTGTACAGGAGTCTTTATCGCCTCTCCGCACAAGAAATCGCATCGCGGGCGAGAGCGAGTCTGCCTTAATTTTTCTCTTTCTATTTCTGTATATCTTCTGATGACGCTGGCGCTTACCTGCCAATCGGATAGTGCGTCTCATAAAGCTGTATGGCTCGCGGGTCAATAGAGTCACCTAACGTCTCGTTTAAGTATTTCCTCTCACAAGGAAACTAATTGGGTCGAACAAACATATCTGTATGAACGTTTGCTTACAGTATCTCTACGTACACCTCAATGTGCTGGTGGGTGTCGTTTTTCTGCAAAACTGTAGATGTAATTATAGACGCCATACGTAATGCAGATATCTTAACTACAATTTATGTAATAATAATCGTACATGTTCTCTAGCGTATTGTGCCGGCCGCGATGGCCGAGGGGACTGAGGCGCTCCAGTCACGGTCTGCACGGCCACTACGGTCGGGGGTTCGAATCCCCCGTCGGGCATGGATATTTGTGCCGTCCTTAGGATTAACTAGTTCATAAATAGTTTGTAAGTTTAGGGACTAATGAACCCGTAGTTAAGTCCCATAAGCTATACAAACATTTGAACATTTTTCTAGCGTATTGTCATCAAAAGCCGTGATGATAGTTGCAACTTTAACCTTCTTCTCGGAAGACTGTTGGTATTCACTGCCACTGCTTCCATAGCCTTTTCCCGCACTTACCGTAGCACTACCGCTTGCAATGAATTGCTCGTCATTATCATCCCTATTATCATTATCATGAGTTTGTAACAACAGTATCTAACTTATGCTCATATTTCTGTACCATAACAGATACGAGAAAGCATGCAAATGATTCATCTTCTACACTAATACCATCTTCACGAAGAAGGGTTCTTCGTAACTTCATCTCAACTAATAGAAATACATTATCAGTATTGATTAGCAATCGTCGCTACATCTGACGCTTCACCACACAAATAACATCACAAAACGCAACCTCGGAGGCACACTGCACCGTCCTTACTGGCGAACCGACAGGTCAAAGTGCAATGTGGAAAGGCACACGCAGAGGCCTCTAACGGACGGATGCAGAGTTTTGCAGATGCGGGAATATCACTGGTGCACGAAGGGATCTATGCATTATCTCTCATACGATTTTGGTGTATATGTGTTTGTTCGAGCCCAAGTACTTTCCTTGTCAGACCTGATGGCACCAGGTTGGCATTCGCGTTCCACCTGCGTCCTAAATCTTTAAGTAAACACATTTTCTTTAGAGAGGATTTTAAAGCGTCCGTATTTCCCCAAGAAGGCAGTGACTTTCCGGTCCAAGACCGCCTGTGGCGACTGGAGTTGGGACCGATTCGCCCACCTGCTCTATTGTCGTTGGCCGCCGACGCAAGGGCGCCTGGTCCCGCTTTAGATAAACAAAGTGTTTGTTCACTAGTGCGCATCAGCCTTGATTATCTTGTACTTGTGACATGATCTTGTAATTTCCATATCAAACTGTAATTATTATCATTAAAAATATCCGTACCCCATCGTTTTTCTATTCAAACGATTAGTCTTGACGAGTAGATTGTGATTTTGAGGTCGGAATACGCAGTAAATGACAGTGAGGAAAATACAAACTCTTTTTCGCGTTGTTGTTGTTGTGGTCTTCAGTCCGCAGACTGGTTTGATGCAGCTCTCCACGCTACCCTGTCCTCTGCAAGTCTCTTCATCTGAGAATATCTTCAGCAACCCACATCCTTTTGAATCTGATTACTGTATTCGTCCATCGGTCTCCCTCTACGGTTTTTACCCCACACGCTTCCTTCTAATGCTAAGTTGATTTCTCAGAATGTGTCCAACCAATCTATACCTTATCTTAGTCAGTATATGCCAGAAACTCCTTTTCTCCCCGATTCGGTTAAGCACCTCCTCATTAGTTCTACCCATTCAATTTTGATCATTCGTCTGTAGCACCACATTTCAAAAGCTTCTATTATCTATTTATCTGAACCCCTTATCGTCCACGTTTCACTTCCATACAATGCTACACTCCAGACAAATGCTTTCAGAAAAGACTTCCTAAAATTTAAATTAATACTGGATATTAACAGGTTTTGCTTGTTTAGAAACGCTTTTCTTCCCATAGCCATTCTGCATTTTAATCTTCTTTACTTCGGCCACTGCCACTGCTTCCATCGCCTCTTCCCGCACTTACCGTAGCACTACCGCTTGCAATGAGTTGTTCGCCATTATCATTCTACCCAAATAACAAAATTCATCTACTACTAATCTAATTCCTTGAGCATCGGATGATTTACTGACATTCCATTCCATTACCTTCGTTTGACTCTTGTTAATGTTCATTTTATATCTTCTTTTCAAGACACTGTCTATTTCATTCAGTTGCTCCTCCAGATCTTTTGCGGTCTCTGACAGAATTACTATGTCATCAGCAAACCGAAACATTTTTTTTTTTCTTCTCCCTGCACTTTAATGCCCTCCCCAAATTTCTCCTTCCATTCCTTCGCTGCCTGCTCAATGCACAGATTGAACAACATTGGGGAAAGGCTACAACCCTGTCTTACTCCCTTCCCAACCTCTGCGTCCCTTTCTTGCCCTACGATTCTAATAACCGCTGTCTGGTTTTTGTATAGGTATCCCTGCTACCTTCAGAATTTTGAAGAGTGTATTCCAGTCGACATTGTCAAAAGCTTTCTACAAATCGACAAATGCTAAAAACGTAGGTTTCCCTTTCCTTAGCCTATCTTCTAAAATAAGTCGTAATGTGAGTATTGCCTCCCGTGTTTTTCGCGACTACGACAAAAAATGTGCTGTGCTATGCTCCTTTTTCATATATTTCAGGAAACCTTTAAAGTGGTTTTTTGTATACCTTGACAGAGTACAAGACTCACACACTTGACAATATCTTTCACTACAGCACCTATTTGCACTGCTTCAGTAGACACGGAGCACTGCATATTCTAAATGTCTTTACCAAAACACTTTTCAGATAATTCCATTATTAAGCCCGGTTCCTAGCTCTCTTGAGTGTGTCCCCTTGTACCTACTCGAGATGTTTTGCGTGAAGATTTCTATATGATGCTGCAAGTTGTACATCTTAGGATGATTATTACAGTCGGACCGAAACACGATGATCCCTGGCTCCACCTACTGGGCTGGGAGACCGCCCCCGTCGCAGAAACGGACATATTGTCAAATAGTTACTTCGCTGCCGGACAGTGTAGCTAATGATTATTGTTGTTTGACAGAACTGGCAAAAGTGCACAGCGCAGCCGGACGTGCGCATGCGCAGAGCAACGTTCGCGTTTGACTTACCCTTATAGCCTGCTGCCGCAACCGGTGCTCAAGGCGATTGGCGCAGGCACCAGGCTCGACTCTAAATACTTCTTGACATGCAGTAGAATGCAGATGTCCTTCCCTAACAATAAAAAGATTTATAACTGTAGCTGTGAGACCCGCTCCCCTCTACACGCAAGCCTCAGGGCTGAGTACTCTATGGCAAACTGTTAGAACAAGCTGCCGCCTAGGTTGTACCTGAAACACCGCCACGTCAAAATATGCGTATACTTGACAGATTTTAATTTTCCACATTTTTTGCGATAGTTTATTTATTATATTTAATTTTCGTTCCCCATTTCGAGCACTCCCGAAACTCTCGTGGGGATTTTACGAGCGCCGCGGCCGAGCGCGTTGAAGCGCTGTGCTACGATGCGCGCGGCTGTTTCCCGTCGGGGGTTCGAATCCTCCTCGGGCATGGATGATTGTGCCGTCTTTAACATAAGTTAGGTCATAAGTAGTTTGCAAGTTTATGGACTGATGACTCCGCAGTTAAGTCCCATAAGCTTTACAAACATCTGAAGATTTTTAATTTTATGTGCACCGAAGCACCCACCTGATATTTCATATGGTCGCACTTTCTCCACCAATTAATGTGGTTTCAACGATCAAAATATAGTTGAAATGTATCATAATCAGACTTTGTTTAATACCATTGCAAATTTTCGACGATGACAGTATTACCTCTCTTAAAACGACTTTGTTTTGCATACAATTTGACGAAGACGAGAAACGACTAGCGAAGCAGAGTAGGTGATAAGACATGAAAAGTAAGAAAGCTACAGAAGATGACGACGTACCGGTGGATTTTCTTAAAGATATCGGAAATTACAGTGTGAAAGCTCTGACATCTCAAACAAAATCTACGAAACTGGAGAATGGTCTAAAGACTATTTGGACGTATTGAGAAGAAAAAGGCCAAGAAGTGCATAAAATAATTAGTCTGATCTCACATGTGGCGAAGATCATAGCAAGGTTAGTAAATAGGCGGTTAGAACACAAAATTGAAGAAGTGATAGGAGAAGACCAGTTTGGCTTTAGGAAAACAAAAGGGACCAGAGACGCCATTGGCATGATGAGGATATTGTCGGAGAGTTTTGGCCGTTAACGAAGAAATTTGCGCGTGTTTTATAGACTGGCAGAAAGCCTTTGACAGAGTCAATTGAAATATATTGATGAACATCCTTAAGGAGATAGGTGTCAAATGGAGAGATCTGAGACTAGAATTTGTACCTGGGACAAAGTGTAAGGGTACAACTGAAATGTGGATAAATGAAATGTTCAAATGTTTGTATAGCTTATGGGACGTAACTACGGGGTCATCAGTCCCTAAACTTACTAACTACTTATGAACTAGCTAATCCTAAGGACGGCACAAATATCCATGCCCGAGGGGGGATTCGAACCCCCGACCGTAGTGGCCGTGCAGACCGTGACTGGAGCGCCTCAGTGCCCTCGGCGACCGCGGCGGGCGTGGAGAAACGAACAGCTTGGAAATAGGTTTGGGAGTGAAACAAGAATGTTGTCTGTCGCCAAGTCTCTTTAACCTGTATGGAGAAATGCTGGCGAGAGAAGCGCTGAAAGGATGCGGAAACTTCAAAGTAGGAGGACGTCTCATCAACACCATCAAGTATGCAGACGAACTGGTGGAAATGGGAAGAAAATACGGCATGAAAATCAATATCGAAAAATCAAAAGTGATGCGAATATCAAAACGTGAGAAACACTTGAAGATAATTTTTTTTCAGATTTATTAATTTATATGTAAAAATGATCTGTAGTGTAGAAGGAGTTGCCATGCAGAAATTCTTTTAATTTATTTTTAAATGCTTGTTGGCTATCTGTCAGGCTTTTGATGCTGTTTGGTAGGTGACCAAAGACATTTGTGGCAGCATAATTCACCCCTTTCTGTGCCAAAGCTAGATTTAACCTTAAATAGTGAAGATCATTCTTTCTTGTTGTTGTTATGTACACTACTATTGCTTTTGAATTGATAAGTGAATATATATACTGAGAAGCTACTGTGAGGATCCCTAGCTCTTTAAATAAGTGTATGCAGGTTGATCTTGGATGGGCTCCAGCAATTATTCTGATTACACGATTTTGTGCAATGAATACTTTTTTACTCAATGATGAATTACTCCAGAAAATGATGCCATACGAAAGCAGAGAATGAAAATAGGCATAGTAAGCTAATTTGCTGAGATGTATATCCCCAAAATTTTCAATTACCCTAATAGCATAAGTTGCTGAACTCATACGTTTCAACATATCTTCAATGTGTTTTTTTTTTCAGTTCAACCCCTCATCAATGCTTACACCTAAAATTTTTGAATATTGTACCTCTGCTACAGATTTCTGATCAAAGTCTATATTTATTGATGGTGACATTCCATTTGCTGTATGGAACTGTATGGACTGTGTTGTATCAAAATTTAATGATAGTCCATTTGCTGAGAACCACTTAATGATTTTCTGAAAGACGTCGTTTACAATTTCATCAGTTAATTCTTGTCTGTCATTGTGATAACTATACTTGTATCATCAGCAAAAAGAACCAGCTTTGCATCTTCATGAATATAGAATGGCAAGTCATTAATATATATTATGAACAGCAAAGGGCCGAAGACCTAACCTTGTGGCACCCCATTTTTGTTTGCTCCCCAGTTTGAGGAATCAGCTGTGTTTTGCATATTATGAGAACTACTAATGTCAACTTTCTGCACTCTTCCTGTTAGGTATGATTTTAACCATTTGTACACTGTCCCATTCATACTGAAGAAAGAAGCTGAAGACGGGGAACAATGGAATCAGAAATTCTCCGTACGAAGACATGGAATTGCCTCTAGGCAGAATACTACATAATTTTAATAATAATAATAATAATATCAGATTTTGGAAAATACGCTTCGGACCTTGGAGCGGAAGTATTTCTGTTGAAACTTTGCATTTATATTCGGCTTGTAATCCGAGACGCGTAACGCACGACAAGCGCAAAGCTCACGTCCGCGGCAATAATTTTCACGTCAGCAAACTGGAACAGCTGGCTCTCTCTGTTTGCGCCCGTCCGTCGCGTTACCAGCGCACGCCGTGGCAGGAAGCGCGTACCACGCCGCGGGCAGGCGGTGGATGTTAAATGTCAGCAGCGTCGGGCAAATGTCAACCCGCGTCCGTGACGTCACGTCTGGACTTCCCCTCTGCTCATCCGTCACTCTGTCGATACTGTCCATTAAAATAAATATTACGGAGACACTCCTGTTTCACATGCTGGCGGTGTTTGGAGTACTATTTCCGTACTTCTGTGATCCTCTGTCGTCACTATATACACATTTATCAATATGCAGCAGTATTGCGTATTACTGCTTCACATTTCGTCATTTTTCAAGAAAGCTTTATATACAGCGTACTTCTTGCCCCTTTGATTTTACTGCTTACTTATTTCCTGTATCTCCTAAGTGGAGTATAAGGCATCAATGAACTTCCGCCACCTGTCTCTGTCCTGCACCAGTGTCTTGATCTCAGTACAGGTCTTCCTTCCTTTCTCGATCCCTTCTGCTATTACACTCCTCGTCCATGTATTCCTTGTTCTGCTTCTTCTCCTGATGCCTTGTGGGTTCCATTCCATGGCTTGTCTTGCCAAATTGTCTTTACCACGCCTTAATGTATGCTCAACCCATTTCCTATGGCCTATCTCAATATCAATAGGTGTTTGATGGGTTCTTCTCCATACTTCTTCGTTGGAGATTACTTGTGGCCACCATATCCTAAAGATATTCCTCAGTCTTGTATTCACAAATGTTTGAAGTCTGCTAATCAGCTGTTCGTTAGTTTTCCATGATTCACACCCGTAGAGTAGTACTGAATAGTTTTGTATAGGTGTTAAGTTCCCTTGATTTCCAGATTGTTCTCAGCATTGCAAATGCCCCTTTAGCCTTATTTATTTTATCTTCGATAGTTCCCCCTCAGAGGTGACTATACTTTCCAGGTAGAAAAACTGCTAGACTTGTTCGATCTCTTGGTTTTCTGAAGAAATAGTGCTTCATTTCGGTTATTACAGCGCATCTCCTTAGTTTTCTTTCCACTTATCTTCAACCCCACCTCTGATGCTTCGGTTATTAAATCATTCAGCATGGCTTCCATATCCTTGTAATTGCTGGCTAGCAAACACAGGTCATCTGCAAAGTCCTCCAACCTCTCTGTCAATCGCTATAGAATTCCTCTTCGGTGATTCATTGCCTTCTGCATCACAAGATCCAGCATCATCAGAAATAGAATAGGTGACAGCAAACATCCTTGCTTAACTCCTGTGTCTACTGGGATGGGTTCCGACAGCATGCCTTGATGTAAAACCTTACATGTGTAGTTCTCATACATTTCTTGGGTTATCTTTAAAATATTCTTTGGGGTCCCAAACTCTTGCATAGCTTTCCACATCTTCCTCCTCATTACACTGTCAAACGCATTTTCAAAGTCTACAAAGAGTAGATACAATAACGATTGCAGCTCCGTGGAGTGTTCTAAAATTATCTGGTCTATACAGGAATAATCTTCTCGAAATCCTGCTTCTACTTTCCTCAGCCTTGAGTTAACTGTCTTTTTTTTTTTTTTTTTAATGTTCAAATGTTTGTAGAGCTTATGGGACTTAACTACGGCGTCAGCAGTCCCTAAACTTACAAACTAATTATGTACCAGCTTATACTAAAGACGGCACAAACATCCATGTCCGAGGGGGGAGATTCAAACCCCGACGGGGAACGGCCTCGCGCATCGTAGCATAGCGCCTTAATGCGCTCGGCCGCTGCGCCGCGGCAACTCTCTTTTCTATCCTTTCTAAAATACTCTTGAGAGTTAAATTTATAAGGGGCAGCCCTCAGTCGCAAAGTACGAAAATAATCGTTACCAGGTTTCAATGCCGCTATGGGCACCTTCTTCAGACGAAGATGAATATGTTAAACCTACAAGTCAAAATTTAAAATACAAAAAATATATCTGATAATCTCTTGAGAGTACCTTACTTGGTACTGAAAGGAGGATAATCCCTTTCCAGTTAACGCATTCTGATAAATCTCCTCTCTTCGAAAGCTTAATGAGCATTCCTTTTTTTCCAATCTGTGGGGATCTTCTCTTCTTCCCAAATCTTTTTGAAAAGTGGGAACAGAATCTCAACTGAGGGATTGTACTGCGAATGTCATGTAATATTTGTAATTGTGTATTATTCTTAACTGTTTACTATACAGATACCTGAAGACGGACAATAATTGCTCGAAACGGTTGTTTACAATCTTGCAACTGGTGCTGTTTATTTTTCCAACCTAACAGTTGCTGCAATGGATAAAACATTTAATTGTACATTTGTATACATGTTTACACATTCACTAGGTACGGTAATGGGCGTGTCAGCGTTATCCTGTTAAAACTGCATCTCTGACAATTTTATGGGGTTTAAAGGGTTCGAGATCCCCCGTATACTGTGCTCAGCTATGTACTCCAAGCAAGCGTACCACGCTAATATGAAGCACTGTAAACGTGGTAACCAAAACTGTGTTAATAGAACTAGCCCTTAGAAAATGAATCTCGCCAATCAATAAAATTCATGTAAATACATACATGGAATATGTTTGCTGTTATTACCACGAAATTTGTTGTTGTTGCTGTTCCCTTCAGTATAAATACTGGTTCAATACAACTTTCAATAGTGCTGTTTATGTTACGAATAGGGACAGTATTGATGCGGACAGGATCAGAACCTTTTGCGACTGAACGATGAGAGAAGGGTGGATCCTTAAACCTTGCACATGACTTGTTATATGGAACCACAAATATATTTAATATCCTTGTAATACATTGAAGGACCTTAAATTAAGCACACAGATTTGGTTAATTGTGACTTATTTCAAAGAAGCTTAATTATAAGTGAGTATGTAATTAAATGCTCGCATATCGAATAAATAAAATATCGAAACAATCAAGAAGTCAACAAGTAACTGGTTAAGATCTTTAAGACAAGACACTAGGGTGACCTGTCCCTCCCCCTCCCATTACGACAAGATTTCAAAACAACAACAACTTAGCTAATTAAATATGCTAGACGTATTCCTTATAAGAATCAGTCAATTTAAGTACACAATAACTGATCTAAGAAGGAGCCTGCAAGACATCTGTGTAAAACATCTTATCCGAAAATGGCCTCTGGCTTAATGACCCTTTAAATTTTCAACATTAGTGAATTATTGAACCCAAGATCTTAATTTACTTCGTATAAACATTGATTATACCAAACAATCACGTAGAAAATACCAAAGATCCAAAGCAGCACGGGAGAAAGCAAAGTCCTTTGCCAAGCCGATAGATCGATGTCGAACATCGATCCGGGTCAAGTATTCCACCTTAAAACGAGAACTACTGATAAATCTATATTCATATAAAAATGAACTGTCGCATATATGAAAGCGCATCACTTGAGAATGGCTTCAGCGATTTGGCTGATCTGTTCGTAATTCTCAGGACAAGATATGTATGAAAGGACATTTTGGGATAATCTACCGGAAAGTATCAGAATTTGAGAAAAATAACAGTCTAACATATACAGTCGCGACACTCACCGACTGACAGTTGCAACGACACTAGCGCTCCTATAGTCAAGCCGAAATACGGTGATCCCTGGCGCTTGCGCAAGTCTGCTTTCAGAGCCGTCTCAGCCAGCAGTCCGTTGAAGGCCATCCAGGACGAGACTGGTGCGTTTTCTCTCTGAGAACACTGTAAACGGCCCGCACTTGCAGAATCTTTTATATAGTTTTGAAAACATTTTTGTTTCCTTTGGGAAGCAGGATCCCTCTTTTCGTTTATTTATTTATTTTTGTATAAAAACAGTCTAGAGCGCATAGTCCAGTAACGTCGTCACAAAATAATAATAATAATGCAATTTGCTTGCAAAAAATGAGGTAGAAGATTTTTTTAATGTTATGTATGTGGCTGACAGTGTGTGTAGAATACATGTATTCGTTCTTCAAAACTCTTACTCACTTACTAAGGCTTGGGCCTTAGTGACCATATGCCTGCTCTACACTCCTCCATCGCTCCCGGTTGCGAGCCTCTTGCAACCAATCACCTGCTCCTACTCTCATGTCCTCGGTGTCTCTGTCAACATTGTCTTTCCATCTTGTCCGTGGTCGTCCCCGGTATCTCCTTCCAGCTACCGTTCCCAGCAACAGATCATGGGGTATCCTCCCTTCGCTCATCCTTGCTACATGTCCAGCCCAGGTCAACCTTCTTCTCTTCATTCTTTTTATAACGTCCGGCTGTGCGTAAAGCTCTTAAGTCTTTTTTTTTTTTTTTTTTTAATTCTCCATCTATCACAGGACCGTACATTTTTCGGAGGATGTTTCGTTCGAAAACCAGTAGCTTCTGTTCCTCTGTTCTTCTGAGGGTGAGGCTTTCACAACCGTACAAAACCAGTGGCATAATCATACTTTTATACAATCTGGTCTTTAAACTTCTTGTCAGGTACCTTTTCTTTAGAACGTCCTGAAGGCTAAAGTATGCTCTATTGCCTCTAACAATTCTTGCATTTATTTCAATTTCACAGAGGTTCTGATCACTAAAGAGGCTACCAAGATATTTGGAAGTATTCGCCCTTTTGAATCGGAGTTTGTCGACCGTGAGCGGGTCCCCATCACTAGCCGACTTGCTTAGGACCATGTATTGCGTCTTGTCTTTACTGACTTGCAAGCCTGCTGTACTGGCAGTCTGGCAGTACGAGCTTGCCATCGGCATAAGCCAGTCGAATCACTGACGTGTTTTCATAAATACCCGGTCTACTTTTTCTAGCAGAAGGTTGAATAATGTAGGGGAAAGTGCGTCTCCCTGTCTGAGGCCAGTTCGAACTTCAAACTGTTCTGATAGTTCAGTACTTGTCCGCACTTTACAGAGTCTTTGTTCTAGACACATTACTACCAAGCGGATTATTTTAGATAGAAACTGGAATTCTTTTAGTACTTTGATTATAGTACCCCTGTGTATGCTGTCGTATGCTTTTTTAAAGTCGATAAAGAGCATGTGCATGTCAGTATTATACTCCCAGCATTTCTCCGTTGTTTGTCGTAGGGTAAACAGGTGGTCCACTGTTGATCTATTATGACCAAAAAAATTAAAAAAAACTATGACATCACGAGCCGACTCTTAACAATCGGCGATCAGCACTACTCCGTGGCTTGGTGTGAAGGGAGCCTTACAGTTCCGCATCTCTGAATACAGAGATTGACAGATAGTTTTTAAAATATTGATAAGGAGGACACTTCTCGAGGAAGGACAGAACCTACAAGTATGAGCAAGTGACAAAACTGTATATGTGAGAAACATGGACGTGTCAAATCCACTCGACAGTACTCTGGAAGTTAAAAGCTACACCTGTCTGAAATAATGGGTATTCGTTCGGTGTACACTGTTTCATTCTCTTCCTTTCCTTGTAACTATATAAAAAGTCTATTGCTATCGCCTGCAGCCGTGTGCGCTTCACAGTTAAAAATTGTCAAGATTTCGTTTGCATGAATCTACAGCGAAATTAGTCCTGTAGTTCCTTTTTCACACAGCTCTGTGGTTATGACGTCGTATCTGCTGATCAATGTGTCGGTCAGTGATATTGTAGCTCCTTTCTGTGGAATATTTGGATATTGTTTGCGGAATGTGCTGCGAAGAAGAGTAATAAAGAATTAACAAAATGTCAAACAGAATGAAGTATCTATTTACGGATGTCACGTTTATGGCGTAACATCTCCTGAATTATGAGTCCTACAAAAACATTATTTATCAGATTCGTAAAGTGGAATATTAGGAAACTCCATGCGAAGTATGTGTAGTAAAGTCGTAGCAGATTACCTCCTCATGCTTATTAGGGCAATTTTCGTGCATTTCATTCTCTCTCTGACGTCATAGCACCTGAACTATATGTCGTAATACGATATTATTTCGAAGATAGAGTGGTGTGTATGTAAAATGTTTGCAAAATACGTAGCGGATAGAGTTTGTAGGAAAGGCGTAACAAATCAAAACGTCATGCGTGATGAGGCGGTTTTTCATGAACCTAATTTTTTACGTCACAATATCTCATGATTACCTGACATAGTCGGGTCTGGAGGCGATCTAATCGTTTTGTAGTTTTCAAAATGACAAACCAAGACAGTACATTAACAATTTATTAAATGACGACCGGTTTCGGTGCACTGTGTCACCATCATCTGGTCACATATACGTTATAATCTGGTCATTTTGTTAAAAAAATGGGTATAAAATAACAAGTGCAACATTGCACTTAGTCACTATATAAAAAATACATAAGTTAAAAACATGACAGCTTACAAAATATTTTAACAAGATGACCAGATTTTAACATATATGTGACCAGATGATGGTGACACAGTGCACCGAAACCGGTCGTCATTTAATAAATTGTTAGTGTGCGATCTTGGCTTGTCATTTTGAAAACTAATATCTCATGAACTGTGTAGTACCAAGATAAAAAGTGGAACATAAGTTCAGTGGTATGTGTGTATACTGTATTTTACTTTTCTCGCGAATACAATTAATAGTGTACGAGTAATGAATTGTAACGTCATGCCAAATGCCGTAATTTTACCGAAAGAACGCCGAAAAAGTTGTAAGCAACAAACTTTTATCCTTTCATCATTTTGCTGGGATTGCCATCGAGAAAAGTTTCCTAAGGATTTGAAAATACGTTTAAAGTTTGTTGCAAGTCACTGAGTGCTCTTCTTCTCAAATAGTGGACTGATAAAGACACACTATTACGTGCCGCAAGACGGGAAAGTTTCCATTGTTTGTTACTTTATATCTCCTGAACTATCGGCCCTATCGCAAAATCCTTTCTTAGGTGACGTTTTCTACCTATAAACTACATTTCTGCTAAATTTCAGCTTCATAGGTGAAGTAGCTTTCCAGATTTCGTGTTTAGTCAATGAGTGACTGAATTAGTGTCCTTTTGTTTTTCTATAGGGTGTTACAAAAAGGTACGGCCAAACTTTCAGGAAACATTCCTCATACACGAAGAAAGAAAATGTTATGTGGACATCATGTGTCCCGAAACGCTTAATTTCCATTTTAGAGCTCATTTTATTATTTCAATTCACATTAATCATGGAATGGAAACACACAGCAACAGAACGTACCAGCGTGACTTCAAACACTTTGTTACAGGAAATGTTCAAAATGTCCTCCGTTAGCGAGGATACATGCATCCACCCTCCGTCGCATGGAATCCCTGATGCGCTGATGAAGCCCTGGAGAATGGCGTATTGTATCACTGCCGTCCACCATACGAGCACGAAGAGCCTCTACATTTGGTACCGGGGTTACGTAGACAAGAACTTTCAAATGCCTCAATAAATGAAAGTCAAGAGGGTTGAAGTCAGGAGAGCGTGGAGGCCAAGGAATTGTTCCGCCTCTACTAATCCATCGGTCACCGAATCTGTTGTTGAGAAGCGTACCAAACACGTCGACTGAAATGTTCAAAAAAATGTTCAAAAGTTTGTATAGCTTATGGGACTTAACGGGGTCATCAGTCCCTAAACTTGCAAACTACTTACGAACTAGCTAATACTAAGGACGGCACAAATATCCATGCCCGAGGAGGGATTCGAACCCCCGACCGTAGTGGCCGTGCAGACCGTGACTGGAGCGCCTCAGTCCCTCGGCCACCGCGGCCAGCCGACTGAAATGTGCAGGTGCTCCATCATGCATGAACCACATGTTGTGTCGTACTTGTAAAGGCACATGTTCTAGCAGCACAGGTAGAGTATCCTGTATGAAATCATGATAACCTGCTCCAGTGAGCGTAGGTGGAAGAACACCAACAATTCCTGTCCAAACGTTCACAGAAAATATGTGTTGATGACGTGAATCGAGGAAGTACAGTACATACTAACGAAACAATTGGGTATTTTGACAATTGTCTGCACGAATTATTTCAATTTACATTTAAAGAGAAATACTAAAATGAGCTCTAACATGGAAATTTAGCGTTTCCGGACACATGTGCACCTAACATATTTTCTTTCTTTGTGTGTGAGGAATGTTTCCTGAAAGTTTGGCCGTACCTTTTTGTAACACCCTGTATAAAAGCAAAAGGACACTAATTCACTCACTCATTGACTAAACACTAAATCTGGAAAATCACCTATGAAGCTGAAATTTGGCAGGAATGTAGTTTATAGGTAGAAGACGTCACCTAAGAAAGGATTTTGTGATAGGACCGGTAGTTCATAAGATATAACGTCATAAACAATGGAAACTTTCCCGTCTTGCGGCACGTGATAGTGTGTCTTTATCAGTCTATTTGAGAAGAAGAGCACTTAGTGACTTGGAGCAAACTTTAAACGTATTTTTAAATCCTTAGGAAACTTTTCCTCGCTGACAATCCCAGCAAAATAATGTGATCAAAGGATAAAAGTTTGTCGCTTACAACATTTTCGGCGTTCTTGCAGTAAATTTACGGCATTTGGCATGACGTTACAATTCATTACTCGTACTCTATTAGCTGTATTGGCGAAAAAAGTAAAAGACAGTACACACACATACCACTGAACGTACGTTCCACTTTTTATCTTAGTACGACACAGTTCATGAGATATTGTGTCATAAAAAATTAGGTTCATGAAAAACCTCCTCATCACGCATGACTTTTGATTTATTACGTCTTTCCTACAAACTCAATCCGCTACGTATTTTGAAAACATTTTACATATACACCACTGTATAGATGGAGATAATGGCGCCCGTATGTCAGAAAACGCGCAGCCAGGCAGATGGGTGTCGGTGTTTGATCCTTGGACCCCGATCCGGCAGTATTCACAAGCGCCGCCTACACCGCGCCGGGCAACTGTTCGCCCCCCACCACGACTCCCCTCGCCCCCACCACCGCCCCCCGCAGGGTGGTAGAGCTTACTCGTTAACAGCTAATGCCGCACCCGCTTTTCAGGCCCCATTATCCTCACCGTTCACTGACGAGGGCGCTGTTATTACAGCCGAATTGCCGTCGGAAGCGCTCCAATACAGGCAAAAATCGACCCGTCTCAGCTGTCAGTGAGCGATCCCAGCCGGCTAAAGCACACAATAAACGCGAAATTACCAAACACGGGAGGGGGGGGAGGGGCTTTTTCTCCGTAGGCGGGTGAAGGATCAGCATAGCGGGAATTAACCTTAAGCGTTAATTTCACGGGCACCACTTGACGCCTGAAACGCTAGTCCCAAGTGATTACAGTAGCGACACAGTAAAATGCCACACTATAGAGATGATGAAAGCTTGTTCATCACTGTCTGACTGTGCTGCTGTTGTCATTTAGTCAGCGTGCTCGGTACCCAGCGCGAATCTTCGCCCTCCCCCCCCCCCCGCCCCATTTACCCGTATCATCCCCTCACCAAAAAAATTCAATTTTTTTTGTTCAAATGTTTGTAAATCTATCGGACCAAACTGCGTGGTCATCAGTCCTTAGCTTACAAACTACTTAAACCTAGGTAAACTAACATAAGGACAAGGGAGGCAACCGCGCGCTCCGCAGCGAGACGCTTTAGACCGATCGGCTACTCCACCGCGGCATTAGGGTTGCCAGATCTCCGGGCGCCGCCCGGAGTGCCCGGGTTTGGAATGAATTCTCCGGGTCTACGGGCCAGTGACACTCATCTCCGGGCTTGAATGTAACCTTCATCTTAATTTTTTTCCCTTTACGACGCTTTTTAAGTACTATGCTCATGTAGCGACGATCTACATCGAACTTAACGTAAGTTAAACTAAGGACGAATACAACATCCATGCCAATAAGTACTTTACAGTAAATGTATTTATAACAACAGGCATCTCTTTTAGTACATTGATAATCTCGTATTTATCTCTCATAGAAAGGACAGCACTATTACATTTAATCATTTTATGCTCTCAAGTTTACTTCTTTGCGCGGCAGCAAGTGGTCGTAACAGGGAGCAGACGGTAACTGTGCCCCTTCACACGGAGCCAGTGAGAAGCTCTTCTCTCTGGCGCGCGATCCTTCACATTGCGGGGAGCGGCAAGTGGCAACTCTTGGGAGGCGCAGCTGGCGATGTGAGCAGCTTTGATGCTGCCGCCACTTCTGCTGCCACGCCGACTGAAGTGTGCCGATTGTTGATCCACAGCAACTGGCGGCCTGGCCGGTCAGCTGCGGCATGTGAAGGCCACCCCTACCAATGTTCCACGGGGGTGGGGAATTACTTCCTGGGAGGGAGGAGATGATTAGTGGCTTTTTTTTTTTTTTTTTAGAATTCACGTGTAATCCTAGTATTGGGGGGGGGGGGGCACGTTTAGTCTCCGGGCCTGCCTCGAGTTCAATCTGGCAACGCTACGCGGCATCCCCTCACCACCCCACCCGCACAGGTTGTACACGTTTGTCAAGTTCAAAAGAATTCTAAGTTCTGTCATTGACATAAACCAATATATCAAAAGACTTACTACAGCAGACCTACTGTCATGACAGGAAAATAATTAACCGGAGAAGGAATGCTAATAAGTATGAAGATTACTAAAATATCTTCTATATATATAAAAAATTGAATTGCTGTTCGTTGGTCTCGCTAAAACTCGGGAACGGCTGAACCGAATGGGCTAATTTTAGCCTTGAAATATTCATGTAAGTCCAGGGAATGTTCAAACGGTGGAAAAGTATTGAAAAGTTGTCCGCAGAAGAGAAAAATCGGGGAAAACTGAAGCAGTTTTTTCCAGCGAGCTGTCAATACCATTAGTCCAATTGCGATAAAATTTTGTACATTTCATGTTGAAAACAAGAGGAAGGTTCGCATCAAATAAAAATTAGGAAAAGTCACCCGGAAAGAAGGAAAATTCAGGGAAAACCGAAAGCAATTTTTTTTCCTATGAAAAAAATCAATCGCCACATGGTTGTTAGAGCATCACTTGAGTACAGCTTGACAGGACAAGGTTTGTATGAAATAAATTGTTTGGAAAATCTACCGTAAAATTGGAATATTTGGGAAAAACTGAAAGCGCGATTTTGAATGTGTTTTCGATTGAATTCAGCACTATGACTATTCGCATGGCGCAGATGGGTATTTCTTTTTTTGTTTTGTTCTTTACGGTCTTGGAAAAGGTTACAGTAAAAAAAAATGGGAGCGATTAAAAAGGAAGGTGCAAGATTCGAACAAAGTTCCTTTTCCAATGTGTTTCTAAATGTACTCAACACTATAAGTTGAGAACTGTTCATCCGATTGCGATAAAATGTTGATCATTTGACGTTCAACGAAAGATGAATGTTCTTATGAACTAAAAATTTGGTAAAGTTAACCGAAAAATTTGAAAATTCGCGAGAAACTGAAAGAGATTTTTTCAATGGTATACCAATATCATTCCTATGATTGCGATAAAATTTTGCATATTTGACGTTCAAAGCAAAAGTAACATTCTTATGAAATAAAAATTTGGAAATGTTTCCTGGAAAATTGGAAAGTTCAGGAAACACAGAAAGCCGTTCTCGAATTTTAGCGAGACTAACGAACAGCAATTCATTTTTATTTTTGTCATTTCATATATGGGTTCAGATCGTGTAAAGCGAACTTTACTCTTTAAAAGTATATTTCTAAACGCACCGAACACAACAACCAAGTCCTTATTTTGCATGTTTTAAATCTAAATTTTCCTCGCAATTTTTCCATATTTTATCACCGTTTAAACCTTCCCTGAACTTCCACGAATGTGACATGAACATTATCTTGGACATGTGTGCTTGATTTGCCCACTCTTTCCGCCCACTATCGAGCCGATACTTAGACTATCTGTTGATGTCTTTATAACGCTGCTGGGTCTAAAATACATACGATTTAAATTAATGTGGTTTATATTAAGAGGTATGCGATACGAAGTTCACCGGATCATCTAGTTAATAATAAAAAGTAACCTACCTTATTGGAATCCGTCCAATTTAAACGAAATTAAAAATCGAAAATGATTCACAAGTGTTTTTTCTGGATATACCCTTACATGTTTCGAGCAATAGAAACTAATTTACTTGTAGGTTCATACACTAAGGATCTCTTGTTTTACAAACTTGACACAAAACATATTTTCCTTGTGATTCTGGAAGATTTTCCGGTGGATATGATATTCCATCGTCTTTAGGGAGTGCAACCGGGTCAGCGACAATACTTCATCCGATATTTCGGCTGCAAACCACAGAGCCATCGTCAAGGAGAGTCGGTGACTGAGTTCTCACTACTGCAACATAACTGTTTTTGTATCCCACTGAAGCACCATAGGGCTTTGCCCCGTCTGACTTCTGGCATGGCTTGATAGGAAAAGAAAATGGCTTCTTTGTAGGGTCTAAATAGTGTTTGTGTGTGTGACTGTTGTGTCTCCCATGTCTGTGCTAGTCCCTTAAATGTCTGGTCATAGTGTGTATGGGTCTCCCGTTTGAGGCGTTGGGGTAATGAGTTTTTAGTTTGTGAATGAGCTGTTGGAAGAGGAACCCTTTTGGTAAAGCGCTTCAGAATTACTTTTAATGAGAGTGGGTGTAGATAGTTGTCCTAACTGTTCTTTTATGTGTCTGTTTGGCGTATAACGGTCTGCGCGGGAAGAGGTTCTCAATATTTTCTTCTGCAAGGTCTGGAGCTTGGCCAGGTGTGTGTCCGCTGCCATGGACCAGGGCTCAAAACCATAGAGCATAGAAGGTCGAATCGAGGACCTGTATAGTCTCATCTCGGTTCTTATTCGCAAGTCTTGGTCTTTGAGAAAGAGGTACAGTTGAAGATATACCGTGGTACTCTTGCTTTTTTTCCTAGTCAGTTGTTTCGCAAATGTTAATCTCTTGTCTAGGACTAGTCCAAGAAATGTGACAGATTTGCTCAAATTCAGCTCCCTTACCGCTACTGTTATCTTATTGGTTGGGGATGAGATTTTGTTCGTAAACATAATTGCCACCGACTTATATACGTTAATTTTAAACTTCCAGGCGACACACCAGTTTGCGATGTCGTCTAAGTGTACCTGCAGCTTCCGAGTAATGCTGCTGTTGTATATCGCAGTGTCGTCGGCATAAAGAGCAAGTTCGTTTTCTGCCAGTTTGGGAATGTCGTTGATGTAAATCGATTAGTGACGGGCCGAGAACCGACCCTTGTGGGACTCCCGCCACGACCTGCTTGAGCGTACTTGTATGCTTGCCGCAGATGACAGAGAATTTCCTCTCTGACAGCAACGGGTCAATCATCCTAATCATGTGTTCTGGAATGTCTAAATGGGACAATTCGTATATTAACCCATCATGCCAGACCTTATCGAATGCTTTCTCTCTGTCGAGAAAGACTGCTTCCGTATAGTGTTTCCTGTCTCTCGCCCTGCACACGTGCTCTACCAAGCGGAGGGTGTGATGGACGGTACTGTGTTCTGGTCGGGAGCCAAACTGCTCAGGAGTGAATAGGTTGTTATCAGAGAGGAATTTGATCAGGGTTCTGAGGCACTCCAGTACTTTGCCTAAAACGCACAGGAGTGAGATTGGACGATAATTTTGAGGGAGAGTAGGATCTTTGTTGGGTTGTTGTAAGGTTATGACCTGAGCAGTTTTCCAGGCTGGCGGTAAGTAGGTTAGGGAGGGGCATTGGTTATATACGGATGTAAGGTAGGTGATTGCATTGGGAGGTATTTGTTTTAGGTGAAATGCGCGGTTTTTGTCAGAACCAGGAGATTTGTTTTTCAGCTTCCGCGTATGCCTATTTATACAGCAAATCACTTGATACCAATCAGTTGAGGATTAGATAGCACATGTGTCGACGGCATCACAGTCGTACCTGCTGCGCTAGTCATAGATGAAATTTACGTCAAAGATAAACACACAAGCACAGAGTTCAGACACAACGGAGCTGCTACGAATCCACAGTGCTTGTAAATGGCTATTCCCAACAGTAAATGAAGAAACACTTGCAAATAAAAGCTCCATAAAAACCACAGGAAATGATGAAGTGGAAAGGGAAGTGAAATCTACGGGCTTTCTCCCATACGCTGCCCATTTTTTTATTTTAAATCGCTAGATTCATGAAGGAACATTAAGTGGATGTGTGCTTTCGCCCACCGGCTAAGACTTCAGCTCTGTTAGGATCCGTCAAAGATGATCTGTTCTTGCGTAAGGCGGGGGTTTATTAAATGCCTTGTGCGTGTGGCAAAAGTTACGTAGATCGAACCACGCGCATTGTACGGGAACGACTTGAACACTAGCGGTATACAAAATGTTCGAATGTTTGTTAAGCTTATGGGACTTAACTACGGGGTCATCAGTCCCTAAACTTACAAACTACTTATCAACTACCTTATACTACAGACGGCACAAATATCCATGCCCGAGGGGGGATTCGAACCCCCGACCGTAGTGGCCGTGCAGACCGTGACTGGAGCGCCTCAGTCTCCTCGGCCACCGCGGCCGGCAGCGGTATACACGCCTAAATACAACTCGCGGACAACCTGCTAAGCCGTGATGAACAATTTTTATCTGGACTATGCTTGGAAACCGCTTATTTCACGCCTCCTTTCGGAAACAATTTCTGCGTCTTCACTTCCGACAGGTTACCACTTTTAATAATTATTTATTTATTTATAAGCACTGTGGATTCGTAGCAGCTCCATTGTGTTTGTACTCTGCGCTTATCTGTTTATCTTTGACGCATATTTCATCTATGACCAGCGCAGCAGTTAAGTGTGATATAATCGACACATGCGCATTACAATCCTCAGTAGCTTTTTATCACGACTACTGGCAGGAATATTACCTCCGAACACTCTACAAAACACTTTTTTACAAAATGGCAGTCCGTAGAACGTCTTCCACTTTTTCCAATTTTGAGTAAAACAATGTAGCTTGTACGAACTGCGCTTTCTGGTGTGCGACTCAAATGTCTGCGGGAGGAAAACAGCAATATTAACTACTACACAAAACCTTCTCATAATTTAGCTTAAATATCTCAATAGTGTTTCTTTAGATATAAGTACAATTGAAAAAAAAAAAATATTTTGAAATGAACAGTATAAACTAGAAAATGTTCAAATGTTTGTTAAGCTTATGGGACTTAACTACGGGGTCATCAGTCCCTAAACTTACAAACTACTTATGAACTACTTACGAACTAGGACGGCACAAATATCCATGCTCAAGGGGGGATTCGAACCCCCGACCGTAGTGGCCGTGCTGACCGTGACTGGAGCGCCTCAGTCACCTCGGCCACCGCGGCCGGCTTTCTATTTCTTTTTGGTTCAACAACCTCCTCGTGTGTTACGAAATGTTTACTTTTTAAGTCACGGCACATTTTCTAAGCTTTGTTATTTACAATAGAACAGCATCAATTTTCACAAAACAAAAGAAAGAAAAAAAGAATCTTGCCTACCCATGTAATAAGAACGGATACTTCAGCTCACCGCTGCTACGTGCCAAGGAATCAGTGGTGGGGGAAAGCACAGAGTGCTCGAGCTGGAGTGGCCTGCTGTAGATTTTGTCTACTTAAATAAAACTTCTAAGACCGCCTCCCAGACAACATGTGAAATAAATTGAAATGTGACAGCACTCACACTTGCATCACAGGGCAGTCTGCCGACGTATCCACGGTTGACAGCCTCAAACAACAGAAACGACAGAGTGCGTCATCATGGTTCCGTCCTCTCGGCTCGCCGGAATAAACGAAAGACGAGCGGAACGAACTTTTCATAGATAAAATATTACGAGGAGGAGGGAAGCACGGTAACAAGCGTCGCTGATTGATTAAAAAAAATTAATTATGTATTACTAGCTGGAAACCCGGGTATTTGTTTATTTATTCCTGCCATTTTTCAGGTATATATTCATTTGTATAAGGGCTGTATGTCTGTAAAATCTCTTGGGAATACAGTTAGTGGTAAAGAAGTAATAGATTAAAACTCGGTGCGGGATGGGGTGGTTTTCCATGAACGTTACTGTTTATGTGCTCATATCTCATGAACTACGTGTCTTACTGTGACACAATTTAGTAGGTACACTCAACTATATGCGTGTATACTGTCTGTAAAATTTACTGTGGCTACAATTCGTAGTGTAGAAATTATAAATTGTAACGTCGTACCGAAACTCATAGTTTTAGTCAATGAACAGCGGAACGTTACTGTTTGTGTGCTCATATCTCATGAACTTCGTGTCGTACTGTGATACAATATAGAAGGTACATTAAACTATGTATGTGTACACTGTAAAATTCTCTGCGGCTATAATTTGTAGTGTACAAATTAAAAATTGTAACATCATACCTAATGCCACAGTTTTAGTCCATGAACAGCTGAAAAGTAATAGGCGAGAAACTTTTTTCCTTCTTATCATTTTGCTATGGATTTTCATCGAGAAAAAGTTTAATAAAGATTAGAAATTAAGTTTAAGTCGCTGAGTACTGTCATTCTCATACAGTGTGTGAATAAAGTCTCGCCGCATTATATAGCAGTTTTTGCGATTCCTAATGTTTATGTCGTAATATCTTCTGAACCATATGTCGTATGTGATTCTTAACTCTACAGCAATTATTACCTCTCGATAAGAAATGTGTGTACCAAATTTCGTTGAAATCGGTCCAGTGGTTTAGGAGAAAATGAGCAGCATTGTCGCTAAATGCAGTGGTTTTTCGCGCATCTTATTGTTTATGACGTCATATCTCGTGAACTATGCATCGTGCGTGATTCTTATACTTATGGCGTCCGTCCTCATGGATTGAACCTTACGTGTACAAAATTGGACCAAAACTGTAGATTTGTATGCAATACGTACACACAAACATACGGACACTCTGCTTTATATATTAGATACTAACGTATATGCCTGTGCTTTGCAACGGTTGTTAAAGAAGGGCAAGTGCGTATCATGGCTCTTTAGGGTTCCAGACCTCAGTCAGTAAAAATCCTTGTTGGATCGCTCTGTCAAATTCAGTTATCCTAGCCAAGATGTCAAATGAAAGTAAAAGTCATCCTGCGAAACTATGTGTCTTCATAAAGTTTTTGATACAAATGAAACCTGCCAAAAGAAGCAAAGAGTACAATGTTCCTTGGTATTCGCAGAGATAAGGTTGCTTAATTATATCACAGACGAATTGTACCTTACTAGCTGACCACTTAAGTTTCATTTCCATGCAGATAGTTTGTAGAGAGTAATATTAGCAAACTGTCTGCGACGAATAAAAAGTGGGTGAATGAAGTCTCCTAAATCACGCGTTGCGTGATGGGGAAGTTTATTGTTTACTACATCATATGTCCTGAACTATGCCGCGCGGGAGAAGCCTAGCGGTCTGGAGCGCCATGTTGCGGATCGCGCTGCTTCCCGCGTCGGAGGTTCGAATTCTCCCTGGGGCATGGATGTTTGTGTTGCCTTTAGTATAAGTTAGTTCATAAGTAGTTTGAAAGATTAGTGACGGATGACTCCGCAGTTATAAACATTTGGACATTTCCTGAACTATGTTGTAGGTAGTTTTTAACCCCACATCGATCGTTGTCTGATAGTAAACAATATGTGTACCAAGTTTAATTAAAATCGGTCCGTTATTTTGGGAGAAGATATGGAAAAAGAGCGCATGATGTAGCATTTGTTCGGAAATTTCATTGTTTACGACGTCATATCTCCTGAAATATGTGTCGTATTGTGATGTAAATTCTAAGGTACATTCAGTGGTGTATGTGCCTAATGTCTGCAAAATGTATCGTGAATGGTATTAGCAGTAAAGACATAATAAATTAAAACGTCATACATGATGATCCGGTTTTTCATGAACCAAATTGTTTATGACTTGACATCTCATGAACTAAATGTCGAACTGTGATATAATATCGAAGGAAAATTCAGTGGTATGTATGTGTACTGTATGTGAATTGTCTGGTATATAAAATTTAGTCTGGAAGTAATAACTTGTAACGTCATTGCAAATGCCGTAAATATACATCATGAATATCGGATAAGTAGTAAGCGATAAACTTTTTTCCTTTCATCATTTTGTTGGGGTTGTCAGCGAGAAAACGTTTTGTAGAGATTTGAAATTATGTTTATAATTTATTGCAAGCCGCTAAGTGCTCTCATTCTCAAATAGTTGACGAATAAAATCACACTATCACAAGCCGCAAGATGGGGCAGATATCATTGTTTATGACGCGATATCGTATGAACTATGTATCGTGTGTGGTTTTTTTTTTTTTTTTTTTTTTTTTTTTTTTTTTTTTTTTTTTTGCAACCGCAGGAAATTATTTCTACCTTAAAGAATATTTGTACCATGTTTGGTTGAAATCGGTCCATTAGTTTAGGAGCAGATGTAGAATATTATCGCATGATTTGGCCGTTTATCACGACTGTCATTGTTTACGACGTCGTATCCCCTTACGTATGTGTCGTAGGTGGTCCTTACCGAGACAGCGATTATTGCCTGATAGTAAGGAACATGTGTACCAAGTTTGGTTGAAATCAGTCCAGTAGTTTAGGAGATGTGTAACATACAAATACACACACTCACACACATACACACACACACACACACACACACACACACACACACACATACAGTATTTTATAAGATGTAAGATTACAACGGTACGGTGCCAAGACGCCATTTATCAACACCACCTATACTCCGTTCACCGAAACGAGAGACAGACTGTAAACAGCGTGGCGCTTGACCAGGGGTGGACAAAAGAGGGGCGCTCAATCAATGTCGCCGCATCCGTGTCAGGTGTAAAGCATGTGTATGTGTTATGAGGGGATATATTAGAGGCTGGCTAGAAACTTCATCTTAAAGGACCATTATAAGTATTAAGCTTTCATATTCTATCTCATTTTCTCTTTCTCGTCTGTATCTCCCAAGTGTAAACTCCTATCACCCTACATTTCGTATCTACGCAAGAAGCGATCAAAGAAGAAATCATTAAGTTCGTAATATGTATAAAACGGAGTTGTTGTGACCAGAACAACAAATGACATATTATAAAAACAGCTGCATCTACGGGTTTTGGTCGTTCCTCAGTTTAACGTATGGTAATTTATTACAAGGCCTCTCATTACAAGGCCACACAGTCTCCAGTAAACATCACGACAGAAGCTTACAGAAAGTGATAATGACTTTCACAAAAATGTGATACGAACGAAAGTGCATGATTTGCTCTTTTGTTGACATAGTTCTTACTGTCGTAAAATAAAATGCAGATTTGGGCTATTTTCGGAGATTCTATGAATTAGTAAAAGAAATGAATTTTGAATTTCTGAGGCGTCTAATATCACTGCTACATAGCAAAATACACAGCCGCTTTACACCTCATACAGAGGCTTTAATTCCAGACTATTAACTTATCCATCAACAGCCGTAAATTTTAAGTTCTGTTATTTAACGATCGGCTTCAGTATTGCATTAATACCATCTTCAGGCCCTATACAAATTAAGTTGGAAATTAGTATTGTATTCATAACATCATGCTGTAATGTCTTACAAAATATGAAGAAGAGTTAATGTAACACCGAAACCAGTTGTTAAATAAAACAACGTAAACTGTTGGTGGATAAGTTAATAATTTGGAATTGAAACTCGACGAACAGCAGCAGTCTCTGTCCCATTACAATATGAAACACATCGACTGATACATAGGTAGCGACGTTGAGCGAGCGCCTCGTTTTTGTCCATCCCTGGTGACGCGCCCCGGTCTGTTTCGGTGAACGGAGTATAAAGAGAGAAGGCCGCGGCGCTCTCGTGTGACGTCAGACAGAGTAGGTTGCGCTCGCATAGCTGACAGGGTAGCCGCTGGGGCACGGCCCACTGTGCCGAACAGCGAGCCAGTCAGCTATGCGCGGGCAACCTACTCTGCCTGACTTCACACGAGAGCGCCGCGGCCTTCTCTCTAGGCGGTGGTGCACCTCTGCCCTAGAGTGTAACGCAGGGCCGCATTGTAGCTGCCGCATCGTACCGCCGTGTTTGCCGCCGTGCAGTGACGGTTGCTCTCCTGCCTGCAGCTGTGCGTGAGCCTTGAGGAGCGGCTGCGGCTGTCGCCCTCCCCGGAGGCGAGCCGCTCGCCGTCCCCGGTGCGTCACGCGGCGTCGGTGGCGGGCGTGGTCGGCGGCGGCGGCGCGTCCGGCAGCGGCGACCAGCGGCCCATCTACCCCAACTTCCCGTTCAGCCCGTACGGCAGCCCCAGGGCGGCCAGGCGGCGCGCGCCGCTCAAGGAGTCGCGCCGCGTCTCCATCGACAAGAGCGGCCGCTACCTGCAGCTCAACCAGTACCGACTCATGGACTCCATCGGACAGGTTGTACCACTGACACATTTACACAGTAATCGCAGGCATTCACCCTGTGCTCGTTTCAACGGTAATACCGCAGTCTAAAGGTGCTATTCCGAACCCGGCGGCAAGCGGCAGTCGTTGCTGAGCCGCGACAGGCGGCACCACTGGTCCCCATTGCCTGCAATTCGAGCGATGCGGAACGCGGCGGAAGCGCCACCGGTCGCCATATACCTGCTCCGGCGACCGGCGGCCATCCGGTCCCGAACCAGTGGTGTCGCTGTCGCCGACCCGACCCCCCGCCGAAGACCGGTTATGACAACACCCAATGGAAATGAGCTCTTCAGACTCTGACGAACCGCGGCGGAGTGGCCGAGCGCATTGAGGCGCTATCCTACAATACGCGAGGCTGTTCAAAACGTTCAAATGTTTGTAAAGCTTATGGGACTTAACTACGGGGTCATCAGTCCCTAAACTTACAAACTACTCATGAACTACGTACGAACTAGGACGGCACAAATATCCATGCCCGAGGGGGGATTCGAACCCCCGACCGTAGTGGCCGTGCAGACCGTGACTGAAGCGCCTCGGTCTCCTCGGCCACCGCGGCCGGCGCACGAGGCATGACAGTTTGTACCGTCTTTATTATAAGCTAGTTCATAAGTAGTTTGTAAGTTTAGGGACTGATGACCCTGTAGTTAAGTCCCATAAGCTCTACAAACATTTGAAAGTTTGAACTCTGACGAAAAGAAGTCTGTAAACACAGTAGCAACATATCCTGTAATATTTAACGCAGGAAATAACGAGTACAGAAATGTTTTAGAAAAAGATATCTGGAAAGCTACAGCACAATAGTTAAACAGGACGAGTAAGGGCACGAAACTTATTTATCAAAGAATGGCTTCATATGTGCATTGTTTGTAACTATGTATTTTCACTGTAGTGTTTTTAAAGAAAGTAGCAAGAGGCGTTTTCTTTAAAAAAATACATAGTATTCAGCTGCTGCTCAAATGGCCACAACAAACAAGACTGTTTATAACCACTGAAGCACTTGCGGATATGTCCTCAAGAAACTGTAAATTGAGATTTTGTTCGTTTTAATTTATTGAGACATCATTGCATTGGATGTAACTAAAAGCAGAAGACATCATTGCCTTGTCTCTTCTACAGATCGGATTGAAACTTGCATTTTTTGTTTGTAATACGGAAGAAGAGTTGTCAAGTTCCACGAATAAATATATAATAGGCCTGGAACTGTGCTTAATCAGCCGGGAATTTTGTTGTAAATTCTGATAAACTATTTAATTATGAGTACGGATGTATGCCTGTAAATGTTTCTCGTGGCATATCAATGAAGACTCAGAGGAAGCTGCACTCATTAATATTTTGTAACTCGTTTTGCTTCATTTTTGTAGCAACTTAGTGCAGTTTCCTCAATACTTAACTATTAAAGTAAAAACTAAACACAAACGGTGGTTTATGTTCAAAAGAATTAAGAAATTAACTATCGGTAATTACATAAATGGTGTTCTTAAAAACGATTATGTAGAGTAATAAAGCGTTTTGTGTAAAATACTGTCAGGACAGGTTTATTTACTTCAAGTTCACGAGAGGTGACAATAGATTAATGTTATGTACCAACAAAGAAAATAAAACGGAATAAAACTAACGATGGTACAATATTAAAAGTGTGAAAGGAAAGGAAAGAAAAGAGGCAAAAGTTAATAAAGGCTTTTATGCGACGCAAATATGATATTGAATTATTTTCTGGGCATATCAGAGCAGTTTTACGGAGTTCATTTCCAATATATAAAGCAGAACTGAAAGAAAAATAATAGTCGCATTGCTTCTGATTACGAAATGATGGGCCCACAGTGCAACACAAATCAGCAATCAAGATATAATAACACACCTTCAACATTCACATCGCTGGGACTGTTCCGTACTTGTTGTTGAGCAGATAGTAAATAATGCACGAGTTTTTGCGTACTTCTCAGTGTAAAATGTAATTTTTCTTCTTCAGTTATTGCATTTCTTAGGCACTGTGGTTTTACATAATCCGAAAGAGAACTCAGTACGAAGTTGAACTGTCTTTTATTTAAACGGCAATAGCTCCTGAATAAATCCATCACTAAACATTTTTTTTTCTTTTTTTTTTTTTTTTTTCAACGGCATGTAACTTCCGTCGGAAGCTCTAGTGTTTCATATTGGCATTACCAGCGTTCGTGTTCTCTTAGTATGGAACAAAGCAACGTCATCGTCTTCCTCCTGCAACAACGGCGGCAGTCGGCGGACACCCCGCCTCTTACCGGCGACCGCGCTGCTCGCCTGCCGCTGTGTTCCGCAACGGGTCGGCAGCAGGCGGCTGCGTCCCGGTCGTTGTCGGCAGCTGCATGGGGTCGCTGTCGCCGTGTTCGGACTCGCACCTTAACGTACACTGTCGCGACGCTCACTGCTGTGTTTCCATCAGAATTGAATCCTAAAGCTGGTGACACACACGGTAAAATCTTCGTCGCCGTCGTACGAGTCAGCCGGTTACTGACCGTTACACAGACGGCGCATTTTTCCGCCGCGGTGAATTGACCGCCGCCGCCGTTCCAGCAGTAGTTCACTGTAGTAAATCAGAGTAAATCAGAGCTTGCACACTACGCGGAAAGAAAATGCATGCGGTAGATTTGCCGTCGGCGGTAGCTGCGCGACTGTATACAGTTAACTATTGTGTATACTCAGGAAGGATCAACTCGCACAGAAGAAAACGACTGTCAGCGGTAGAAAAACAGCTGTCTGTGTAAGCGTGATTTTTGGTGAGTGCGCCACTTTTTGTATCCCATCCTCGTCGCCACTTTTGTGTCCTAGTCTCGTCGCCGCTTTTGTGTCTCGTTTCCGTCGTAGGTGTCGGTGGCAGAGTAGAAAGACCGACACAGGAATAAAGGATGCACGCTTGTGCAGGTAGGAGGTGACCAGCCAGTGTGACAGCAGAAACTAGAAACAGAGATATATATTTCTTAGAGACTCAGTAATACTTAACTTTTACACAGCTCAGTACTGCAGAATGCTGATACATAGTTGAGCTAGAGACCTGCCTAGTGCCTATCCGATAGCCAAGTCTTCACTGGTGCCTATCTGATTCCGAAGTGTTAACTGGTTCCCATCTCAGACCCAAGTGAACGATGTCGTTCAGTGGTGGCCACGAGCGGAGTTGTAGCAGATGGCGCTCGTGGCTGACGTCGTAAGAACGCCGCGCCGTGCGTGCATGGCGGCGCGCGGCGAAAGTAGGTAGCGCGCACTTTAGACTTGTGCGACACCACACCACTACTTGGGTGTCGACGGTAAAACTGCCGTCGGTGCCAGTGGCATCCGGCGGTCACACAGCTACAGCCGACGGCAAATCTACCGCGCGGTTTTTCTTCCGCTTAATGTTCATCGTCTAATTCACTCCAGTACACTACTGCTGGAACGGCAGCGGCGGTCAATTCACCGCGTGTGGAAAATCCGCCGTCTGTGTAACGGGTGTAAAACACACGCTCGTTTTCCATCCCCTATTGCAACCCGGGCCTCTCCCCGCTCCCTCCACCTCCAAACCATATACTTTCCGAGGGTAACTTCCGTCATTTGTCTGTGCTTCCGTCACCTTCCTCTTCCAGATGACGCCCTCAGCCCTGACATCAACCCTACCTACCAACCTTAATTCCTCCCCATATATGTCCATCCCCTCTCCTTCCCCCTCCCCTTCTTCTCCCTTCCTCACTTGTCACTTGGCCGGCCGCAGTGACGGAGGAGACTGAGGCGCTTCAGTCACGGTCTGGATGGCCACTACGATTGGGGGTTCCAATCCCCCCTCGGACATGGATATTTGTGCCGTGTTTAGTATAAGGTAGTTCATAAGCAGTTTGTAAGTTTAGGGGCTGATGACCCCGTAGTTAAGTCCCAAAACCTTAACAAACATTTGGACATTTGGACTTGTCACTTGGCTCTCCTGTCCCTACCTTTCGCGAGGAGACCTTACACGCTTACACCATACTCCCCGCCTCTTCCCCCCCCCCCCCCTCCAACCCAGTGCCTACCTTCTCTTCTCTATCCCCTGCGGGGTCTCAGTGCTTCAGTTATAAAAGTGCATGTTGTTTAAGTGTTGTGTCAATCTGAAGTTCTATGTATTATTAAATAATTCTCAGTCTCTATTGCAGTATTTTTTATTACTCCAATTACGCGAAATTGGAGTAATAAAGAATACTGAAACAAAGACTGAGAATTATTTAATTATTCAACACTGTTACACCACCACCATCATGGAATGGAATGAAATGTTCCACGTTTAATACCCAATATTTGTATTGTAAAGCCTGCATTTCATCCTTTTTAATTCGCCGATTTTTTCTCCTATGTTGTCAATTAAGTTCAGCATTTATTTTCTCCTGGTTTTAACACATTTGTTAACTGTCAACCTCAAACATTCTCTGGGCTGAAGAGCACTGTATAAGGTTGCTGCCAGCCTGCCGCTTGAGGCATTAAAATAAAATAAAGAAAAAAATCACTGCTGTGAAAGTTGTTAACAACTGACAGTTGCAACCACACTAGCGCTCCTACAAGGTGCCGTAAGATTAGTATGCTATGTAATTAAACAAATAGGTTCTGCCATCCATGAATTAGTAAACTATCGAAAGACATATATAACTGAAAAATAAATGTAGAAACAGGCGAATTTTCCTGAATTGGTGATACAAACAAGAGCTGATTCATGAGAAATACTTACGAACATATGTATATTTTGCAGCCTACTCTGCTGAAACTATGAGAATAAAAACAGACGAGAAACATTAATTCCTGTTGTGGTCTGTTATTATTTGAATTGTAAAAATTAGTTATCGTGTACAATGATTCGAACACTTTTCCACTTCAATCATCTTTGTTATAAACGCATAAACTTTCGAGTGTAATTACTTTTGCTTATAAAACGAGTCTTGAATATTCTTGCCGTTTGGGGTTCAGATATAGCAACAATTGTGGAATTTATTTCTCCTTTGTTGGTAAACTGTTTTCTGCTTTCGGTGTTTTATTGCCACGTTTGTGAAGATTTTCCTTCAGTTACAACTGTAGTGGCTCATCTGGTACATTAATGTAGGTATTGCATTCAGTGTAAGTTTCTTACGTTAAACACTTACTGATTTGACTGGAATTCTAGTGAAGAAAACTTGGCGTTATTTAATAGAAAACCGAAGTCCTTCTGCAGAAAGTTAGCTTTTCTGTTATTTATTAGCCATTTTTTGTTCTTAATAGAAAATGAAATTATCAATTTAAAAGTCGAAGATTACAAGATAATCTTAAGTAATCCTGCAAAGTACAGTTTCATACTTTCTAATGGGTCTTACGAAAACTAATAAAGACAAATGTGCGGTTATTTTCTAGTTATTGTCGATTTTTGTGGTACTAAATACCTTCCCTGTTGTAAAAAGTGTGTTAAAATAAATTTAAACGATAGTATTCGCGCCGGCCGCGGTGGCCGAGGGGACTGAGGCGCTCCAGTCACGGTCTGCACGGCCACTACCGTCGGGGGTTCGAATCCCCCGTCGGGCATGGATATTTGTGCCGTTCTTAGGATTAGGTAGTTCATAAATAGTTTGTAAGTTTAGGGACTGATGACCCCGTAGTTAAGTCCCATAAACTATACAAACATTTTTTGATAGTATTCGCACCCATCCGTAATAGTATTCAGAAATGTACCTTACCAGCCGCTTGGAGCGCTGCTGTCGTGGCGTATAACAAAAATCACTTGGAGTGTTGTGACTGTATATGTTAGACTGCGTTAATACTGTGAGTATGGCTTAGGAGTTGAGTGCAGAAACTCTGATTACAAAATCGCCTTGCATATCTGGTGCTAACAAATCTACGTCATTGATTATTTACGTTGTGGTAGTCTCGTTGTCCAGATGTCGAGTCTCAATGAAATGAGGTGTTCTCAGTTTCATACAAACGTAATTAAAATTCCAGAAAACGATTTGTGTACTGTATAATTTTATTCTCTTTGTACCACAAATACAACAATAACAGGTGTAATCTTGAGCAAAGCACGTAAGAAGACTGTGATATCTGTGTCTTTGTTGTGCTTTGCTCACATATAGCTGTATACACTGTTTACTAAACACAGCGTAATACGTCCTCACCAAACAAGATCACACCAGTAACACAGTGAGCCAGTCCGACGAAGATAGGGTTGGAATGCCTCTTTACTTTATAGTGTGATAATATACTGAAAAATAGCTGATAGACCACTTCTTAATACGGTATCGAACAGTCCAGTTAGCATTTGAGGTTTTAAGGGCTGCTATAAGGTCAGTACCCATTCGCCTCTGTACTTAACGTAGGCGCAGCCAGGGTGGATGTTCAATGAATGCTGATTGTAATGATACGTACTCCTAAAGAACTGAAATCAGCACGTAAAAGTTTTATTCTGAATATTTCGAAAAATACCAACCGGATGAAAAAAAATTACAGTTAAAGTTTTTCCCCTTCAAGAGGAACAGCCATTAACACTGAGCTCGATCCCTCTGCACCACCACCGGAGACGGAAGGGGGGATGACTTTCCCCCGATCTGGTTGAATTAAAATGTAACTTGAAACTACTGTTGTAAAGGAATGCTGTTGGTCCGCAGCTAGAAATATTAAATATATAGATTTTATTTCACAATTTGCGGGAATTTCCGACTTCAGCTGCTTTTCTTAAGTTGGTCTATCATTTTGTAACTAATGAAAAACGGCTGAAGTAAATTCTCGCAAATTACGAAATAAAATCTATATATTTAATAAAGCTGCGGACCATCAGCAACTCTGTTCCTTTACAACAGTAGTTTCAAGGCAAATGCGACAGCCAAGACAGGCTAAAAGATAGTGTATGTATGTCTCTCCCCATCGCGGGAATTACTCTAAAATGCGTGCGAGTTCAAATGTTTGTTAAGCTTAAGCTGCGGGGTCATCAGTCCCTAAACTTACCAACTACTTATGAACTAACTTATAAAGACAGCATAAACATCCATGCCCGATGGAGGATTCGAACCTCAGACGCGAGAGGCTGCGCGATACGCAACGTGGCGCTCCAGACCGCTCGGCTACTCCCGCGTGGCAATGAGTGCGAGCACCAGGGGAAGTAGACAAGTGCAACACATGGAAGTTTGTGTCTGGCCGGGGAGCATGCGCGGGTGGCCGAGTGGTTAAGGCAACCACTCGCGAAAAGCGGGAGACCCGGGTTCGAGTCCCGATCCGGCACAAATTTTCATATGTTACAAAATGATAGACCAACTAAAGAAAAGCAGTTAAAGTCGGATATTCTCGCAAATTGCGAAATAAAATGTATATATCTAAAATTTAAAGCCTCTTCTTATACTCAATATGTTCGATACAAAGAAACAACATATGTATCAGGGAATTGGGTTATTGTTGATATTTATTCGTTAACAGTCACAGTTTTAGTGATATCTTCAAATAAGAGACCACAGTAAATTTGGAAAGGTTTGCAATCTAAAATACGGGTTGCTATGATATTGCATTTGGTGCATTTTACATCATATGTTCCTGCGGACATATTGAATTTTATTTTACACTTGGAAGGAGATCTGTGTCTATCATCCATTTCGCGAAACTTGTTTGTATGTATCTAACTTATTTCCGAGAACGTGTACCAGCGATAAGGCCACAAAGAAATACCTCTTATGCGCTTAAATATACTGAAACGATATTATGGCAAATTATGACAAGCCACGAGGAGACTACTTTGTCTTATGGTTAATACGCAAGTTCATTTTCCATCGCGTTATTCAAAGAAGTGTAGAATTCTAAGTGGAAAACATGAAGATTGGTTATTAATAATTGATATACCAGTATTCAATCATCAGAAATTTTTATTTCTGGGTCGTTCATCGCATTTCGGATCTACAACTCTTTTTTGAAGGACTAATAGGACATACATTTCCTTCGGTTTCTCACCTAGCGCTAACAGAACGAAAGAGTTGATGATTTTAACGAGATGAACGATGCGATAATACTAGTAAATTGAAGAAATCTATGATCTCTTCACAAGCATATTCTCATTTCCTCACTTAACAAAGCACTGTTTCACGGTCCTGTCGCAATTGCTACTGCACTAGCATATTTTTCGGGGAAAAAAATAAAAAAAATATTCATAACAAAAGCCTTGAAAGAAAGCCATATCACAGCCGAAATTTGGAAAAATGTCAACAAAAATGCCACTGCCTCTTTCCAAAACATCTTTGAAGAAATCTGGATAAATGAAAGAATCTTATACGAATGTAAAACGGCCCTCATCCATCCATTCCATAAAAAGGATCCAAAACACCTACAGAGGCATGCTATTCCTAGACGTGACGTACAAGATACTATCTGAAGACCTACTAAATAGAATAGAACCCCAATTAGACCATCAACTTCGAGAATACCAATCAAGATTCAGGAAAGGAAGATACTGCCCGAAATAAATTTTAAACCTCAAAACCCTTATGGATTAACAAAAATCATATATTATGACTGTCATTGACTTTCAAAAAGCATATGATTCACTAGACACAGATTCCCTCATTTCTGTACTACAAGAATCAAAACTAGACAACAAAACCTCAAACAGAATAAGAGAAACCGTCACAATTACAAACTCAAAAGTCAAATTCGTGACAGATCTCTTTGACCTTTTCGAGACTGAAACTAATGTACGGCAAGGAAATTAACTCTGCCCACTGCTGTTTAACTTTGTGCTAGAAAAAACTTATCCGACAATGGAACACGAAGCCTATAGTGAAATCCGACTGGGAACAAAAAAACAAAGAATCAAAGTGAATTGTCTAGCCTTTGCAGATGATATGGCCCTGCTAACTGAGAACTGGGAAGAAGCAAAAGAACAAACCCTCGAACTAAAAAGGCAAACATAAAAATAGGTCTCAAATTCTCCTTTCAAAGACAACGATAATAACATTAAAAATCCCAACACAACTTCTTAAAGTGGGAGAACAAAAAATTGCGTTTGTCAAATAATTCTACATCTACATCTACATGGGATACTCTGCAAATCACATTTAAGTGCCTGGCAGACGGTTCATCGAACCACAATTATACTATTTATCTCCCATTCCATTCTCGAATAGCGCGCGGGAAGAAAGAACACCTGAATCTCTCTGTTCGAGCTCTGATTCCTCGTATTTTATTCTGATGATCATTTATACCTATGTAATTGGGAGTCAACAATATATTTTCGCATTCGGAGGAGAATGTTGGTGATTGGAGTTTCGCAAGTAGCCCACGCAGCAGCGATAAGCGCCGTTGTTGTAGTGATTCCCATCCCAGATCCTGTATCATTTCCGTAACGCTGTCTCCCCTGTATCGTGATAATACGAAACGAGTTCTCTTCTTTGGACTCTTTTCGATGTCCTCCGTTTCTTGAGTAGTTCTGTTGCATCTTTTAAGGGTTCTGCCAATAAAACGTAGTCTCTGCTTCGCCTTTCCCACGATATTATCTACGTGTTCTTTCCAGTTTAGGTCTGAAGTAATAGTAATTGCTAGGTATTTAGTTTACGGCCTTCACATTTGATTGATTTATGTTGTAAACAAAGTTTGACGGATTTCTTTTCGTACTCATGTGGACGATTTCACACTTCTCATTACTTAGAGCCAATTGCCAATTTTTACACCATACTGATATCTTATTCAGATCGTTCTGCAGTTGGTTTTGATTTTCAGATGTTTTTACTAGACGGTAAATGACGGCGTCATCTACAAACAACCTAAGAGAGCTACTTAGATTTTCCCCTAAATCGTTTATGTAAATAAGGAATAGCAGAGGACCAATAACACTACCCTGTGGAACGCCCGACATCACCTCTGTTTTAGTCGATGCCTTACCATCGATTACTACGAACTGTGTCCTCTCTGACAAGAAATCCCTTACCCAATCGCAAATTTGGGGCGATATACCATAACCACGCAATTTGATTAAAAGCCGTTTGTGAGGTACGGTGTCAAAAGCTTTCTGGAAATCAAGAAATACGGAATCGATTTGCGAACCTTTGTCGATAGCACCCATCACTTCGTGTGAATAAAGAGCTAGTTGTGTTTCGCATGAACGATATTTTCTAAATCCGTGTTGACCTTGGGTCAATAGATCGTTTTGTTCGAGATAATTCATAATTTTTGAATACAGGATATGTTCCAAAATCCTGCTGCAAATTGACGTCAATGAAATAGGCCTGTAGTTTAGTGGGTTACGCCTACTGCCTTTCTTGAATATAGGTGTGACCTGTGCAACTTTCCAATCTTTTGGTACAGATCCTTCTATGAGAGAGCGATTGTATATGACTGTTAAGTAAGGAGCTATCGCTTTAGCATAATCAGATATAAATCTAATGGGTCAATAGATCGTTCTGTTCGAGATAATTCATAATATTTGAATACAGGATATGTTCCAAAATCCTACTGCAAATTGACGTCAATGAAATAGGCCTGTAGTTTAGTGGGTTACTCCTACTGCCTTTCTTGAACATAGGTGTGACCTGTGCAACTTTCCAATCTTTTGGTACAGATCCTTCTATGAGAGAGCGGTTGTATATGACTGTTAAGTAAGGAGCTATCGCTTTAGCATAATCAGATATAAATCTAATGGGTATACAATCCGGAGCAGAACACTTGTTCTTGTTAAGTGATTTTAGTTGCTGCACTACTCCGATGATATCTACTTCTACGTTAATCATTACGGCATCTGTTCGTAATTCGAAATCTGGAATATTGGTTTCGTGTTCTTTGGTGAATGAGTTTCTAAGAGCTAAGTTTAGTAACTCTGCTTTAGTAGCGCTGTCATCGGCAGGATCGCCATTACTATTCAAATATCTTTGAGAAAGGATGAGCTGGAATGCCCTTGGGGAAAGCAATGGAATCAAGAAGAAGTAACGTTAAACTGACATTCCAAATCACGAAAAAACATACTACAAAAAAGTCCTTCTCGTGGAATGCAAAAACAGGGCATTGTATCACACTAATGAAACCGGAAGGCAAGTATGCAACTGAAACAGAGACCATTACCAACGATTACCCATTTGAAAGAATGGAAATCAAATAAGGAAGAAATTAAAATAAATCCTTGGCCCCAAGTTCCAAAACAAACTAATGCATGTTAGAAAGGAAACTATTACCAAACGACTGAAAAAATTTTTTTGAAGCTCATACTCAGAATGAACCCAACTACATTAACAAAATGAAATTGACTTCTTTCGCAACAAAACAGCAAACCAAGCTGGTTTAAGGAAACGACGAAGGACTTGAAACAACACCAAATCACAGAAATTATGCACACTGACGTAACAGCAAAACAAATAACCAAAGACAAGTAAGGTAGGTTCCAATGCTAAAGCAAACGAAATATCCACATCTATGAAGAAGGAAGGAAAATAAAATCAGAAATAATGAAACAATACTGGTCCTTAATACACTACTCTAAACAACTACGGCATCAGTGCCGGCCGCGGTGGCCGAGGGGACTGAGGCGCTCCAATCACGGTCTGCACGGCCACTACGGTCGGGGGTTCGAATCCCTCCTCGGGCATGGATATTTGTGCTGTCCTAGTTCGTAAGTAGTTCATAAATAGTAAGTTTACGGGCTGATGACCCCGTAGTTAAGTCCCATAAGCTTAACAAACATTTGATTTCAACGGCGTCAGTAGAGATATCTATACTCCGTTCACCGAAACGAGAGACAGACGTAAACAGGCCGAGGCGCGTGACCAGGGGTACACAAAAACGGGGCGTTCGCTTGATGTCGCTACCTATGCATCAATGTGGTTCCATGTTGTAATGGAATAGGGACTGCGGCTGTTGGTCGAGCTTTAATTCCAAATTATGAACCTATCCACCAACAGCCGTAAAGTTTATGTTGTTTTATTTAACGACTGGTTTCGGTCTTACATTAATTCTTCTGCATATTTTGTATGACATACGTACAGCATGATGTTATAGATACAACACTGATTTGCAACTTAATTTGTATAGAGCCTGAAGATGGTATTAATCCAATACCGAAACATGTCGTTAAATAAAACAAAGGTTGTTAGTGGATAAATTAATAATTTGGAATTAAAACCTCTGTATAAGTTGTAAAACGGTTGTGTGTTTTCTATATAGCAGTAATATTAGACGCCACAGATATTCAAAATTCATTTCTTTTAATAATTTCCAGAATCTCTGAAAATTCCCCAAATCTGCATTTTTGGTTACGACAGTAAGAACTATGTCAACAAATGATGTACTTAGTATCACATTTCTGTGAAAGTCATCAAAACTTTCTGTAAGCTTTTATCATAATGTTTTTTGCAGACTTCAAGGAGTGGCCTTGTAATCAATTACTGAATGGTAAACTTAGGAACGACGAACACCCGTAGATGCAGCTGTTTTTATAACAATATGTCATTTATCGTTCTGGACACAATAGCTGCGGTTTGTACACATTAAGAACCTGATTTCTTCTTTCATCGCTTCTTGCGTGAATTCAAAACTTAGGACGACATAATGAGTTTACATTTACATGATACAGACGAGAAAGTGTTAAAGAGATACAATATGAAAGCTTAATACCTATGTTGCTACTCAGCAATTGGTCCTTTAAGATGCAATTTCTTGCCAATCTCTTATATCACCCTTTACACCTGAAACGGATGCTGCGTCATTGAGCGAGAGTCCCTGTTTTGTCCACCCCTGGTCACGCGACTCGCTTTGTTTACAGTCCGTCTCTCGTTTCGGTGAACGGAGTATCGGTTCTCAAGCGTTGTCATCGGCAGAATGAAGTGAAACCGGTTCGACATTTTTCTGTCGGTCCTACGGAGTGGAGACAACAGAGATAGTAATAACAGAAAGTTGCCGTAGATGGGATTGATGCAGTGCAATGCAACAACCATGTGACTTACCCGAAGCTATGACACGGAGAGCCATACGATAATTGGAAACGGGACAGAAACAAAGGGAGGTGGCTGCAGATATTGTAGTGTGCCAACGTGTAGTTTTCATGACATTGACGCGATTTCAGACAACAGGAACCATTAAAAGAAAGCAAGGCGAAAGTCGTCTACGGGTAATATCAGCATTTGACAGCCCGTCGAGATAGAAAGCTGAATGCAACTAAACTGCAATGAACCATGACGTGCAATATCAACACAAACAGTCCGAAACCGCCCTCGGCTATGTAGCCTCTACGCAGGAAAATGTTCAAATGTTTGTAGAGTCTATGGGACTTAACTACGGGGTCATCAGTCCCTAAACTTACAAACTACTTATGAACTACTTACAACTAAGGACGGCACAAATATCCATGCCCGAGGGGGGATTCGAACCCCCGACCGTAGTGGCCGTGCGGACCGTGACTGGAGCGCCTCAATCCCCTCGGCCACCGCGGCCGGCTCTACGCAGGAAGGAATATGATATGTAAATAAATGAAGTCTGCAAAAAAAAAAAAAAAAAAAAAAAATAAAAAAATAAAAAAAATAAAAAAAAAAAAATAAAAAAAATAAAAAAAATAAAATAAAAAAAGCTGCATAGGTCGCTGTATATGTGGCCCGTTTAAACCGCGACACCGTTTAGCCCACATAAACTGGGCGGAATAACGTCAGGTTTGGAGTCGTAACAAATGGCGCTGAGTTCTGTTCACATATGAGCTCGTCCTCGGAGCTGGAGAGAACTCTGAACAATCCTACTTATGTACAGGAAACATCGCGATTTAATGGTGGTGGACGAATGGTGTGGGCAGAAGTCAGTATTGGTGGACGTGTAGACCTACGCTGTTGCCATAGGAGGAGCTGATTGATAACCTGATAGCGTCCATACCATACAGGTGTGCAATTGTACTGGCAGTCCGAGTTGATCACACACAATATTAGAGGAAAACGAGAATGACTTTCTCACTTCATTGTGTGTTGCTAAACGTCATGTAAACCTGCGTCTACAATTTGTAGTGTACCAATTATAAATAGCCGGCCGCCTTGGCCGCGGGGACTGAGGCGCTCCAGTCACGGTCTGAACGGCCTCTACGGTCGGGAGTTCGAATCCCCCCTCGGGCATAGATATTTGTGCCGTCCTTAGTATAAGGTAGTTCGTAATTAGTTTGTAAGTTTAGGGACTGATGACCCCGTAGTTAAGTCCCATAAGCTTAACAAACATTTTAACAATTATAAATTGTAACGTCATACCGAGAGCCGTTGTCTTACTCCATAAACAGCGGAGAAGTAGTAAGCGAGAAACTTTTTTCCTTTCATCATTTTACTATGGTTGCCAGCGAGAAAAAGTTTAATAAAGGTTTGAAATTATGTTTAAAGTTTGTTGCAAGTCGCTAAGTACTGTCATTCTATACAGTGTATTTCGAAAGTCTCGCCGCATTATATGGCATTTTTTGCGATTTCTATTTGTTCTGACGTAATATCTTTTGAACCATGTGCCGTATGTGATTCTTAACCATGCAGCAATTGTTACCTCACGATAAGGAATGTGTGTACCAAATTTGTTGAAATCGGTCCAGTAGTTTAGGAGAAAGTGACCGGCATTGCCGGTAAATGCAGCAGTTTTTCGCGCATCTCATTGTTTACGACGTCATATCTCGTGAACTATATATCGCCTGTGATTCTTACACTTTGGATTGAAGCTTACGTGTACAAAATTTCATAAAGATGGGACACAACTCTGGATTTGTATGCAACTCTTCTTCATATATTAGAAGATATTCGTTACTGTTTTTCCTTATACCCTGCACACTTACTAGTCCCCATTAATGACACTAACTTCATTGTAAATCGTATACTGCGCAGCACAAAAGATTTATGAATATCATCGTTGAAAAAGCAGGGAGTAGTACCTCCTGACCCTGTTAGATAGCGTCGTGGTCGAATGTACGAACATTTCCCGAGATTTCCCGAACTGTGACGTAAATTGTTCGAACAGTTCGAATCATGTTCAAACCCAGCTCTACTGCCCGACATCCGATAATACGGCGACTAGTAGTACAGCGTGGCACCGCAGGGAGCGCTAAAGATCGTGTACCGCCCCTCTGTTGTATATCCCGTATCCTTGTTCCGGATGCAAAGCCCTCCACTGTCGAGCGACAATAGGAGAGGTCGGGCAGATAGCTACGGCGCGCAGCTCGACGCGCGGTACCGCGCCGCGCCGTGAAACCGAAACCCGGGCGCGGAGTGCTCCGCCACTGGCGCCTGTTTCCAGTTTCCGGTTTCTGGAAACGCGGCCGGTCGCCTTGCTGGAGCTGGAGTGGCCCATCGACACCGGAGTCGCAGTTCCGTCCGTTGCTAGCCGAGCGCCACGAGCAGCGTTCCGCGACTGTTGCCGGCTGCCTGCTGCCGGCGTGGTCGGGCTGACGCACGTGGCCGACGCCATAGGTCGATACGCCAGGCGCGGGGGCGGGGCGGGGGCGGGAGCGACTGCCGCTCTCTCCCTCCCTCTCCCTCCCTCTCCCTCCCTCTCCCTCTCTCTCTGTATTGGCCCACATTAGGTTACGGTATTAACACTAAAAGTGGGCCTTTGCGATCGTCTTTTGACAGCTCGAAATGTATATGAAAACTAGCTTAAACCCGCGGCTTCGCTCGCATATTCGTTGATTTTGATAAGCTAACTTTCAGTAGTGTGCTATGAGATCAAATCACACGTAAAAATGCACTCGTTTCGAAGAATCCAATCACGAAATTCAACAATAATTATTTTAATAATATCACTGATCAATCACTTGATGTAATGCGCGAAACGTCAAATCGATTTTTTTAAGAGATGTATTAAAAGAAAGTTCTTTCTTACTGCTTTATTTAGTATTCTTCTATTTCCTTATTCGTATGCTTATCCTTACAGTGAAAGAGCTGAAGACATTGTGGCACGCATAGACCAAAGATATGGTCTGTGGCATTACTTTTCGCTGTATGTAACCTAACGGATATTTTGGTTCATATTATACATCAAATAAAAACTACGAATGTATAAGAGAAACTTAAAGCAAATTTCCCCACTTAAAACATTATTTCCTGTATTTTACACCATTTTTTAAAATCCCTTGCAAAGAAATCGAACTTGTGGGCACCTACTTTAACTACCAATTGGCGTATAAGACGTATCCAGTCTTTGGACCTCTATTTGTAGGAAAAAGGTGAGTCTTATACGCCGGCAAATACGGTTGCAATTATCGTATTTTCTGATTTATAAATGACACGTCCACATACGTTTACGGTAACTAGGAGTTGCATTCGAAAACAGTTATGGATTAATGTTAAGTTGCGATTTTGTACTTTCCGTATTCCCCCCTCTAAGGCCTCTCATATTTTATCACACCATATTTCAGAGATGATTTTAAGTCAGAATGTGTTTAATAACTTTGAACGACTGGTTTCGTTAGATAACGACTAAATGAAGCCTCTCTGGTAGCATGCACTTTGCAATAAAGTGAATGTTGCATGATAAGTTTTGAATTAATTCCTTTGATGTACGACTTCTTTCATGTTCTTTTTTGGCCTGTTCACAGCTTAGCTTAGGCCTACATATTCTCGTGTTGAGAGACATTTGAATTAAACACTGAACTAATGCGACATAATATAATTTGAAAACCCCAAGCTGGGTAGAGCCAGTTGCACACATGCGTCACTTAGAATACAATTAACAGCCCTTAAGATTGGTATAAATAAATGAAAAGTAGCTTACTTTAAACAGACTATATGTCGATTATCTTAACAATCTGTAGCAAAATTAAACTATTGCTTACATGTATAGGTCTATATTTTCATTATTACCCCTCTGTGACCATACGGTACATCAAAATGTGTTGAACGTTTGTTAGCTCATTGCTTGCACTGCTGCGAAGGTTATAGGCGTACTAAGATTAAAGTCGTATGGTGCATGGCGAAGGGTGCTTTACAGTTTGTTAATTCGTTTCTTACTCTGTAACGCTGAAATGGCAGGACAGATATGAATAAAATTTGGAACAGAGATGGTTTATACCCTGTTTAATACATGGGTTACTTTTCGTAAGCCAACGTATAGTACGTGGTGGAGGATACTTAACAACGGGTTAATACATTTATTTCTCGTCACGATGAAACAATTGGATGGAATTGAATGAAATATGGAATGAAGATAGCTTTTACCCCCAATTAATGGGCTACCGTTGGTTAGCTTCCGTAGATGCATGGCGGATGGTACGTTACAACAAACATCCAAATTGTCTGACTTTTCATCAAGAAAGTCAGTACATAAATGTATGTTTTCATAAAGGAGAGTTTTATAATCTGCAAGCCAGTGAATTTAGTATGGTGGACGGTACCTTGTGACTGACACCGTTTGATCAGTCACCATTAGACATGGCACTTATATGTACGTTTTCATATATAGGGTGAGGCAGCTAAGTCATAATACCCCTTGTGTCACCCCAACCGTAATAGATACAAAGATGCCGTTTGGACAGTGAATTTCAGGGACAGGGGCTACTTGAATACATGACTTATGTTTGTGCTATTTTTTATTACAGATGTGATGCAATCTTTAGTTTTTTTTATGGAACCCTATATTAAATTTTAGCGTAACATGATGGGTTTAAAAAGACGGTTTCAAATGTGTGTATATAATAATATTTAGGTGAATAGTTTTTTACACACAGATATGTTCCCGTATCGTATTCGTCTTTCGAAGCGGCGTTGTTTGTGTAAGGACGGACTCGCAACGTTTACCGTGTAGTCTTACACAACAGGAAAGGTCGCATTGGACAACGCTGCTTCGAATGCCGAATACGATAGGAGAAGATATCTGTGTCTCAAAAACTATTCGCCGAAATATTATGATATACACGTATTTAAAAACTACTTTTTAAGCCCATAATGTTATGCTAAAATTAGTTCATGAGCCAACTAGAATTGTAAATGGATGTGAAAACACTCTTGATCTCTTAGCAACAAGCAATCCTGAGCTCTTAACGAGCATCAAAACGGATACAGGTATAAGTGAACACAGAGCTGTCGTGGCGAGATTGAACATCGAAAGTCCCAAAAATAAACGAAAGTAGATAGAAATAAAATACATTGCTTCTTTAAAGATAGCTTCCAGTCGTTTCTAACACTAAATGTGGGTGTAGACGAGATGTGGCTCAAATTCAAATAAGTGTTATTGACAGCAATTAGCAGTTTTATACCAAATAAATTAATAAAAGAAGGAAGTGATGCTCCTTGGTCAGGAGGACGGAAAAGGCATACTAAATTTAAACGAACACGAAACCCCCAGGATTGGCGATCCTACACAGAAGCTCGAAATTAAGCGAGGACTTCAATGCGAGATGCCTACAATTCTTATCACAACGAAACTCTTTCTCGAAATTTGAATGAAAACCCTAAGAGATTTTGGTCATATTTTAAATATACTAGGGGCAAAACACAAACAATATCCTCACTACGTGATAGTAATGGCGATCCTGCCGATGACAGCGCTAGTAAAGGAGAGTTACTCAACAAAGCTTTTAGAAACTCATTCACCAAAGAACACGAAACCAATATTCCAGATTTCGAATTACGAACAGAGGCCGTAACGAGTAACGCAGAAGTAGATATCATGGGAGTAGTGAAGCAACTGAAATCACTTAACAAGACAAGTCTTCTGGTCCGGCTTGTATGCCCATTAGATTTCTATCTAATCATGCTGAAGCGATAGCTCTTTACTTAACAGCCATTTACAACCGCTCTCTCAAAAAAGGATCTGTACCAAAAGATTGGATAGTTGCACAGGTCACACCTATATTCAAGAAGGGCAGTAGGAGTAACCCATTAAATTACAGGCCTATTTCATTGACTTCAATTTGCAGCAGGGATTTGGAACATATCCTGTATTCAAATACTATGAATTAACTCTAACAGAATGATCTATTGGCACAAGTTCAACATGAATTTAGAAAATATCGTTCATGCGAAACACAACTAGCTCTTTACTCACACGAAGTGATGTGTGTTATCGACTAATGTTCGCAAATGGATTCCGTATTCCTTGATTTCCAGACGGCTTTTGACACAGAACCTCACAAACGGCTTTTAATCAAATTTCGTGGTTACGGTATATTGCCCCAAATTTGCGATTCGATACGGGATTTTCTATCAGAGGACACAGTTCGTAGTAATCGATGGTAAGGCATCGACTAAAACAGAGCTGATATCGGGCGTTCCACAGGGTAGTGTTTTTGGTCCTCTACTGTTCCTTATTTACATAAACGATTTAGGGGAAAATCTAAGTAGCTCTCTTAGATTGTTAACAGATGAAGCCGTCATTTACCGTCTAGTAAAATCATCTGAAGATCAAAACCAACTGCAGAACGATTTGAATAACATCAGTATGGTGCAAAAATTGGCAGTTGACTCTAAATAATGAGAAGTGTGAAGTCGTCCACATCAGTACGAAAAGAAATCCGTTAAACTTTGTTTACATGATAAATCAAACAAATGTATAGGCCGTAAACTCCACAAAATACCTAGAAAATACTATTACTTCAAAATTAAACTGGAAAGAACACGTAGACAATGTCGTGGGGAATGTGAACCAGAGACTGCCTTTTATTGGCAGAACCCTTAAAAGATGCAACAGAACTACTAAGCAAACTGCATACACTACGCTTGTCCGTCCATTTTTGGAGTATTGCTGCCCAATGTGGGATCCTTATCAGGTGGGTTTGACGGAGGACATCGAAAGAGTCCAAAGAAAGGCAGCTCGTTTCGTATTGTCACGATACAGGGGAGACAGCGTTATGGAAATGATACAGGATCTGGGATGGAAATCATTACAACAACGGCGCTTATCGCTGCGGCGTGGGCTACTTACGAAACTCCAATCGCCAACATTCTCCTCCGAATGCGAAAATATATTGTTGACTCCCACTTACATAGGTGGAAATGATCATCAGAATAAAATACGAGAAATCAGAGCCCGAACGGAGAGATTCAGGTGTTCATTCTTCGCGCGCGATATTCGAGAATGGATTGGGAGATAAAATAGTATAATGGTGGTTCGATGAACCCTCTGCCAGGCACTTAAATGTGATTTGCAGAGTACCCCATGTAGATGTAGATGCTGATAGGGTTCCTTTAAAAAATGGCCTCATATGTATATAATAAAAATAGCACAACATGAAATGTGATGTATTCAAATAGACACTGTCCCTGCAATTTATTGTCCAAATTGCAAAAACGGGAGGGAGGAGAATGGTCAGGCGAGAGAGAGAGAGAGAGAGAGAGAGAGAGAGAGAGAGAGAGAGAGAGAGAGAGGACTGAATAAACAAATACCCCAACAACGCCGGGTTTTGAGATAGTCATAAATAATATAGCAAATTAATAATCAGCCAACCAGTTGCAGTAATAGTTGCTTAATAAACGTGACAACGGTTTAGACGGATATAAATCCGCTTTCTTCAGAAATACACGAATACCTGAATGAAACTTTCACTCTGCAGCGGAGTGTGCGCTGATATGAAACTTCCTTTTTCCAGGAGTGCTAGTCTTGCATGGGTCGCAGGAGAGCTTCTGTGAAGTTTTGAAAGTAGGAGGCGAGGTACTGGCGGAAGTAAAGTTGTGAGGCGGCATCGTGAGTCGTGTCGGGATAGCACAGTCGGTAGTACGCTTGTCCGCGAAAGGCAAAGGTCCCAGGTTCGAGTCCCGGTTGCGGCACACAATTTTAATCTGCCAGGAAGTTTCACATGAATACCTATAGACAATATGACATCATAAATTACAAATTCATAAACGTTATGCCTGTATTATGCGTCATACCAAGCCAATAATATTTTACATAAGGTAGATTTGTCATGCACTATGTAGAATATGTAGTCAGAAACAATAACTCTTGAGACCTGTTGTGATATATTTAGTACATGAAATTTGACATGAATATAAATAATTTTATATTGCTTTTCTAACATAAAACTTCTACTGTTTATAATTATAATTCTTTCAACTGTATTTACGACTAAAAATGTTGCCAATGAAAGGTATAGGATAGGTGGGGGTAAGTGTACGCACTGGGGTAAGTGTACGCAGTTTAAAATCTTGGCTCCAAACAGTTATGTTTGGCAGTTGTGTGACATTATTAACTCGACGCGATGTCAAACGGAGAAGCACGGACTCTGAGCGTCAGTCAGGTAGTGTTCGTGGCACGATGAGGTACGTTCTGTTTTCAGCATTCTCACTGTAGTTTTTAGGTAACTTCGTTCCCACTTTTTTGCGTGATCTTTAAATTTCTTGTTCCGTGTTAATCTCATATTGAAGCCCTATGATGTTATTGTTCAGTAAAAAGTGTAGTTAACCCAAAGCGAATACTCTTAACTTTGTAGAAATTAAAAATGTAGGAAGTCGCAAAATGGGGCAAGTGTACGCTGCTTTCAAGGGGCAACTGTACGCATTCACGTAAGTGCGTACACTTGCCCCTTGATGAGCAGAAAATACTGACAGTCTTTACCCTCTACTACTACATGGCCCTTCATGGCTTGTAACGGACATTGCTTTACTATTGCTTGTTTTTAATTCCAAGTAAACTTATCTCCCTGATGTTTTTATAATTTTCTTTTTCCCCAATAGGAATTACGTCATGAAAACCGAAAAGAAACCCCTGACTGATGAAGTTCTTAAAACTGTATGGCAACTTCTTAGCAACAATATTATTCTATCAGAAAAGCAAGAGGCTGCCGCTAATAAGAAGAAGCGGAAAGCAGATGAAAGGTGCAAGATTAAAGATCAAAAATCTAAAACTGCAGCGAAAATGAGACTATTTTTTTCTGGTAGTTCTTGTAGCGAGTCTGATACAATTTCCCTTCATAATAGTGAAGAATCCAACAACTGGGACTTTGAAGTCTGAGACTGATGAAAGTGGACCATCGACATTCACTAGGCCGATACAAAAAGGTGATTTTGTCATTTCTAAAGTGTTTCGGAAGGCTTCATAGAGAATTTATGTGGAAACAATCACATAAGTTAATAATGCAGGTTTTGAAGGATTATAAGGATTCCTCAAACATTTAAGTTTATTGAGACAGCAGAGCAGGCATTTTTGCAAAATGACGAAATTGTGAAGAAACTATCACAAGCTGAGCGGTTGGATTTCAGGATGATCTGAGCAGCTACAGTGCCTTATTAGACTGATAATGTTGTAAGATGTTCTCTATCATTTGCTCAAGTTTTTTCTAGCAAAGTTTCAGTTTTTCTCTTGGTCTATTATTTCATATTTGCTTATAAATTCTGTAATTTCAATGTCCATTATATAATAAAAGATGATACCTGTAAAAAGTATATCATCAATTTTACAAAATTAGACATTATTTCAGATGTTTTCCTCACAATGGGGCAAGTGTACGTGTGAGTGTACACTTGCCCCACTCAAAGGGGCAAGTGTACTGACTAACACTTCCTTGGAAACTTACAATTTATTCATAAACTAAAAAACATATTATTTTGAGAAATCCATTTAGTAACAAGGAACATGCTTTAACTGCAGTAAAATTTTCATATCTCTAGGTTCCTTTAGATTCTCCCTACATGCCCTCATGCAAATTGTGCGTACACTTACCCCCACCTACCCTATGATTGTCAATACGCAAGAAAAACGATATCCTTCCCAGGAGGAGATACGTTTCTGTCTACCATGTTAACTTCTGCAAGAGTGGCAGTAGCTGTTACTCTGAAAATACATTCAGAACACTAGAGTTCAAGTATTTCAGACAGTTTCATACAGAGATAAGGATGCTTAGAAGTGACGTACTTTATTTAGTACGCCAGTGTTCAAAAGCTTAACAAGAATTTGCGATCTTGGCTGTTTTGCGTAGTAAGTTTCGTTTTCTTGATGTCAACAACTACCGCCCAATCTCACTTCTGACACAGCCTTACCCAAAATTATTGAAAAAAGTAATGTATTCTAGAGTAGTTTCACACATTGGAAAAAATAAAGTTCTAACAAAATGTCAGTTTGGTTTTCAGAAAGTCTTCTCAACAGAAAATGCTATATATACTTTCACCAATTAAATATTAAATGCTCTAAATAACCGGACATCACCCGCTGTGATTTTTTGTGATCCCTCCAAGGCTTTTGATTGTGTGAATCATGGATTTCTTCTAGATAAACTAAAGTATTGTGGTATGAATGGGACAGTGTACAAACAGTTTAAATCATATCTAACAGGAAGAGTGCAGAAAGTTGACATTATTAGTTCTCATAATATGCAAAAAACAGCTGAGTCGCCGAGGGGGCTGAGGCGCTCCAGTCACGGTCTGCACGGCCACTACGGTCGGCGGTTCGAATCCCGCCTCGGGCATGGCTATTTGTGCCGTCCTTAGGATTAGGTAGTTCATAAGTAGTTTGTAATTTTAGGGACTGATGACCCCGTAGTTAAGTCCCATAAGCTATATAAACATTTGAACATTTTTGAACAGCTGAGTCTTCAAACTGGGGAGCAATCAAAAATGGGGTGCCAGAAGGTTCGGTCTTGGGCCCTTTGTTGCTCTTAATATATATTAATGACTTGCCATTCTATATTCACGAAGATGCAAAGCTGGTTCTTTTTGTTGATGATACAGGTATGGTTATCACACATGACAGACAAGTTCTAACTGATGAAATTGTAAACGACGTGTTTCAGAAAATCATTAAGTGGTTCTCAGCAAATGGACTATCATTAAATTTTGATAAAACACAGTACATACAGTTCCATAGAGTAAATGGAATGACACCATCAATAAATATAGACTTTGATTAGAAATCTGTAGCAAAGGTGGAATATTCAAAATTTTAAAGTGTAAGCATTGACGAGGGGTTGAACAGGGAAAAAAAAACACATTGAAGATCTGTTGAAACGTTTGAGTTCAGTAACTTATGCTATTAGGATGATCGCAGATTTTGGTGATATACATCTCAGTAAATTAGCTTACTATTCCTATTTTCATTCTCTGCTTTCGTATGGCATCATTTTCTGGAGTAAAGAAGTGTTCATTGCACAAAATCTTGTGATAAGAATAATTGCTGGAGACCATCCAAGATCATCCTGCAGACACTTATTTGAAGAGCTAGGGATCTTCACAGTAGCTTCAATATATATATATATATATATATATATATATATATATATATATATATATATATATATATATATGAAATTTGTTATTACCAAACTCACTGAATTAAAAAGCATTTGCAGTGTACATAACTACAACACCAGGAGAAAGGATGATCTTCACTATTCAAGGTTAACTCTAGCTTTCGCACAGAAAGGGGTGAATTATACTGCCACAAGTCTTTGGTCACTACCAAACAGCTGACAGCCAACAAGCATTTAAAAACAAATTAAAAGAATTTCTACATGGCAACTCCTTCTACACTATAGATGCATTTTTAGATATACATTGGAAAAAAATTTGAAAAAATAAATAAATAAAAATTGTGTCATGTAATATTTAGTACAAAGTAATCTATATCTGTAAATGTGAATGTCTGTTCGGTGTAAGTTTATCACGTTTGAACCACAAGACATAAAGAGCTAAAAATTTGTACAGTTATTAATGTCTACCCGGGGAAGGCTTTAGGCACGGTTTTATGGCGATTGGATAGCTATTTATCTATATCTATAAATGTGAATGTCTGTTCAGTGTACGCTTATCACGTCCGAACAACAAGACGCAGAGACTTAAATATTTGTACAGTTACTAATTTATACCCGAGGGAGGTTTTAAGCACGGTTTTATAGCGATATGATAGACATTTTGTAATTTGAAGAATATAACGCGAAATACGAAACAATAATATTACTCTTTGAACATTATATTTACTCTTTGAAAATGGTTTTTTGGTTGCTTTGTTGCTTGAGGGTTGATAATGATAAAATGTTGCAGTATATTGCGATGGAAAGTTATCGGTGTATATAAAATTCTACGTGTGTATGTGTGTTAATATTTCGCTCTGCAGCGAAAACTACAGTACGCAAACGAATGGTCTGTGTGTAATAGTTGTCCAAAGTCTCCCGTTGTACACCATATCAGTTCCATGCCGATAGCTATACGGGGGTGGATGATATGGTGGTTGAAAGTTGTCAAATTATAAAAAAAAAATCGGACTGAAGGCCAGCGATGACGTTTGCGACTCTATAGGAAGGAGGTTACATAAAGCGAAAAGTGATGCCACAGACCATGTCTTTGGTCTCTGCGAGCTTAAATGTCTTCAGCTCTTGCTCTGTAAGGATAACCATACGAATAAGGAAATATAAGAATAAATAAATAAAGCAGTAAAAAATAAATTTCTTTTAATGCATCTCTTTAAAAATAGACGATTTTACGTTTCGCGCATTACATCAAGTGATCGATCTGTGTATTATTACAATCATTATTGCTGAATTTAGTTATTACAATCTTCGAAACAATTGCATTTTTTCGTGTTATTTGATCTACATTACTTACTTTACAGCCGGCCGCGGTGGCCGAGGGGACTGAGGCGCTCCAGTCACGGTCAGCACGGCCACTACGGTCGGGGGTTCGAATCCCCCCTCGGGCATGGATATTTGTGCCGTCTTTAGTCTTAGCTAGTTCATAAGTAGTTTGTAAGCTTAGGGACTGATGACCCCATAGTTAAGTCCCATAAGTTGTACAAACATTTGAACATTTGAACTTACTTTACATGTGATTTGATTTACAGTACTTACTTTCCTGAAAATGTTGATTAAAAATGTTTGTTTCTAAATAAGGTATTGTATTTCATTTCATCCTTCAAAACCAGTCTCTTAGCACACTACTGAAAGATAGCTTATCTATCAGAATCAACCAACACGCGAGCGGAGCCGCAGGTTTAAGCTAGTAATTTATAAAGACACCTTTCATTAACCTGACACGTTCCACATCATTACAAAGTATCGCATTCATGATCTGTGGAAAAAGTACTAATCCAGTCTAATCTTGCTGTGGATGTAACATCTGCCCGACGCTGTTACTCGATAACAGCATTTTGCCCGTCCGTATGTTGACAACGCGGTCACAGCGACAGTGGAGAAGCATGTATGACCCACTTGGGGAAGTTATCGCGCCCGTTTCGGACGCTCCACTTTCATGTGCAGTCGTTACTGTCGATCTTCGCTTCCCGCTACGCGCCGCTGACTCCCGTAAGCACGCCCTGGGCGTTTTACGAGAAGGGCGCCAGTGTTGTAAGGCGCATTGCCATTCTGAATGGGTCCGACTCTCCGCTCGCGGAGACGTGTAAGCCCTATCCAGCATCTGTTTACAGCTTCCTAGTGTGCGAGGCACGCTTTCTGGGTCGCGCTGTTGCCTTTATGGCGACCGGCCCTTTTCCCTTTATGGCTTTACTTACTTTGCATTGCCGGGGAACAAGTCCGCTAACTCTTTAAGTACGTCCTCCCCGCGGTCGCTCCTTGCTCGTAGTAACCAATAGCTAGTCGTCGACGGGACGCTAAACCCTAATCTTACTTCCCTCCTCCTCCTTTACGAATAACAACTTCACGTTAGAGGCATTTACTCCCCTGAATACTCGCACATCGGTATGAAGGTATTATCGAATAAAGTGTAGCCGTGCGCCAGTCACAGTCTGCACGGCCGCTGCGGTCGGGGGTTCGAATCCCCCCTCGGGCATGGTTGTTTGTGTCGTCTTTAGTATAAGGTAGGTCATAAGTAGTTTGTAAGTTTAGGCACTGATGACCCCGCAGTTAAGTCCCTAATGCTTAACACACATTTAAACATTTGAAAGTGTAGCGTACTCTTGTTTGCACTCAAGCCAAATGAACAAAAGCGCAATATTTCAGACAACTGTAATGAAATATTTATAAATTCGACTAGTGATTAGGATATGAAACTACAGAACATTCCTATGTCTTTATTAGCTGTTGTCTGATTGCGAGTACCGTATGATTGACAGCCTTGTGTGAACTAAAAATTGTTCAAATGTTTGTGAAGCTTAAGAGACTTAACTGCAGGATTATCAGTCCCTAAACTTACAGACTACGAAGCGTGTTTTTTTATTAAGTAACGTTTTGAAATTAAAAAAAGACGTCAGAAAATATCTCAATAGTTTTATTTTTACATGAAATCCTGTACCTTAATTTACTTTCCCGCATAATTTCCGGAATAATTGAGGCACTTATAACGTTGTACCAGTTTATGAATACCCTCCTCATAGAAGACTGTCGCCTGACTTGTTAACCACTGCATCACAACTGTTTTGATTACGTTATCGTCTTGCTCGGTCACAATGTCATACACAACACTACGAGAAACATTGGGAAAGTCATCCCGCAAGGAGGAAATCGCAAACCGTCTGTTTGCTCTCACCTTACTGTCTACTTCCTGCACCAAACTTTCAAAAATGTTCAAATGTTTGTATAGTCTATGGGACTTAACTACGGGGTCATCAGTCCCTAAACTTACAAACTACTTATGAACTACTTAGGAACTAGGACGGCACAAATATCCATGCCCGAGAGGGGATTCGAACCCCCGCCCGTAGTGGCAGTGAAGACCGTGACTGGAGCCCCTTAGTCCCCTCGGCCATCGCGGCCGGCCCAAACTTTCATTAACGACCGAAGGATGCCCACTCCGTTGTTCATCATGCACATTTATACGGCCAACTTTAAATGCTCTTTCCCACATTCTTACTATTCCATCACTAATAATGTTTTCTCCGTAAAATGCACAGCCCTCACGATGAATATCTATCGCTTTTAGGCCTTTAGCACTAAGAAATCTTATAACAGCCCTACTTCAAAGTCGGCGGGACTCACGATTATCGGAGGCATCTTAAACACTCAGTACACAACGTAAACAAGGAAGAATCAGACTGTAATGGCGTCAGTGCATAGACAACAGATGTAGGTACCCAGTGCGCATGCGCAGAACGTCGACCGCAGCGCTGTGGCCTCCGGTGTGGCAAAACGGTACCTCGTATTTATGAACTATCTTACACTAAAGACAGCACAAACATCCATTACCGAGGGGGGGATTCGAACCCTCGACGGGGAACGGCCTCGCACATCGCAGCATAGCGCCTCGATGCGCTCGGCCGCTCCGCCGCGGCTACGTGAGGAACAGTCGCAGTCGAGTGGTCGAGCGTTTTATATGATCGACTTTGTCGTGAAAATTGACTACTCGAAGTGCGCGTGCTTTTTGTGCCTGCGTGTAAATCAGAAGCCATCCCCGTCGCGAGTGCGTCTATGACGTTAATGATCTATCCCTTTCCACCCTGCATACCGTTATTTTATTGTATTTTAATAGTGGATAAAGTTGAATTCTCTGTATACTTGGGCATACTAGAGGCTGGGAAACAATTAAAAAATTCTTCCATAAAAAATGTAGCGGGAAAACAAACTAGCACAATCGTGCTTCCTCTAATCATCATCATCATAATCATTTTTAATGATTGTGTAAGGCCTACAGCAGAATAACAACACGAAGAAAAAGCACAAGGTTTACAGAAAGAGAAAATTTAAAAAAATAAAAAAAATAAATCAATAAATAAAAAAACCTTTATAAATAGCACATTATAAAGCAAAACTCAGGACACTACAGAAAAAAGTTACAAAGGAACACATTACAAAACTCACAAAATGAAAGGAACTGCAATCGGTCCCAAGAGAGAGGAGGCCTGCAGTGGATAGGCTGTCTTTCCCGGTGTCTAGCGTCACCCTGCAGGACTCCCGGTTGCACTTCTTTAAGGATTAATGTCACTCGATCCTTCCATCGCGACTTCGGGCGACCTCTTGGACGTTTCCCCGCGTGTGGAGGCATCGCTTAGAGAGAGAGAGAGAGAGAGAGAGAGAGAGAGAGAGAGAGAGAGAGAGAGAGAGAGAGAGAGAGAGAGAGACCAGACCGAAAGTTATGGTCAAGCCATTGTAGACTCTTCTGCCCCAATATTCGTCTGCGTGGCTTTTCAAACTGTTGCTAGAGGTTTCCCTTCATCACATTTATCTACCATTTTACTATAGACGGATCCATAGGTCTTTCGAAGTCTAATTTTCTTGATCCCATAGTTATAAATACTTCCACTGATTTATATTTGTCTTCTAGTCATTTATCCTTTGCTTTCTCTTTCACCTGTTTCACATAATACAATTTTTTCCTAACATTTTTTTTTTTCGTTTCATCAATTAAATTCTGTATCTGCCGTGATATACAACTATTTATATCAGGCCTTGTCTTTTTACTTATTAGATCCTCTGCTGCTTTCACTATTTCATCTCACAATTATTACCTTTCATATTGTAATGTATTATCGACGGAAGTGTCGCAGAGTAACGCACTGGACTCTCATTCAGGAGGAAGGTGGTTCAAATCCGCCTCCTGCCATCCAGATTTAGCTTTACCGTGATATCCCAAATCACTCCCCACAAATTTCGGCATGATTCCTTTGAAATGCGTCGCCAGTTTCCTTCGCCATCCCTGCCAGAAACTATCCGAGCGTGAGCTTGTGTCATTACCTGGTCGTAGTTCGTTGTTTCTTGATCCACATCTATATAGGATACTCTGCAAATCACATTTAAGTGCCTGGCAGAGGGTTCATCGAACCACCATTATACTATTTATCTCCCATTCCATTCTCGAATAGCGCGCGGGAAGAAAGAACACCTGAATCTATCCGTTCGAGCTCTGATTTCTAGTATTTTATTCCGATGATCATTTCTACCTATGTAAGTGGGAGTAAGTGGGAGTCAACAACATATGTTCGCATTCGCAGGAGAATGTTGGCGATTTGAGTTTCGTAAGTAGCCCACGCCGCAGCGATAAGCGCCGTTGTTGTTATGATTCCCATCCCAGATCCTGTATCATTTCCGTAACGCTGTCTCCCCTGTATCGTGACAATACGAAACGAGCTGCCCTTCTTTGGACTCTTTCGATGTCCTCCGTCAAACCCACCTGATAAGGATCCCACACTGGGCGCAATACTCCAAAAATGGACGGACAAGCGCAGTGTATGCAGTTTCTTTTGTAGTTCTGTTGCATGTTTTAAGGTTTCTTCCAATAAAACGCAGTCTCTGGTTCGCCTTTCCCACGACATTATCTACGTGTTCTTTCCAATTTAAGTCTGAAGTAATAGTAATTGCTAGGTATTTAGTGGAGTTTACGGCCTTCACTTTTGATTTATCTTGTAAACAAAGTTTAACGTATCTTGATGTTCTCTTAGATCGTTGATCTCGATAGCAGCTGGCTGAAATTACAGTGGGAAAAACTAATCCTCTGCAAATAACGTTGGCAACTTACAGAATTGCAGTCCTTTGACACTAATGATTCATTACTGCCCAATTGTCCCCATTTACAGCCAGCTTACAAGTCTCATTAATTACAATTAATATGTCCAGGTATGCATATTCCGCACATCTATAATACGAATTTACACAATTCGTGTGTGGAATACTAATGCCTGAGATGTGTGGCACAAATGTCGAATTTTTTTTTTTTTTTTTTTTTTTTTTTTTTTTTTTTTTTTTTTTTTTTTATGGGACTTAACTACGGGGTCATCAGTCACAAATGTCGAATTATCACGGTAGATACACTCTCTGCACGCATGACTTGAAAAAACTTTTAACACGCTGTTCATACAAGACTTCGAACTGGCGGTATTGTGCCTCAGATTACTCCATTACTTGGCTCAAACTGAAATGCCAAGATCGCAGATGAATTATTTATTGAATGACGACCGGTTTCGGTGAACTGCGTAGCCATCATCTGGTCATATATATTTTACAAGCTGGTCATCTTATTTAAAAATGGATATAAAATAATACGTGCAACATAGCACTCAGCAGTATATAAAAATACACAAATTAAAACATAACAGGTTACAAAGCTTACAAAGCTGTCATGTTTTATCTTGTGTACTTTTATATAGTGGCTAAGTGCTATGTTGCACTTATATTTTATATCCATTTTGGCCCACTTTAGGTAACGGTAGTGGGCCTTTGCGATCGTCTTTTGACAGCTCGAAATTTAAATGAAAATAACGGCTCAACTATTCATCTGACACGAAAATTGAATAACCTAATTTGTAGAGGAGAAATTCCTCTACAACTTTGCTCTCTTATGTTTTTTTTTTTTCATATCTCGCAGCGTTTCAGAGATATTTGCAAAAATAACGGCGATTTTGGGATGATTTTTTGTCTGTCTGTCTGTCAGTCCGTAACGTGTTCCCTGTTTTTAAGACGAACCGTTCAACCGATCAGCACCAAATTTTACAGACATAATTGTAGGCCGCCAGAGACCAGAACCTCACTTTTTCAAATTTTTCGGACAAGAAATACGTTAGTAATGTAATTTTAATTGCAAATAAACGGTTCATCCGACGCGAAAATTGAATAACCGAATTTTGTAGAGGAGAAAATTCTCTACGACTTTGTTCACTCATGTTTTTCATATCTCGTATCGTTTGAGAGATATTTGCCAAAATAACGGAGATTTCACACCCTGCATTGAATTAAAGAAAACTAGCTGTTCAGAGATGTCACGTGACATTCCTCGCCCAGAACCCTCTTGGGCATACACCATCTTGCGTTGCGTAATTGATGTTTTTCTTATTGTAACTTACACGTTATCATTTCAAAGCAATGGCGCACTTATGAATTAACGAAAAAAACATCGATCTTCGTACGATAAATGATAATCTAGTGTCTACAAATGCCATATTACCATCAGTTAACAACGGCCATTAATAGTATGAGATTAAACGGCAGAACTCTCGGTTTATAGCCGTAGCGCCGGGCGCCGTGCCTCAGCGCGCCCGATCAGAGGGCTGAACGCTCTCTGTAATAAAAAAGCTGAGCCAAAGAACACGTTGAACCCAAACGAACAAACACGATCAGCGTCCGCAAGGACAAGAACTACCAATAGAGAGAGAAAAAAAAGGCGTAGTGGGCAAGTTGTTAGACTATGACGCTGCAAGTCAGTGGTTCGGAACTCGCCACTACTTAAATTTTTTTATTTCCTAAAAGGGTTTCAGACACTCTTATTGATTTTTTTATTATTCAGATTATTATTTTGGTCCAAAATGTTTGCAAAAACTTATGAAACTACAAATGTAAAGTGGGCCGTAAAATACGTCACCGCGATTTTTTAAAAATAAGATGACCAGCCTATAAAATATATATGACGTGATGATGGTGAACAGTTCACCCAAACCGGTCGTCATTCAATAAATTATTAATTTGCGATCTTGGCATTTCATTTTGAAATATATTTCCTATCATTAGTTGTGAAACATAATAATACCTACCTTTAACATCAACTGCGAAATTATAGAAGAAAAAGGAGTATGACTGTTTATATCAACTTATTGCATTTTGTTGTGCTCAGGTTTATCGTTCAGTTAATATTAGTGTGAGAAAGATGCGAAACATGCTTTTCTTACCAAATATCTCAGTTTGAGAAATACTGACGCAGGCTTTCATATTTTACTCTCACTTGCTGCGAGACTATCTGAGTACTTATTTTTTGTGCACTAAAGAGTGCCAAATGGTAAAGCTGGCAGCATTAATTAAGTAAAGCGACGTAAGTGATGAAGTTCCGTTTCCTCTGTTGCCGCACAGTATGATTACGGGAAACAGTTGAGCTACAGCACTTTCCCTGATGGGAACAATTAATTAAGTCATGTCGGATGACGGGCCGTGTTCGTTGACCAAAACGATATCAACAAAATTCTGCACTCCTAATCTTAGACATCCTTCACTTCATTTCAGGCACAATACCAGCAATTTTTCTGAAATGTCTGATTCTCTGTAATTACTCCTGAAGAGTAGCAATTTGAGTCCATAACATGATTCATCCTTACAACGTCTAGCACAAGGTAGTCCACAGCAACTGTATGAGCTTTCTCATTTTATTTGGCTGCGGAGAGGTAACAGAACAAAAGTAGCGTAGTGAAAGGTGACGTAGATTACTCGGCGCCACCCCAATTAATTCCTTTCGTTGGGGTTCATTTAAAGATGAAAGAAAGAACAATGTTCCTATACACTTTTTGCAATAGTTCTTTTACCACGTTAAATCCATAACGCCATCGTCATATATTCATACATTAAAGCTGCATGTCATGGGGAAAAACAATGACTATAGTTAAAGGTCTGCGCGGATAAGAATAGTGTTATCCGCACCCGCCTCACATCCACAAGGCCTATATGCGCAGCCGCATCCGCGGCATTTTATCCGTATCCGCAAGTTCGTTATCCGCATCCGCATATATAAAATGTTTGAATGGGTAATAGGAATAGATAGCAGTATTTATAACCATGGTGTGTAATGATATAATTATTGTTAGAGTGTCATTTCTGCGACTACTACTTTTGACTTCTCGGATAATAACTGTTCTATACCTACTCCAAGACGGCCGCGGTGGCTGAGGGGACTGAGGCGCTTCAGTCAAGGTCTGCACGGCCACTACGGTCGGGGGTTCGAATCCCCCCTCGGGCATGGATATTTGTGCCGTCCTAGTTCGTAAGTAGTTCATAAGCAGTTTGTAAGTTTAGGGACTGATGACCCCGTAGTTAAGTCCCATAAGATTTACAAACATTTGAACATTTGAACCTACTCCAAAACAGGCTATTCCAAACATGAAAACATTGGCGCTCCGGACACACGCAATAGCACTTCGGAGTCCGCGTGGTCGGAGCACTACGTCAGCTGTTTAATACAGGCATATTCTTAAATTTCAGTGGTTAAAACTGATCAGCATAGAGATTTTCCTGTGTTTACATTAAGAGAAACGTTCTTTATTACGTCATATCATATAACCGCCGCGAAAGTTCAAGCAATATGTTGTCAAAGTTTTACCGCAACTGAATGAACGGTAGAGCCGAGCATAAAATACGAACACACATTTTTGTTTATGTATGGTGATGGAAATACTAAAGATTGAAAATAGCATATTATAGCAGCTTTCATAATCAGATAAGGTGTACAGTGAAAGTAACGTATTTAGGAAGGTACACAATGTTAGATTGTATAGGCTGGCTGTAGCTGCAGCCGACATTGTTCTTTTTGCTGACAGTTACCAATTAGAGACGGCAGTTTTAGCACTTAGAGTTAAAATATTTAAACTCGTTAAGAATGTCAGGTACTGTGTTTATTAATTGGCTGGTAAATTAACACATCAGTTTATTACTGTTAGGGATGATTTGAATATTTTGTAAGTTTTTCAGTGTAATCAGAAAAATCTTTATCGAGCTATTGCAGGCACAGATTTTTCGTCGTGACCCGTAATTTGATGCGCCACAGGTAAGAAATTGCGAGGCCCGCACTTCTGCCGGCTGGGCTATTTCATTGTTCACAACGATCATGCTCCACGGTTTGAACAGCCTTTTCTTCAGATATATTACTGTCAGGCACACTCAACTTAGATAGGCACTTACGAGATCATATAGTTTAATAATATTCATATGTGAGCTGTTAAATGTTCTTGTTACGGAGAGTAAATAGTACTAGGCAGATACCTCGCTCTTTATCCAGATATAACAAGCGGATATCCGCGTCGCTCACAATTTTATCCGCAAAGTAAGAAATACTGCGGATATCCGCGGATGTATCCGCGGATATTCGCATCCGCGCTGACCTCTATATGGTATCCCCATTGCTTTCAGCTTTTAGGAGTAGTTGCATGGCAAAGCCACATAAGCTGATGGTACAAGGCCAGACTTTTCCCCTTTAACTACTGAAAAGGTTACTGACCCTATTCAAGGACCACACGTTTGTCTGGCCTCTCCACAGATATCTCTCCGCTGTGGTTGCACCTACGGTACGGCTACCATTAACCCTGTGGGTCACACCACCAGGCTCCTACGTTTGGGCCACACCATAGGCCTCAAAAGCCCACACGATATATAATAATGGAAAACCCTAAGAAATTCAATGTCATGATAAGGATAAGGGTATAATACATTAAATAACCTTGAATAACAAAAGAAATATATAGGTCCTCAAAAAACCACGAAATAAATTAACCAAAGTTTCATAAATTAAACAATAATAGTTTACACTTCATATAACGCAAAAAAAATCATCATATTCGAAATCTACGTACAATTAATAATGTTTAAAACTAAAATCGGTATCACAAAATTCAGCGGAATTTTCTCATTTTTTACAGGTCCAATTTGGACAAATTCTTTTGTAGTGCTGACCACACACTGGTGAATTACAGAAATCACACTACATTTTTTATTTCCTTTGTTTTTTGTAGTCTCAAATTCTACAGAAAGATCTTTTGGGAATAGCTCCTTGCTCAATTTCTTCACGAGCTGCCTCTGCAGGTGGAGCCATGTTTAGGCATCTATAAATACTGTCCCGTAGGTCACAGGAAGTTGGTGTGTCAAGCGTAGCCTTCATCCAAGGTTCTGTAAGGTATTCAGAAAGCGACAACATGAACTCAAATCGGGACAATAGTTTTGTTTGACCGTTGAGTCTCCCTTTCCCATGGTTTTTGTAAAGTTATGGCGGTCTCGGAGGCCTAGTTTACTTGAACGGGCCGAAATGGGCAGAAGTGTTGTGCACTGTACACTGGCTCAGAGACAACTAACTTAAATGCGCATTGGAGCTGGAGTTTCATTAAAACATTAAAATTAAAAACACTAAGATAGTAAGACAGTTCCCCATTCACATCGCCGGGAAAGTTCTCAGGAGGGTGTTTTCTTCAAGAAACACAAAACAGGAATCTTATGGATCGGAGCGTAGAACGTTCTATGCCTTAATCGGGGAGGTAAGATAAAAAATTGAAAAGAGATATGCGAAGTTTGGTGGCAGAATGAAGAGAATTGCTGGCCAGGTGAATCTCATTCTTCCTCTTCTTCTTCTTGAAACGTTTCTGCGTATGTAGGTCGTTGACATAGCCTCTTCCAACCGTTTATTTTCTTTCACAGCCTATTGTTTATTACCTCTTCCCATTGCAGACCTTTTCGAATTACATTTGCTTTCACTTGGTCCCACCATCTTGCTCCTGCGCATTCTAGGGCTCTTCTAGGAACGCTTTCAGATCCCATTCCTTTAATGTACCCAGTCCATTTCTGCGTATTTGTTTCTATAATTTCTTTTAGTGGCTTGATCTGTACATCTATAGATTCCTTCGAAATTGTATCACAGTAACGTTCATGGAAAACCATCCTATCATACACCAAATTTTAAACTATTAATTCTTTACTTATAATTGTATACCCAAGAGATTTTACGGACATACTGCACTTGTACAAATGAATATATACCTAAAATATTATACAATTGTACAACATATAACTCAATAAATAGATCGTGCGAATTTTATGTAACATTAGTATTATGATTGCTATCTTACTTTGTTTGAATACTGCACGTATAATTTTGTACATTATGCAAGACAGTGTAATTTCTTATATATTCTCTCATAAATATGACATGTTTTTAGAAAAAAGGAGACGGCCAGGGACTGGATAGGAGATTTCCTGTCAGAGAGGACGCAGTTTGTAGCAATCGATGGTAAGGCGTCTATATATATTGTTGGCTAAGGAAAAAATACGTTCCACAGAAGTACTGGAAAGCGGCAACGACAAGCAAATTCGGGCCAGCCATCAAATATTTTTAAAATGAATTTCCGTATTGAAACATATTTCATTTCAATATTTCTCCAAAATTCAACAATAAGTAATTTCAAAAGCAGTAACTTTTGACCATTCGAAAAGCAATCAAGTAGTCGTTTTCATACGTCTACTGCGTTCTCCAGGTCCATTTCAGAATGGATTTTTTTTAAATGTTGTAAACAATGTGTATGGATAAGCAGTCCTAAAACAGTTGCATAATCGACGAATCTATCAGTGTGGTCAGCGTTCTAATCAGATCTTTAGAATAATTTTTATTACTAGTGCCTTCTCCAAGCAATTGACGGGAAAATAATATAATTGAGTTTGTTTATGTTCTAGGAGGCGATACGATTATGATATTGTAGAAAGATATAAAAAAGCCAAGATCGCTGATCATCAATTTTTATTTAAGACGACCTGTTTCGCTGAACTATGTCACCATCATCTGGTCCAATAAAATCATTTTACAAGGCCGTAATCTTTTAATGTCAATCAGTTGCTATATAACATAATTTACAGTGCATAGGTGCACTATGTCATTATAATAAAACATAATTATCACTGTCAGACAATGATAATTATGTTTTATGGCAGTGATAATTATGTTTTATTATAATGGCATAGTGCACCTATGCACTGTAAATTATGTTATATAGCAACTGATTGACATTAAAAGATTATGGCCTTGTAAAATGATTTTATTGGACCAGATGATGCTGACATAGTTCAGCGAAACCGGTCGTCTTAAATAAAAACTGATGATTAGCGATCTTGGCTTTTTTATATCTTTCTACAATAAAATAATATAAGCTGAAAAAATTAATAATTGGCAATCGAAAAATTCCCTAATTTCTCTCGATTTTGACAGTTAAATCCCTCAATCCCTTTCCGGTTCTCCCTCTACATCGTATCCCAGGCTGTGTGTACAGAGACCAATTTTAGCAATTCTGCTAAAGCAGTGTAGCCAACTTAACTCGCCGTAACGCGAAACGTCAAGTGCAATGTTTCAGCGGCCGGGAATAATAACAGTTGCCAACAGCCTGTGGTTTTGACCTCGACTGCTGTCGGACAGGTGGTTCGCGCGTTATCACTCAGAGACCTGCTGCTCTCGACGGGGAGAGGGGGGAGGGAGAGAGAGAGAGAGAGGGCGCTGGTGGATGGAGATAAGACACGTAGCGGCGAGGGCGCTGCTCCGGTTGAGATAAGCGCTGAGCCACGGGGCGTCGGAAACGCAAATTAAGGCAGTGCAGACGCGGACGCGGACCGCGGTTCCGTTAATGAGGAAACTGCTCTCTCCGCCGCCGGGGCTCTGCGGAAACGCGGGAAAAGGAGGGCGCCGGAACACGACACTGCAACGTGTACTCTCGCCCCGACACTTCACACGCCCGCCCTCGGCAAATGCTGTTTTCTTTGCTTTAAAAATTCAGAGGAATTTTTCCAACGATTCGTGCCTGTAAACTCTGTAGGCCACTGCACGAGAGACTACTACATTCCCGAGGACACTTCGAGCAGACGTAGACTCGAATGTAGGTGAACGTACTAAAAAGTGTATTTACTACCGGTGCGAAGTGCTGAAGGGGAAAACCGACCGAATCAAAAGTACCATTATTACTCTTTAAACACATTACTGACAGCACTAGGCTAGGAGGAATGAAATGAATTGACCAATTACTTTTTTACACTAGAAGGGAAAACAGAATGACAGTATATTTGTCTTTAAATTTAATCGCATTTCTAAAGTGACTGTGAACGTAAACGTATTGCATTTGCAAATAAATAAGAACAGGGGGAGTCTTACAGTGTGCAAAAACAGAAGAGTCATTAAAAGCCGGCCGCGGTGGCCGAGGGGACTGAGGCGCTTCAGTCACGGTCTGCACGGCCACTACGGTCGGGGGTTCGAATCCCCCCTCGGGCATGGATATTTGTGCCGTCCTAGTTCGTAAGTAGTTCATAAGTAGTTTGTAAGTTTAGGGACTGATGACCCCGTAGTTAAGTCCCATAAGCCTTACAAACATTTGAACATTTTTGAGTCATTAAAAGTCGAAACAAGGCCCCTGGAGTGGACGAAATTCCCTCCGAAATACTGAAGTCTCTGGGAGATCCAACCATGAAAAATATATTTCACCTGGTGCGTAAGATGTATGAGACAGGGGAAATACCCTCAGACTTATTTAATTTGTACATTGATCAAGCTATAAAGGAAAGCAAGGAGAAATTTGGAGAGTAAATTAAAGTCCATGGTGAAGAAATAAAAACATTGCGTTTTGCAGATGACATTGTAATTCTGTCAGAGACAGCCCAAGGACCCGTAAGAGCGGTTGAACGGAATGGACAGTGTGTTGGAAGATACATATAAGCCGGCCGCGGTGGCCGAGAGGACTGAGGAGCTCCAGTCACAGTCTGCACGGCCACTACGGTCGGGGGTTCGAATCCCACCCTCGGGCATGGATATTTGTGCCGTCCTTAGGATAAGCTAGTTGTTAAGTAGTTTGTAAGTTTAGGGACTGAAGACCCCGTAGTTAAGTCCCATAGACTCTACAAACATTTGAACATTTTCATACATATAAGATGAACATTAACAAGAGGAAAACGAGCGCAATGGAGTGCAGCCTAAGAAAATCAGGCGATTCTGAAGGAATTACATTAGGTAACGGAACACTAAAGGTGGTAGATGATTTTTTTTTACTTGGGTAGTCAAATAACATAGGATGTTCGCAGTACAGATGATATAAAACGTAGAATGGCAATGAGAAGAAAAGCGTTTTTTAAAAAGAGAAATTTGTTAACATAAAATAGTAATTTAGGGGTAAGGAAGAGCTTTCTGAAAGCTTTTGTTTGAAGTGTTGCCTTGTCTGAGAGTGAAATATGGACGATAAACAGTGCGGATAGGAAGAGGATAGAGGCTTTTGAAATGTGGTGTTACAGAAGAATGTTGAAGATTACGTGTGTAACAAATGAGGAGGAACTGAACAGAATTGGGGAGAGAAGGAATTTCTGGTATATCTTGACTAAAAAAATGGACCGATTGGTAGGACACATTCTTAGACATCGAGGAATCGTGAATTTAGCATTGGATGGCAGTGTGTGGGGTAAAAATCGCAGAGGGAGACCAAGAGGTCAATACAGTAAGCAGATTCAAACGGATGTAGGTTGCCGTTGTTACGAGGAGGTAAAGAGGCTTGCTCAGGATTCGATAAGCAGGAGTCTTTCCAAGAAGTAGTGTTCAAATGTTCAAATGGTTGTATAGTCTATGGGACTTTACTACGGGGTCATCAGTCCCTAAACTTACAAACTACCTATGAACTACTTACGAACTAGGACGCCACAAATATCCATGCCCGAGGGGGGATTCGAACCCCCGACCGTAGTGGCCGTGCAGACCGTGACTGGAGCGCCTCAGTCCCCTCGGCCACCGAGGCCGGCGAAGTAGTGTTACAGTAGAAGTCATCCCTCGTAAACGCAAGTGAAAAGAAAGATCATAGACTGTAGTTTCGTAGGCTTTCCCGGCGTAATAGTTCTTCATAGTTTCTTCGGGTTTGCTGCCGGATTTTGAAGTCAAGCTGATTTCAAAATCCGACAGCAAACCCGAAGAAACTATGAAAAAATCATAGACTGTAACTGAGCGGAGTGCCCGGAGCTAATATTCAAGCAGCGCGAGAGGCAGCAGTGTTGCCTTCACGCGTGTTGCTTTCGAATTACGATTAAAACGCGCTTATATACAAAGAAAAAACCTATCTTGTATCCTCAGAGAAACAAGTAAAGAAAGACGCAAAGAGAGAAATCTGTTTTGTATAATTTTATTCTTTTTTTTTCGTGTAAATGTCACGTATTTAATTTTCACGTATTCGCCTCTTATATATATACATATATAGCTTAAACCCGCGGCTCCGCTCGCGTGTTGGTTGATTACGATAGCTAATTCGCGAAAAGGCAAATCGATTTTTTAAAGAGATGTATTATAAGAAATTTCTTTTTTAGTGTTTTATTTATTTATTCTTAGATTTCCTTATTCGTATCTTTACAGAGAAAGAGGTGAAGACATTCTAGCACACATAGACCAAAGATATGGTCTGTGGCATCACGTTTTGCTATATGGAACCTATTGAGTCGCAAACGTCATAGCTGGCCTTCAGTCCGAATTTTTTTATAATTTGACGGCTTTCAACCACCATATCTTCCACCTCCTTAGAGCTGTCGGCATGGAACTGTTATGGTGTACAACGGGAGACTTCGGACAACAATTACACACAGACCATTCGTTTGCGTTCTGTAGTTTTCGCTGCAGAGCGAAATATTAACAGACACACACACACACACACACACACACACACACACACACACACTCGTAGAATTTTATATACACAGATAACTTTCCAATATACACCACCCTTTTATCATTATCAACCCTCAAGCAATAATGCAACCAATAAAACCATTTTCAAAGAGTAAATATAATTTTCAAAGAGTAATTATTGTTCCGCATTTCGCGTTATATTCTTCAAATTACTAAATATCTATCAATCGCTATAAAACCGTGCCTAAAATCTTCCACAGGTATAAATTAGTAACTGCACTAATATTTAAGTCTCTGCGTCTTGTCGTGCGGACATGATAAGGGTACACCGAACAGACATTCACTTTAATATATATAGATAAATAGATATCTGATCGCCATAAAACTGTGCCTAAAACCTTCCCCGGGTAGACATTAGTAACTGTACAAAATTTTAACTCTTTATGCCTTGTGGATCAGACGTCATAAACGTACACCGAACAGACATTCACATTTATAGATATAGATAAAAAGACTGTTTCATTAAACTGCAGAAGATGATCTCTGCAGCTCCAATTTCATCTGAGGTACGTATCAAAGCGTAATAATCAACGGTCAGTCAGTCTCTCGAGTGTAGCAGACAGAGATGCATGGCTCTGCAATCAAACCACATTATTGTAAAGATTTCATGCTGTAATGCAAAATAGTTTATCACAGTGTGCATCCCAGTGAAATGAAAATGCTTTTATAATCGTAAATGTAAAAGCTGAATGTTTGTTGTTGTTGTGGTCTTCAGTCCGGAGACTTGTTTGATGCAGCTCTCCAACGTAATCTATCCTGAACAAGCCTCTTCATCTCCTCATAAGAACGGCAACCCACATCCATTTGAATTTGCTTACTATATTCATCTCTTGGTCTCCCTCTGCTATTTTTACCTCACACACTTCAGCGCTAATTTCACAATTCCTTGATGTCTAAGAATGTGTCCTACTAATCGATCCCTTATTTTAGTCAAGGTATGCCAGAAATTCCTTCTCTGTCCAATTCTATTCAGTACCTCCTCATTAGCTACGCGATCCACCCACCTAATCTTCAGCATTCTTCTTTACACCACATTTCAAAAGCCTCTATCCTCTTCCTGTCCGCACTGTTTATCGTCCATGTTTCACTCCCATAGAAAGCAACACTCCACACAAATGCCTTCAGAAAGGACTTCCTAACATTTAAATTAATATTGGATGTCAACAAATTTCACTTCTTCAGAAATGCTTTTCTTCCCATTGCCACTCTGCACTTTATATCCTCTGTACTCTCCAAGTAACAAACCTCTTCTAACTCCTTTATTGTTTCGTTACCTAATCTAATTCCTTCAGCATCAACTGATTTTCTTAGGCTGCACTCCATTACCCTATTTTTGCGCTTGTTAATCATCATCTTATATGCACCTTTCAGTACACTGTCCATTCCGTTCAATTGATCCTTCATGTCCTTTGTCTGTCTCTGACAGAATGTCATCGGCAAAACGCAATGTTTTTATTTCTTCCCCCTGAACTTTAATTCCTTCTCCAAATTTCTCCTTTCTTTCTTTTATAGCTTGCTCAGTGTACAAATTAAACAACATTGGAGAAAGGCTACAACCCTGTCTTACACCCTTCCCAACCTCTGCATCTCTTTCGTGCCCTTCAACTCTAATAACTGCTGTTTTGTTTTTGTACAAGCTGTACATAACTTTCGGTTCCCTATATTGTACTCCTGCTGATTTCGAGATCTGAAAGAATGTATTCCAATCAACATTATCAAAAGCTTTCTCCAAATCTACAAAAGCTAGAAATGTAGGTTTGCCTTTTCTTAATCTATCTTCTAAGATAAGCCGTAAAGTCAGGATTGCCTCCCGAGTTCCTACATTTCTCCTGAGTCCAAATTGATCTTTCCCAAGGTCGGCTTCTACTAACTTTTCCATCCTTCTGTAAATAATTCGTGTTAAAATTTTGTAAGCATGACTGAATGTTTATAACAGAATAATCCAAGGATCGGATATTTTTCACGTAACAATTTAAACTTGAGTGTAAACTAATGCCGGCCGCGGTGGCCGAGGGGACTGAGGCGCTCCAGTCACACGGCCACTACGGTCGGGGGTTCGAATCCCCCCTCGGGCATGGATATTTGTGCCGTCCTTAGTCTTAGTTAGTTCATAAGTAGTTTGTAAGTTTAGCGACTGATGACCCCGTAGTTAAGTCTCATAAGCTATACAAACATTTGAACATTTTTGTAAACTAATGTTGACCGAGTGAGATACTTATTTTAATTTTTTTATTTTTTTCAAATGAAAAGTGCCTATTTCCGAATGTGTGCAGCATCCAAGGTTTTTATAGTAGCAGTATCTTTTCTATTAATACGGTCAGCAATTTAAGGGTTCAACATGGTCAAAATCTTAGCCACCTTGTATTATTAATTTATCATAACCTGCAATACTGCATAAACTCTGTTTAAAAAAAATGGTCATTCGACATTTTCACTTCCTCTTCACTGCTAGTATACTACTGTCATTGTGTGAAGCCCCAATATGTGGGCAGTATTTAATGCTAAGAATATTTTTAACTCCAAAAATGTGGCATGACATATGTTGTTTTCTTTTGTTGACAGGGATCGTACGGCATCGTGAAGCTGGCGTACAACCAGGAAGACGATACGCACTACGTAAGTACTATACTTCACTTTTTACCTGGGAGATGGGTTGGAAAGTGAGGGCTTTTACTATAGTAACATTCAGACATTTAGCAGATATGTTCACAGTAGATTCAAAGAAACTGCTATCAGCAAAGCGTATTCAACCACAGAGCAATGTAAACACTTGGAGGACGGCACCGCGGTCGGCAACGCATATACGCCCGTTACCTTTTGAAAAGTAACTGTTATTAGTAACAGCGTTACAAGTACCGCGTTACTCCCCAACCCTGCCTAAATGCACGTGACTTCTGATTGTCGGAATATTTGAAGGATCGTGTCTACCAGGGATGTATCCGAGCGCTTCCAGATCTGAAAGATAGCATAAGACATATTGCTCACATTACACCGAATATGCTGCGTCCGTGTTACGGATCCAGCATGTTGTGACTATATCATTATATAAACACACTGACACGAAACTGAGGGTACAGATTTTTAATATTAATTTTACAAGAAGGCCAATGAAACGTACATAATTTGTAAGGTGGTTTGTCATAGATATTGCGAATATAAATATTATGTGTTCATGTTGCCATCCACCCCCATGAACCACAGACATTGCCGAGGTGGGGTGGCTTGCGTGCCTCAACGATGCAGATAGCCGTACCGTAGGTGCAACCACAACGGAGGGGTATCTGTGGAGAGGCCAGACAAACGTGTGGTTCCTGAAGAGGGGCAGCAGCCTTTTCAGTAGTTACAGGGGCAACAGTCTGGATGATTGACTGAGCTGGCCTTGTAACATCAGCCAATGTGGCTTTGCCACACAGCTACTGCGAACGGCTGAAAGCAAGGGGAAACTACAGCCGTTACTTTTCCCGAGGACATGCAGCTCTACTGTATGAACATATGATGATGGCATCCTCTCGGGTAAAATATTCCGGAGGTAAAATAGTCCCCCATTCGGATCTCCGGGCGGGGACTACTCAGGAGGATGTTATCATCAGGAAAGACAACACTGGCATTCTACGGATCGGAGCGTGTAATGTTAGATCCCTTAATCGGGTAGGAAAATTAGAAAATTTAAAAAGAGAAATGGATAGGTTGAAGTTGGATATAGTGGGGATTAGTGAAGTTCGGTGGCAGGATGAACAGGATTTCTGGTCAGGTGAGTACAGGATTATAAATACAAAATCAGTTGGGGGTATCACAGGAGTAGGACTGATAATGAATAAGAAAATAGGAATGCGGGTAAACTACTACGAGCAGCACAGTGATCGCATTATCATTGTCAAGATAGATACGAAGCCAACACCGACAACAGTAGTACAGGTTTATATGCCAACTAGCTCTGCCGATGATGAGGATATAGAAGAAATATATGAGGAGCTAAAGGAAATTATTCAGACCGTTAAGGGAGAGGAAAACTTAATTGTGATGGGAGACTGGAATTCGGTAGTAGGAAAAGGAAGAGAAGGAAAAATAGTAGGTGAATATGGACTGGGCAGAAGGAATGAAAGAGGAAGTCGCCTGGTAGAATTTTGCACGGAACATAATTTAATCATAACAAACACGTGGTTTAAGAATCACAAAAGAAGGTTGTATACTTGGAAGAGACCAGGAGACACTGGAAGGTATCAGATAGATTTTATAATGGTAAAATATAGATTCCGGAATCAGGTTATAAACTGCAAGACATACCCAGGGGCAGATATAGACTCTGACCATAACTTGTTAGTCATGAACTGTGGGCTGAAACTGAAAAAAACTGCAGAAAGGTAGGAAAATAAGGAGATGGGACCTAGATAAATTGAAGGAACGTGAAGTTCTGGTGAATTTCAGAGGGAGATTTAGGCAACAATTGACAGAAACAGGGGGAAATAAAACAGTAGAAGAGGAATGGGTAGCATTGAGAGATGAAATAGTGAAGGCAGCAGAGGACAAAATAGGTAGAAAGGCAAGACCTGCAAAAAATCCTTGGATAACAGGAGATACTAAATTTAATTGATGAAAGGAGAAAATATAAAAATGCAGTAAACGAAACAGGCAAAATGGAGTACAGACGACTAAGAAATGAGATTGATAGGAAGTGCAAAATGGCTAAGCAGGAGTGGCTAGAAGTCAAATGCAAATCTGTAGAAGAATGTATAATAAGGGGAAAAATAGATACCGCCTACAGGAAAATCAGAGAGACATTTGGGGACAAGAAAAGCAATTCTACAAATATCAAGAACTCAGATGGGAAACCAGTTCTCAGCAAAGAAGGAAAGGCTGAAAGGTGGAAAGAGTACATAGAGCAGCTCTACAAAGGAAATGAACTTAGAGACGATGTTGTAGGAAGAGAAGAGGAAGTAGATCAAGATGAAATAGGAGATACTATACTCAGAGATGAATTTGACAGAGCCTTGAAAGACCTAGGCCGGAACAAGGCCCCAGGAGTAGATGATATACCCTCAGAGCTACTTAAGTCTCTGGGAGAGCCAGCCATGACAAGACTATTTGAACTGGTGTGTAGGATATATGAGACAGGCGAAATGCCCTCAGACTTTAAGAAAAATGTAATAATCCCCATTCCAAAGAAATCAGGTGCAGACAGGTGTGAAAATTACAGAACCATCAGTTTGATAAGTCATGGTTGCAAAATATTAACACGAATTATCTACAGGAGAATGGAAAAGCTGGTAGAAGCTGACCTAGGGGAAGATCAGTTTGGATTCAGGAGGAACGTAGGAACCCGGGAGGCAATACTTACCTTACGTCTTATCTTAGAAGATAGATTAAGGAAAGGCAAATCTACATTTTTAGCTTTTGTAGATTTAGAGAAAGCATTTGACAATGTTGACTGGAATACACTCTTTCAAATTCTGAAGTCAGCAGGAGTAAAATATAGGGAAAGGAGAGTTGTTTACAACTTGTACAAAAGCCAGACCGCAGTTATTAGACTCGAAGGGCGTGAAAGGGAAGCATCAGTTGGGAAGGGAGTAAGACAGGGTTGTAGCCTTTCTCCAATGTTATTCAATTTGTACATTGAGCAGGCGATGAAGGAAAGCAAGGAAAATTTTGGAATAGGGATTAAAGTTCAGGGGGAAGAAATAAAAACATTGCGTTTTGCTGATGACATTGTAATTCTGTCAGAGACAGCGAACGACCTGGAAGAGCAGTTGAATGGAATGGACAGTGTGTTGAAGAGAGCGTACAAAATGAACATTAACAAGAGCAAAACAAAAATAATGGAATGCGGTCTTAGAAAATCAGGCGATGCTGAAGGAATTAGATTAGGTAACGAAACAATGAAGGTGGTAGATGAGTTTTGTTACTTAGGTAGTAAAATAACATGCGATGGTCGCAGTACAGAGGATATAAAATGCAGAATGGCAATGGGAAGAAAAGCATTTTTGAAAAAGAGAAATTTGCTAACATCGAATATTAATTTAAGGGTAAGGAAGTCTTTTCTGAAGGCATTTGTGTGGAGTGTTGCCTTGTATGGGAGTGAAACATGGACGATAAGCAGTGCGGACAGGAAGAGAATAGAGGCTTTTGAAATGTGGTGCTACAGAAGAATGCTGAAGATTAGGTGGGTAGATCACATAACTAATGAAGAGGTACTGAACAGAATTGGCGAGAAAAGGAATTTTTGGCATACCCTAACTAAAAGAAGGGATCGCTTGGTAGGACACATTCTTAGACATCGAGGAATCGTAAATTTAGCATTGGAGGGAAGCGTGTGGGGTAAAAATCGCAGAGGGAGGCCAAGAGACGCGTATAGTAAGCAGATTCAAGTGGATGTGGGTTGCCGTTCTTATGAGGAGATGAAAAGGCTTGCTCAGGATAGAGTAGGGTGGAGAGCTGCATCAAACCAGTCTCCGGACTGAAGACCATAACAACATAATAACAACAACATGTTGCCATTCTGAGTGGTAAAAGAAAAAGAAATTTTAGGATGATACTCCAAATTCTGAATAAGTTTTGCCACTATATTGTATCTCGTTGTAGGTGTCATATTGGTACAGGTGCAATTAGCTCAGTCAGTCAGCAGTTGCAGTCCCAATCTTAAGGTCCCGGGTTCTCAATCTATCCATTGCATTTTTCAGTGCAAATCAGCTTGGTAGATGCATGCTACACTGAAGTTCAAACGTCACTATAACAGGTGACGAATTAATCCTTCATACAGAATTTCGTTTTTAATATTTGCCATAAATCTACACAAAGTTGCAAAATCATATATAACGAATATCTCTATAAAATAACCAGGAAGTACAACATTAACAAAAAAGTTCGATTCCTACTGCCCCCAGTTTTTAATACTTCGTAATGTTCAATTCTTAACATTTAAATTTAGTTTTTAAATATAATTAAACAATTCAGTTTATTAACGCAGTATTTTAATAAGTCTCAAGTACAAACATTTGAAAAAGTTGGGATTGTATTGAGAAAAACAGTTTTCACACATGGTTTGCTATATGTTGTAGCAAGTAGAGTTCGATCCTTTGATGGTTTGAAATTTCATATTTTTGAACATAGAGGACATTTAGCAAATTATGAAAGGATTGTTACGAAAAATATTGTTATTACTGACCTTTTCTAATGCTACATTTTGAAATAAAGCATTTAATTCCCTCATTTCTGCCTTTAATTCTCTCATGTTTCCACTTTTTTCTTTCACCTGTTAAAGCATTCACATTAAAGCTGTAAATTTGCAGTGCTCAATCAATTCCAATTGAAATTTTTTCCATTTTCATGACTTTGCAAAGAAAACTGCTCGAATTTTCACCACAAGCTATAATAGTGTTGCTAAAATGTGTAATTCTAATTAACAAAACTTCTGTGGACATCTGTCTCCAGACTTACAAACTACTTTATACTAAGGACAACGCACACATCCATGCCCAGGGAGGACTCGAACCTCCGACGCGAGCAGCCACGCGATCACTAACGAGGCGCTCCAGACCACACGGCAATCCCTAGTTAACAGAAAGCAGCATGTCATTCTCAAGCGAGAGAAGTCTTCAGACATGAAAGTGATTTGTGGCGTGCCCCAGGGGAGTGTTGTAGGACCTTTGCTTTTCACAATAAACACTTTCAAAATGCTGTACAAAAAGAACCACGGAACAGAATGATTGCAGATTTGAACTGAACATACTTGACGTAGGAGCAAACGCAATGGCACACACAAAAACTAATTGAAAAAATAAAAAAAAAATTGTAACCTCCTCTGTAACCCACATAGATGCAAATCACGGAACATTGCATTCAAAATTCAAATGTTTATATAGCTTATGGGACTTAACTACGGGGTCATCAGTCCCTAAACTTACAAACTACTTATGAACTAGCTATGACTAAGGACGGCACAAATATCCATGCGCGAGGGGGGATTGGAACCCCCGACCGTAGTGGCCGTGCAGACCGTGACTGGAGCGCCTCAGTCCCCTCGGCCACCGCGGCCGGCACATTGCATTCGGTGTGAAGACGCTTGTTTCATGTCCATCGCCTCCTATTTCATATTGTCTCAGTGCAAGATGGACCTCTCTGCTTGTGAAGGTGTGACAAGAAAGGCGACTCTGTGATTGCAGTTTTTATGTAATCACGGTCATTAAAGAACACGAGGAAAGGTTATTGACCGATGAGTCTACATTTACATCTACGTAGGATACTCTGCAAATCACATTTAAGTTCCTGGCAGAGGGTTCATCAAACCACTTTATACTATTCATCTACCATTCCATTCTCGAATAACACGCGGCAAGAAAGAGCACCACCAAAGTCTATAAAAAAAAAAAAAAATACAACGCCGAAGTCTGTAAAACAACAACAACACTGAAGCCTGTGGAAACAACACCACCACCATCACCACTACCACCACCACCACCAAAGTCTGTAAAAATAAATAAAAACACCGAAGTCTGAAAGAAAAAAAAAGCAAGAACACCGAAGTCTTTATAAAAAAACATCACCGAAGTTTGTAAAAGGAAAAAGCACAGAAGTTACCAAAAATAATACGCCTTCTCCATAAAGTTATTTTTTCTGTCTGCTTATTTCACACTGTTCCCCATTTCTGGTACTGCTGATACCCGATAGTGAAGCGGTGGGGGCTCGGTAATGACACGGGCAGAAATATCGTGATATTCAATGAATCCATGGATATTCTGCTAGGTGGCGTTACCACGAATTACGTGACTATTTTGGCTGAAAGCTCCGTCTCATGGTACAATGTTTCTTCGCCAGTAGTAAGTCTGTGCTCCAACATGTAAAGCGCCTATCGGCTCAGTTAGGATCTACCGGACTGGTTTTGTGAGCACGAGCAAGAATTTTCGGGCCTCACCTGGCCACCGCAGTGACTAGATCGCTTTGGAGAGAATGTAGCGTGGTCGCTGCGTACCTCATCATTACCCCCAACTTATCACACCCTAGAGGAAGAGTGGCAAAGATTACCTAGAAAACCACAAAGCAGCGGAAAGTTGTTTATAACAGCACACAGCATTAGACACAGCAAATTGATTCGATATTGTGTTTTGTTGAAAGATGGATGGTGGTAGGCTGTTCTAAATGGGCGGCAGAGGACAAACCAAATAATGAACTCTCTGGAAGAAGAGCTGGGCTCAAAGAGAGCGCAGTCTCTGTCAGAGCGCCTTCAAACTTTGTCCTAACTGTTCAAAGAGCCCCCACTCCATCGCGGTTTCCAATTAGTCACCCGGGAAATACACCAATTAAATCAGCCATGTTTCTCTGAGGGATAGATGCTTAGACGCAGAGAAGTTTGTTATTTCCGGTTTCCTTTATGTCTTGTTTCGGGGTTATAAAGTGATATAGGGTGTCCTCGAGGTATCGATTGCTGTGAATGTAGTATGTCGTTGTTGTGGTCTTCAGGCCGCAGACTGGTTTGATGCAGCTCTCTACGCTACCCTGCCCTGTGCAAGTCTCTTCATCTGAGAATACGTTCGGCAACCTACATCCTTTTTGAATCTGCTTACTGTATTCATCCCTCGGTCTCCCTCTACGATTTTTACCCCACACGCTCCCTTCTAATGCTAAGTTGACGATTCATTGATGTCTCAGAATGTGTCCCACCAACCTATCCCTTCTCATAGGATATGCGAGAAACTCCTTTTCTCCCCTATTCTGTGGAGCACTTCCTAATCAGTTACGTGATCTTCCCGTCTGATCATCATTTGTCTGCAGCAGTAGTGTAAATATTGGAAAATGGAAAATATGAATCAAGAAACGTGGTCGTTTAGGTATTACAGGTATACTGTCGTACCAGATAAACTTAGCCGTCAGACTAAAATAGCTACACCAGTTACCATTGCGACAATTGGTTTGAACATCTCAGTGCTTTGCCAGTGAAGGTCCTGTTTGGATGCAGAATGGATTGCTTTCTTCCGACCTTAGAACTGACTTATCCGGCCAGTCATAAGTGGTACCTACAGTTTGAAGAGGATTCTGAACCACGGATTTTTTCATATTGATAATGTCAGAGGTGAAAAAAATAATAAGTAACAGATAAAAGTCCTAGGATTGACCGAGGATGGAACCTGCGATCTTTGCAGTCTGGCGGTTTACCGCTATAATTACAAGGTGATCGTGGTATATGAATTTCACCAGCTATGGTAATAATCCAAAAGCCTTACAGAAGTGCTATAGAAGCTGAAAAATGTGGACGGCGATTTCAGAGTGTTCTCTTACATTATTACAACAACTAGCGACAAAGTAGTTTTGCGTTTGCAAGGCATTCATGCTAACACGCCAGATCAAGAACACTTCTTAAACATTAGAATATTGTCGAATTCCGTTAAAACAAATGACAGTTTGGATGAAAGACCATAAAAGCTTCTATAAAAATTGAGGACATAACAGTCCTGCAATCGTGAACAAATTAACGGGGAACGAAATAAGATATGTCACAACATACCCAATTGAAGAGCATGTTAAAACTGCTGGTTTGCTTACCGTAAATGGAAGTGGCAACTGCAAGTCCTTGTCCTATATATTAATATATACATCAAGGATCTATATTTTTGGAAACATTTTTGTTTCCTTTCATAAAACAGGTCCTTTGTAACAATTTTTTAAATATAAAACCAATCTAAATCGTAAAACTGACTTTTTATTATCAATTAGTTTCGACCCTAAGTTGGATCATCTTCACGATGTTGCTCTTTAATATTTTTACATTTATAAAAAGGGACCACTTACATTTAACTAAAATAAAAAGAAAAGAGAATAAAATTTTGTTATACCCGAGATGTCATGTCATTTAAATAGCAGAAGCTTCGCCACTAAGCCATCTCCACCAATCATTAGCAGCCAATGAAATGAGCAGTTACTCAAAACATATTTAAATGTTTGAAGCTTAATTAAAAATACATGACAAAGCAATGTATTGCATCTTTACGGAACTGTAATGAATAAACGCCGCGGTGGAGTATCCTAGGCGTCTCGCTGCGGAGCGCGCGGTTGCTCGCCGTCGGAGGTTCGAGTCCTCCAAGGGGCGTGTGTGTGTGTGTGTTTGTGTGTGTGTGTGTGTGTGTGTGTGTGTGTGTGTGTGTGTGTGTTGTCTTTAGGTTAGTTTACCTTAGTTTAAGTAGTTTGTAAGCTACGGACTGGTGACCACGCAGTTTAGTCCGATAGATTTACAAAAATTTGAACATTTTAATGAATAAACCCTAACCGTCCTGAGTAGTAAAGCGACGTCTTTCTGCGATAGGTCAGATCTTCTGGCGTTTCCTAGTCCTCTTTTGTTCTTAATAGAAAATTAAATTCTTCAGTAAAAATTTGAAAGGTACAAGAGGATCCTAATGAAATTGACCTGTAATATAGTGTTTCATACTTTCCAGGGTTCTCACTAAACTTAAGACAGACAAATGTGATATTATATTGTAATTGTTACTGATTTTATGGCACTACATAGGTTATCCACTGAACAAACTGTGTTAAAACCAATATAAATGATACTATTCAAACTCATCCGATATCGAAATACAGCTTTTCGGACCGCTTGGAGCGGTTTTTGTGTGGCCTAAAACAAAGTTCAGTGGGAGCGTCACAACTGTTTATTTTAGACTGCTGTAGTATAATTGCTTGCCTGACTATTTAGGTTTGAAAAATTGGCCGTACAGAAGTTGTTGAACTATTTTAAAATAATAATCAGTGACGAAGTATTCAATTTAGACGAACTGTTAATTTAAAAAAATGAAATGAAGTGAAATGGCCAAATATTTAATAGTTTAAAACATCTTGCAGAGCAAGCAACCTACAGAATTCGACGAACAGTTACCTTAAACGGCGGTGTAGGTGATCTCGTTGATAAGCTGTAGTGAGATTGGTTGTAATCCGCGTAACTATCCGCCGACATTGGATGGAGGTTCGGAATATTAAGATTCAATCCACGTGTAGCATAATTTTGAATGAAGGTAATTTAATGAATGAAAATTGATAATTGATACAGATCAATGGCTAATCACACTTCGAACTATTCATTACTTAAAAGTGATTGCAGGTTCTAAGCCAGTAAATATTGCAAAATGGTAAATTACAGTCAAAGATACTATGGCAAGCTACACGAGATACGTAAGTTTAACATGTTTAATTACCGAACCATCCAAAGTCGTAATAGTTAGTTATACCTGAAAACAGCATGATCACTAAATGGAGGGACTGGAAAAATAAATAACTGAACAACTGACTGAAGTTAAGGGGATTTATTAATTTGAACAGAAAGCATATAATGCGTACCTGAGTATAAGTTTTATATCTGAAGATTTTGTATAATCAGTTAAGAACAATAATCAATAGTTAATAATGTTCGTTTCAGCATATTGTAGTGGCAGATCTTATCAGTACAATTCAGACAACAGAACAGAGCAGACAATAGAACAGAGAGCGAGTACGATGGGATTATTACTTTTATAGTAAAAGTCAGAGATTTTAATTAGTTAAAGTGATATAATTAAGTAGCCTATCGATTCCAAGGTAGAAAGAAAAGAATGGAATATTTATCCTAATTACATTTTATCTGATTTAATATTTCAGATGAGTTTAAGATATGTTATTTATGGGGCTCTTGCTATATGGTAATATTAAACTGCGCTTCAGCTGTACCAGCCATAAACATTCACATTTCGTTTCTTGCTAAATTCAAATATGGCTGCTTTGAAATGTTACTAGAATACGCAGAGAAAATACGTCTCGATTCTGCTCCCGTAACAGCCTATTATACCGCATATTGACATTAAGTTCAAAACAAGAAGTAGTCAAGCAATTCTTGTCAGAAGAGACAGATGGAAATTCTTTTGCCATATTTAAAGATGGCGGTCAAGGGCGAGTCTATTTGGGGAAGCCTATTTGCACCCGAACGAGCTAAGGAAGTGACGTCAAAATGACGTAGACGGCCGCTCCTGTCAAACAGCCCGATGTTTGTTCGGCTCCAAACTCTGTCCTGCAGAGACGCCATCTTCCTTTTCGTATTTTCCTGATATTCAATCTATAACTCACGTGTTACTGTTTTAAAGTAATGGTACACTGAAGAAGCACCAAAAAACACGTCGTTCTTAGTACGACTGATTGTAAACTAGAGTGAAGAAATACCATATTGGCGGGTAACCGCTGATACTATCGGTAAAGAAGGTCGCGGTTGCCGAGCGGTCTGCGGCGTGCCAATCACGGTCTGCACGGCCGTTGCGGTCAGGGGTTCGAATTCTCCCTCGGGCATGGATGTTTGTGCCGTCTTTAGTACAAGGTAGTTCATAAGTAGTTTGTAAGTGTAGGGACTGATGACCCCTAGTTAAGTCCCATAAGCTCTACAAACTATTGAACATTTGAACTATCGGTAAAGAGAGTCACGGTGCAAATACGAAACGTGTTGTCCGACGACCAGTGTGATTTTATTTCTTCTCATTTTATTTAAGCCATTCCATGTTTTGAAGACTGAAGCTCGTCAGTTTTGTTACTTATGGAATAAAATGATGCATTTAAATTATATTAAATATAGTGCAGTGGATAAACGCGTCTAGACGAGGAACAAACATATATGTGGGCGATGGTTTGCTTCCTATTCCCGACCTCCTCCTCCTCCTCCTCCTCTCTCTCTCTCTCTCTCTCTCTCTCTCTCTCTCCCCCTCTCTCTCTCTCTCTCTCTCTTCCCCACCTCGACTCCCAAAAGTTTCCCGAAACTCTTATTTAATCGGTAAAATTTTTTTGCGATATTTTGACATATTTGCGTGTACAAGCGCTTTGTCTTAAAAGTGAGTTCGTTCTGTTTAGTGAACATTCCGTAAAATGTGGATCAACTAATTGTAACATTTTAATCAGTTTGGAAAACATGGTTCCCTTATTTGGAAAAACAGCGAACTAATAATTTTTTAAATATGAAAATAACAATCTTCTTCGCAAAATTTGACAATTTATTACTTCAGGTAAAAGGTTTCGATATCACATTCGATCATATTCAGACCTAGTCGTCTCGCTGTGGATGTTCAAGCGATGAGCGGATATCGAAACCGGTTACCTGAAGTAATAAATTGTCACATTTTGCGACCTAGACTTATTTTCATATTTAATTGTAACATTATCTCTGATAGCTCAGTCGGCAGAGCGCTTGCCCGCGAAAGGCAAAGGTCCCAGGTTCGAGTCCCGGTTCCGGCACACAATTTTAATCTGCCAGAAAGTTTCATTATCTCTGTAATTTACGTTCTGAGATATTTCAACATATTTACTTGTACTAGCTCTATTTCTTAAAACTGCATTTATTTAGTGAACATGCCGTGAAATACGGACCAAAGGATTGTAAACATTTTCTCCTGAGATACCTGCACACAAAGTGAATGCAATAGTGAATGTTGAAATGACATGCTGATACAAAAAGTTTCATACATTGACTACAAAATATAGACAAAGCTCTTGCGTTCTGTGGAATATGCTACAGTATTATCATATCCCATAAATAGCGCGTATAGAACGCAAGAACGTGTATAACAGCTGTTGCAAGAAAGAAACATGGCATTCCAGTCTCATTAAGAAACGACAGTAAGCTATATATAAAATTATCTGAATCACCATGACATTTACAACATTAATTATTACAGTGTGTCTGCAGTTTACGTGCAAGTAGTTCAGGGACAATATTTACAATTCGTTGGTCCATATTTCACGGCATGTTTACTAAATAGAACAAACGCACTTTTAAGAGAAAGTGCTCGTACACGTAAATATGTTGAAACATCGCAGAATGTAAATACGTAAATGTAATTTAATTACTAACAGTATAACAAAACTATTAGAAGGTAAAAAAAAAAAAAATTGCGAACCATCGCTCATGCTCAAAACTCCTCAACGTGACACATTTATTCACAACGCTACAACAAATACATTTGTCAGGTCTCTCTGATTCTAATTATCACCTGTATCATTACCCACCAATATGGCTATTATTAAGGCTAGTTTACAACTGATCGTATTAAGAACGTGTTTTGGCACATCTTCAGTGTGCCGTTACTTTCAAACAGCAACATTCGAGTTATAAGGAGAAAATACGAAAGGGACGATGGCGTCCATGCAGGTCGGAGCTGCACGCGAACAAACCTCCCGATGTTTGACAGGAGCGGCCGGCTACGTCATTTTGACGTCACTCCCTCCGCTCTTTCGGGTCCAAATAGCCTCGCTCCTCCCTGGCGGCCAACGCAATATCACAGAATAGGGAGCATACAGAAGGGAAAGCTGGGGGCGGCGCCTTTGATCTGTATGTTACCAAGCGTTGCGCTCGACGCCATATTGAAAAGCAGTAAACGCGGAACTATAGCCACTTAGTACTTTGGCTGGAAATGGACTTTTTACGAACTGCAGCTGATCTCACCAACTTTTACGAAAGGAAACGGCTTTTCATTATGCTCTCCTCTATTTTGCGCCCTGTTCTTGCACCTAATTGTAATCCAACGAAAAAAAGAGTAGGCCTGAGTTTTAATACCTACGAAAATGTACGATGGAAATCAATGATCGTTTTATTTGGTGTATATCTATAGAAAAATCCCAAGTAACGTGAAGTTATGTTTGGGAAATTAGTTATCTTATATCTATAAATGTGAATGACTGTTCGGTATACGTTTATCACGTCTGAACCACAAGACATAGACCTAAAATTTTGTACATTTACTAATGTCTACCCGGGGAAGGCTTTAGGCACGGTTTTATGGCGATCGGACAGCTATTTATCTATATATATATATTAATGTGAATGTCTGTTCGGTGTACACTTATCACGTCCGAACGACAAGACGCAGAGACTTAAATATTTGTACAGTTACTGATTTATACCTGAGGAAGGTTTTAGGCACGGTTTTATAGCGATCTGGTGGATATTTAGTAATTTGAAGAATATTACGCGAAATGCGGAACAATAAATACTCTTCGAAAATTATATTTACTCTTTGAAAATGGTTTTATTGGTTGCATTGTTGGTTGAGAGTTGATAATGATAAAAGGGTGGAGTATATTGGGATGGAGAGTTATCGGTGTATATAAAATTCTACGTGTGTATGTGTATAAAAAAAATTCGGATGAAGGCCAGCGATGACCTTTGCTACTCTATAGCAAGGAGGTTACATACAGCGAAACGTGATGCCACAGACCATATCTTTGGTCTATGCGCGCTACAGTGTCTGCAGCTCTTTCTCTGTAAGGATAAGCTTATGAGTAAGAAAATATTAGAATAAATAAATAAAGCAGTAAAAAAGAAATTTCTTTTAATTCATCTCATGGGTTTCTCACCTGAGTTTCAGATCGTGCGCTAGCCACGCGTTTCGCGTATTTCAAGCGTCAACTTCGCTTCGCAATATCTCGGCAAGTAATTGGAATATTGCGATGCAATCAACGCCATTGTTTGTGTGATTTGTCATGCTATGGATTGCTGAAGAAAAAATATAGGGTGTCTATTTAGAATATTTCCAAATATGTACATTCATGGGCCCCAGCCGTACATAGATACCGGTGAAAGTCGTTACCCAATAGCTGTTCTTGTTCCAGATATATTTTGGGTGGACAATATAGCTGGGACACCCTGTATCTGTGTCCTACGTTCCGCCGTCACCGATGTTACTGGAATTGCAATGAATAAATCGTAACGTTCCTGCATAGAAAAGCTATGTCTCTTTGCTAAAGCTCAGGTCTTCTGGTACTTCCCTGCCATTTATTTTGTTTATTTTTAATAGAAAATTATATTATTCAGTTGAAGCCTGTATTGTAAAGAAAATGTCCAGTTATGTACCGTTTCGTAGCTTTTCAGGGATCTTAGAAAACCTAAAAAAGACAAATGTGGACCTATTACCTTTTCTATGGCACTTCATACTTTCCATAATGTGTTAAGTATGTAGTGCCATAGAAAAGGTAATAATTTAAAAATAGGTCCACATTTGTCATTCTTAGGTATAAACGATACTATTCGCACTCATCCGATATCGTATTTAGAAATGTAGCTTGACGGCCGCTTTGAGCGTTGCTGTCACAGCGTTTAACCCTTTCATTCCCACATTATGACTTCAGCTTCATTGAAGTAAGTTTAAATTCAGTGTTCACTGTATTAAAAACCAAATATGTGTGGGTTTTTTTTTTTTTTTTTTTTTTTTTTTTTTTTCCAAACACAACACAGACGTTTGTATCGAGGTATTTTATTACTTGGAACGTTATTTTGTTGATAGTTAACACTTCCAGATCAATAATGTTAGCATGATCTTCGCCACAGCACCAAAGGCAAGACAGTTCACTGCTGCAATAAAATAAAAGGAACCACACTCACGCTCAAACTGACGGCCACATACAGACGACAATACAACCTCCAAGATGGACAGATTAATGCCTCGGAAGTGGCTACACGCCGTACCAAGCGGCAAAATGTCGTACTAGAAGCATGTTGTTCATCAACAACAATGCGACTTTAAGGACTGATACACAAAATCTATCTTCTAATATATAAAGCGGAGTGTCCGTATGTTTGTACGTGTTGCGTACAAATCTACAGTTTTGTTCCAATATTTATGAAATTTTGTACACGTAAGCTTCAATCCATGAGGACGGTCGCCGTAAGAGTAAGCATCACATACGATATATAGTTCACCAGATATGACGTCATAAACAATGAGATGCGCGAAAAACTGCTGCATTTTGCGACAATGCTGCTCATTTTCTCCTAAACCATTGGACCGATTTCAACCAAATCTGGTACACACATTCCTTACCGTGAGGTAACAATTGCTGCATGGTTAAGGATCACATACGGCACATGGTTCAAAAGATATTACATCATAACCAATAGAATGCCATATAATGCGGCGAGACTTTCGAAATACACTGTATGAGAATGACAGTACTTAGCGACTTGCAACAAACTTTAAACATTAATTTAAAACCTTTATTAAACTTTTTCTCGCTGACAACCATACCAAAATGATGAGAGGAAAAAAGTTCCTCGCTTACTACTTTGCCGCTGTTTATGGAGTAAAACTACGGCATTCGGTATGACGTTATAATTTCTAATTTGTACACTACAAATTGTAGCCGCAGGAAATTTTACAAGCAGTGTACACGCATATAGTTGGGTACCTTCTAAATTGAATCACAGTACGACACGTAGTTCATGAGATATAGGCACATAAACAGTAATGTTCTTGGAAAACCGCCCTATCACGGACCAAGTTTTAATCTATTACTTCTTTACTACTAATTGTATATCCAAGAGATTTTACAGACATACAGTCCTTACACAAATGAATATATACCTGTAAAATGGCAGGAATAGATATATAGCCGGCCGCGGTGGCCGAGGCGACTGAGGCGCTCCAGTCACGGTCCACACGGCCACTACGGTCGGGGGTTCGAATCCTCCCTCGGGCATGGATATTTGTGCCGTCCTTAGACTTAGCTAGTTCATAAGTAGTTTGTAAGCTTAGGGACTGATGACCCCGTAGTTAAGTCCCATAAGTTCTACAAACATTTGAACATTTTGAATAGATATATAAATACCCGGGAAGCGCCGGGTTTTCAGCTAGTACGGTATAAATCAACTTTTAATATGTTCTTGTTGAGGAACAACACTGAGAATGAAAGGGTAGATCTGTGGGAATGTCATAAATGTATGTGTTAAACTGTTATACATCCAGGTAGTACAGAGATCACTGAAAGATGCTCTCTATACCAGAGCTGCCACCTCTCGACAAATACTCCGAACTTTGTTCAGATTTTACACACTCCAGATTCTATAGACCCTTTTCGAGCTTTCTATCCTCTCGTAATTTTACACAGGAAATAGAATTTCCTCGGGCTCTCGGAAAGATCTTTTGGTAAGCTATGACGCCGGATGTTGTGGAATATTTCACGCATCGATCTTTTCACAGACCCACAGTTTCCTGCTGTTAGGTAGAAAGAGAAGTTTTCGCTCGGGTCAGAATTAGCCCGTTCGCCTTGCAGAAGTTCCTCCCGCCGTGATGTGGGTGGCTCTTCGGGTCTCTTTGTTCGTTTCGTCGGCCGCAGTGCTTTTGCCTCTCGGGCAGAGAGCAGAGGCTCGAATAGGGGTGGAATTTATGAGGCGCTGCAGCTGAATGAATGGCTCCCAGTGGGCGACGAGAAATAATCGAGCCGAAACCCGGACGGCCGTTCCATTTTGGAGGCTACAGTTTAGGCATATCAATGAGCGTGGATTGTTTCATTGCTCGAGAAAGGCAGTAGCCGTTGAGAGTCTGCCCTACTTCACCCTTTCAGACGAATTACGGGAAAATCACACCGTCACCTTATAATGACTTCCTCGGTAAAAGCCCTTTGTATTGTAAACTAGCTTAAACCCGCGGCTCCGCTCGCGTTTTGGTTGATTATGATAGATCTTTCAGTAGTGTGCAATAACACTGGTTTTGAAGGATGAAATGAAATACAATACCTTCTTTAGAAAAAATCTGAAAACTATTCCCATCAGATTGCAGAAGTCTATGCACTTAGCGTTTATCAGCAAATTAAGTAGTGTAGAGCAAATCACACGTTAAAATGCACTCGTTTCGAACAATTCAACAATAATGATTCTAATAATAACAGAGATCGATCACTTGATGTAATGCGCGAAACGTCAAATCGATTTTTTAAAGAGATGTATTAAAAGAAACGTCTTTTTCACTGCTTTATTTATTTATACTTATTTTTCCTTATTCGTGTGCTTATCCTTACAGAGAAAGAGCTGAAGACATTGTAGCATGCATAGACCAAAGATATGGTCTGTGGCATCACGTTCCACTGTATGTAACCTTGTATTGGGGCGCAATCGTCATCGCTGGCCTTCAGTCCGAAAGTTTTTATAATTTGACGACTTTCAACCACCATATCTTCCACCCCTTATAGTTATCGCCATGGAAGTGCTATGTTGTACAACGCGAGACTTCGGACAGTTACACACAGACCATTCGTTTGCGTTCTGTAGTTTTCACTACAGAGCGAAATATTAACACACACACACACACACACACACACACACAGAATTTATATACACCGATAACTTTCCATCCCAAAATACACCACCCTCAAGCAACAGTGCAACTAATAAAACCATTTTCAAAGAGTAAATATAATTTTGAAAGAGTGATTATTGTTCCGCATTTCGTGTTATATTCTGCAAATTACTAAATATCTATCAGTTCGCTATAAAACCGTGCCGAAAACCGTCCTCAGGTATAAATTAGTAACTGTAGAGTCATTTAAGTCTCTGCGTTTTGTCGTTCGGACGTGATAAGCGTACACCAGACAGACATACAAATTAATATGTATATAGATAAATACCTACCCGATCGCCATAAGACCGTGCTCAAAGTCTTCCTCGGGTAGACATTAGTAACTGTACAAATTTTTAGCTCTTTATGTCTTGTGGTTCAAACGTGATAAACGTACACCGAACAGACATTCACTTTTATAGATGTAGATGACGATACAACTCAATCTAATGTGGGACGGATAAAAATGGTCTGCTGCAGCTGTTTTACACAACTGGCTGGAGCATTTCGAATGGGTTAAGGCACGACGAGGGATATGGGGAAATGAACTAGCTGACAATCTCGCTAAAAGAGCAGCTCGATCACGACAATCGATACGCTACAACAAAATACCTACAAGTGCCGTAAAGAAGAAACTTCGAGGAGAGTTTATGGATAAATGCGACATTGAGTGGCAAAGAACAAAGAACGGGGGAAGCACTAAACCGTATTTTCCTACGATCCGACAACGTTTAATGATTAAACTTCCAATATCTCAGAATTTTACAGCTATGTTAACAGGTCATGGGAAACTGAAGGCCTATTATCAGTGGTTCAAAATAATTGAAGACGGAACGTGCATATGTAACAGAGCTGTTCAATTGACCACGTGCTTTTTTACTGCTGCAATTTATTGAAAGAGAGAGACCATCTCAGGAAAAATACAGCTGCCAAAGCAGGAGGATGGCCCGTCAGTAAATATGACTTAGTACATAAATTCACTACAGACTTTTACAATTTTTGTAATTCAATAACATTTCCTGATGTATAAAATCGTTTGTTCCTTTGTAAATCCTGTCAACTTATGTACTGTACTTGTGTTTGCAAAAATACCTGATGTAACCGCCTGAATCTAACAATCAAACATATGTAATATTACTATGTAATGGGACATGTTAAATAATAAATAAATAATAAAATAAACTTATATGATGGGTTGTGGTGGTGGATAAATATCATTGATTGAAAAATAAGAGTAAAATGGTTCGTTAATGGTTTTGGCCCGAAACACACTGGTAAAAGATCGTAACAGTCAGATCTACACACATAACATAAACTTTACTTTTCTGATTAGGCCCTGTCACTATTAATCAAATTAATTAGTTTTTTTTAATTTAACTGAATGAATATGATTGCTAATTATTCTTTGCACATCTGATCACTTCACAGAAGATTGTACTTACCAACCCATCTTATAAAATAGCCAGCGGATATATACAGGGTGTTTCACTAAGTGTGTTTGCCTCTGTAACTTATAAAATAATAGGTGACGGGAAATTTTAATGCGGTAGGTCAACACAAGAAATGTTACACTTTCTGCAGAGCTATGCACATAGTTTTTGTATCATTTTCCAAAGAGTTACAGCACAAAGATATCATTTTTTAAATGGAACAATAGTTTTTTCTATCGTGCATTGGATTCCTTGAAACTAGCTCCGTCCAAATCAATTTAAACTACATTTCACAAACTCTTTCTTCCGAATGCAACATATATTGTTAGCGCCCACCTACATAGGGAGTCATGATCATCATAATAAAATAAGAGAAATCAAATCGAAAACGGAAAGATGTATGTGTTCCTTTTTCCGGCGAGGTATTAAAGAGTAGAACTATGGAGGAATATAAAAGTAGGTCGATGGACCCTCTGCAATGCACTTCAGTGTGACTTCCAGAGTATCCATGTAGATGCAGATGTATAGTCTGACAAGTCCGATTATAAAACTTAACTACGTAGATAGAAATTTGCTATAATCTAGGTAATAAATAACTGAAAAATATCTATGACATTGACAAGGAAAATACATGGGCTCGAACAAACGTATCTGCATGAATGTTTGATTACAGGATCTCTACATACACCTCAATGTGCTGGTGGGTGTCGTCTTTCTGCTAAGCTCTGCATCCATGCTCTAGATAGCACTATAGATTTAATTGTAGACGCCATACGTATTGCAGATATCTTAACTATAACTTATGTAATAATCATCGTACATGTTTTTTTTTTTTTTTTTCTTTTTTTTAATCCATCGTCGGACCAAACTGCGTGGTCATCAGTCCGTAACTTACAAACTACTTAAACCTACTTAAACTCGAACCTCCACGGCGAGCAACAGTGCGCTCCACAGCGAGGTGCTTTAGACCGCTCGGCTACTCCACCGCGGCGTACATGTTCTCTAGCGTATTGTTATCAAAAGCCGTGATGATAGTTGCAACTTTAACCTTCTTCTCGGAAGACTGTTGGTATTCACTGCCACTGCTTCCCTCGCTTCTTCCCGCACTTACCGTAGCACTACCACTTGCAATGAGTTGTTCGTCATTATCATTCCTATTATCATCATTATGTGTTGGTGTTACAACAGTATCTAACTTATGCTCATATTTCTGTACCATAACAGATACGAGAAAGCATGCAAATGATTCATCTTCTACACTAATACCATCTTCTACACTAATACCATCTTCACGAAGAAGGTTTCTTCGTAACTTCATCTCAACTAATCGCAATACATTAGCAGGATTGATTAGCAATCGCCGCCCCATCTGACGCTTCACCACACAAATAACATCCCAAAACGCAACTTCGCAGGCACACTGCACCGTCCCTATTGGCGAACCGACAGGTCAAAGTGCAATGCTGCATGTCACACGCAGAGGCCTCCAACGGACGACTGCAGAGTTTTGCAGATGCGGGAGTATCACTGGTGCAATAAGGGATCATTACATTATCTCTCATACGATTTTGGTGTATATGTGTTTGTTCGAGCTCAAGTACTTTCATTGTGAATTGAATGGTACTTACTATTAACACATTATCCAAGGGATTTCACTTCTTTATAAAAACCATTGTGGTAAGAACTACCTACGTCTAAAAACCTATAAACGAGGCCAGTCAGAACTTAAAACTGAATGTAATTACTCCGGTAAAATATGGCGAGGGAGGGAAATATAACCTGAAGAACATAAATGGAAGCATCCAACAACACTGGCTGTGTCAGCGGTGTGGCTGATGGCGAACTGACGCATGTGCGTTTAGTGTTATTATCCTCCTTTACCACTTCTACCCTCTTAGAATGACAGAGCGAGTGAACGCACAGGCAGAGTAGATATTCTCAGTGTCTGGTAATGAATGGAACTTTTTGTGTGCTATTGTGGCAGTTTAGCCATCATTTTTAGCATAGGGATGGGCAAAGAGGTTTCGTTCCCATTGGTCGACGCGATGTTGAGCCTGTAAGTTGGGAGGGCTCGGTTTGTACGTCTCTGAGCTACTTCTGGGCGGTGATGATGGAAACGCTGCTTTTCGGAAGGGTCTTGGTTATTGTCCTGGAAGCCGGAGGTACGTCTCCGAGAACTCGTGGTAGTTGTGTGTGTATATAGAGTTTGGGTAAAATTTAATCTAATCAGTTTCTCTTGCGTAATCATGCAAAGTATTTCGATTGGCTTAAAGAATAAGGCTTTAATCATGTTGTTGATGCGTTTGTGTACTGGGCACATGGCTTAACGATTGTGTTTGACTTATCAGGATTCGGGTGACCCAGTGTCAATTTGCTTCTGTATGCCACAGTAATATATTTCTAGTTTTTCCGATATTGAGTTTGCCTCACGTTCTCGATTTCACTTCTTCTGGACATGTATGGCTTTTACTGTCTGTGTTTAATAAGGGTTTCGTTCTGAGTAACCAGCCAATAGTCTTATATTAATCTAGTTTCACTGTAACCATCATTTGGATATAATATACAAATTGATATGAGCTTTTGAACTTTAACAATAGTTTATGACTTTCCTTTGTTTGACTTGGTACACGTGGTAGTGTTCGAATTAAACATTGCATTAATTATTAACCATAGTTCCAAATTTTCGCAATCCTAGCATCTAAATAGTCTTAATAGCACTCTTAGAAGATATTCCCTTATTTTAACCGCGTTTAAAATTCCAATCAAAAATCTAAATCCAAAAATTTTGTATTTCTTGCTTCAAACTGCCTTAATAGCAACGTATTTTCAGAAAAAAAGCGTTCATCCGCTATCCCCCACCCCCACCCCTTAAGGATGGGAATATCGAAAAATCGCTGATGCCGTGTAAGATAAACAACGTCTACAAATTTATAGTTTCTATGGTCTTTAGATTCACTTTTCATCGCAGTTTTCTGTCTTTTAGGAACGGATCGAGAACGCGAAATTTCTTTCTTACGCTTTAGCATTTTTCTTTGTAGTTTTACTTTTCAAACTGCAACATGCACTTAGGTTTCTTTATTCGCACGCTTGTTGCAGAAAAACAACTTAAGACTGTGCAACCAAGGAGGTTAGAATAAAGGGAGGTGGCATTATCTATGCAGAGCATATACGTCACTTGAAGCCTGTCCGCCATCTTGGTCAGTGCTGGATTGCTATTTCTCCGTTAAAACTATGCGTTAAGTCGACCCTCTTACTGTTAACGCACTGGGCTGACAGTCACTGCGAAGTATGTACTTTCAAACAATATACTTTCTTGAATAAATAGTAATAATACGCATCATAATATATTTAAAAACTTAATTTTTAACAGCTAATTTGCACTCGTTTAACACGTTGTACATCAAGGCAAAACAATCGAAGGGTTTATTTCTGTTTTAAGTAACAAATAACATTAGCTGTACAATACGAACACTTCTCCAAAATGTAGCAATATGGCGGACGCAGGCTTCACTTTTTCAGCCTAAGGGCGTTTCCCTGTATTCTAACATCCTTGTGTGCAACACGTTTCGCTGCATGTACCCTCTTTGCTATTATAGTGTCAGAAGTCATCTCTGTTCTTCAGTCAGAATTTAATATAAGCTGACAAACCACTATATCATCCACCCTCTTATAGTTGTCGAGACGGAACTGCTATGGACTGATGACCCCGTAGTTAAGTCCCATAGACTATACAAACATTTCAACATTTTGGAACTGCTATGGTGTAGAACGGTAGAATGTTCAAATATTTGTAGAGTTTATGGGACTTAACTACGGGGTCATCAGTCTCTAAACTTACAAACTACTTATGAACTAACTACAACTAAGGACGGCACAAATATCCATGCGCGAGGGGGGTATCCGAACCCCCGACCGTAGTGGCCGTGCAGACCGTGACTGAAGCGCCTCAGTCCCCTCGGCCACCGCGGCCGGCTACAACTGGAGACTTTGTACTACAAAAACACAGAGAGATCGTTCGTCTCCCTTGTGTAGTTTTTGCTGAAGAACAAAATATTGACAAACGTAGAATTTTAAATAAGTCGGTAACTTTCAAATCCCATATCTTCCACCCTCTTTTATCAACCCTCTACCACCTTCGTGCACAATGGGAGACTGACACATACAAACACTATTCGTTTTCGATGTGTAGGTTTACACATATTATTAAGATAAGATTAACTGTATTATTACTGATTTCACTTTAAGACAATAATCGAATTATGAAGGATAATATTGACATGAGGGATATTTTTAAGAATTTCTAACCTCGGGGTGTCCACGGGATAAAAGGTGGTGTATCCTGCGAAATGCAGGATATCTGGTCACCCTGTCCATAACACAAAATTTTTAATACGGAAAATAAATCCAACATGGTTTTTCCAAATGCAAGGAAATCTAACAGCCGGACGCGGTGGCCGAGGAGACTGCGGCGCGCCAGTCACGGTCTGCACGGCCACTACGGTCGGGGTTTTAATCCCCCCTTGGGCATGGATATTTGTGCCGTCCTTAGTATTAGTTAATTCATAAGTAGTTTGTAAGTTTAGGGACTGATGACCCCGTAGTTAAGTCCCATAAGCTATACAAACATATTAAACATGGTTTTTCCAAATGTAAGCAATCCAAACAGGGGGCGATCACACGCATTCGCTATAGTCGATAGTCGAATTATATTAGTGATCTCACATTTGCAAAAAGTTGTGTGAAGAGTGCTCTGTCCCGTTTCAGCGGTGTTTCCCGTTAATAAGCACAGCTGCGCACCTCAGGCGTTACGCTCTGAATTAATCGGAGCCGTGTGAGCTCAGACCAGAAACAGCATTCGGCAAACTGCTGGCTGTGTTGGCTTCTGTCAACACGCGGATATTTGACGCACGGCTCCATCTCCGTTAAGCTCTGCCCGCCTTCCGTGTTTGTCGTAAACAGGAAGCCTCTATGCAGCCGTCGCCTACGCCTGCGTTTACGTGCGACCACAAGCCGGATGCGAGCTCGGTATTTGTCCGTAGCAAATGAGGTCTAGCGGCCCCGATGCCGCACCGCCGATTTTATTCGCGTTAATTGCGACCGGCGTGGCGCTGTGTTCGCTTTCTGGGTCCGCCGTCCGCGATTTTTAGACCACAGGCGGATATGTGCCCGTGCATTAATTTGGCGGTGACGCTCTCTGGGTAATGAGGCAGTGAGCAACACACTCAGCCGTGGTCCCACCTGTTCTGTGTCCGTGCTCTGGGGCTCTGACATTCAAAAGAGAAAACTGTATTGGGCGGTATACGCATAAAATAACAGTTCATGCTGACACCTAAACACATGTAAACATCAGAAACGTTTCATAGAGATTCAACCTCATACTTATCAAAATTCGTCTCTTCGTCTCTTTCCTTCCTACATTTATATCATCCTGGCTGAAAACCCGCCATTGCCCGGATATTTATTTATTCCTGCCATTTTTTTTTTTTTTTTTCAGATATACAGGATGTCTCACTCAACTGTTTCACCACAGATATCCATGAAACTACAACATATATTGAAAAACGACTTTTACGGTCATGAACGTACGACAGGGGCTTATGAAAGTAGGTACTATGAGACACTCTAAAACGTGAAGAAATATTTTCAACACAAACTTATGTTTATTTAAACGGATACCCCATATTATTTCTTAAGCAATCGATAGAATGAAAAATTACAAAAAGCATCGCTTTGCGTCAGTTACATCCGGAGAAACTGCGAAACGAAGTTGACGTTTGAAACACATGAGACGCGCTGCTAGCGGGTGTCCGAGACTCAAGCGAGACTCGCGCCTCTAGTGTTTCATACGTCAAGTTCGCTTCGTAGTTTCTCCGGATGTAACTGACGCATAGCGATGTAACCAATGGAATTCGTTTTGTCATTTTTCATTCTATCGATTGCTTAAAAAATAATATGGGGTATCCATTAAAAAAAAAAAACATAAGTTTGTGTTGATAATATTTCTTCACGTTTTAGAGTGTCTCATAGTACCTACTTTCATAAGCCCCTGCCGTACGTTCATGACCGTGAAAGTGGTTTTTCAATATCTCTTGTAGTTTCAGAGATATCTGGGGTGAAACAGTTGAGGGGACACCCTGTATATTAATTTGTATAAGGGCTGTACGTTTGTAAAATCTCTTGGGAATACAGTTAAAGGTGGTATTATGGGCTACCACTTTATTTGTGAACCATAAATTCCAGAATTGTCAGTGAAATTTGCTGAAAACCTAAAAAAAAAATCTTTATGATGTTATAAAAAAGACAAACACTTATGTTTTAGTTTAAATCATTATCCAACTTTTATATGGAAACATGTTTACAAAATTGACATACTGTGAAAAAATGTAAATGTTGTGGTAATATGGGCTACTTTATAAACACACAAAAAGTCATTATTATTTCCTGTGGATTTTTAGAGTAATTGGAAAATAGCAAACCTTTTATACTGGGACATGTTTATCATAAGTTGTTCGTTTAGGGTTGGCACAAATCACAAATATAATGTTACGTTTCACAACCACCACACACGTTGTGTGCTCACATTTTGCACATTAGGCACTGGATCCATAGCTCTCCTTTAGTGTCTTGGGAATGTAACTCCTCACAAAAAAGGCAGGTAGCATCGTCATCTCCAGGCTTTTCAACACCGACAGTGGGCTCTAGAACTGACTGCCCAGAATCTATCGATTCCTCCTCTGAACTCTCGGATGATAATTGTAGGTCGATGGTCAATTTTCGCTTCACTTTTGCTTTTTATTCCTTGTTTCTTTCTTTTGTCAACACCTGGCTTACATCTCACATTCTTCGTATTCCCTGTTACATCGTCACTTTCGATCTTCCTTTTTTGTCAATTTTTCCCCCGTTCTTTTTATTTTCCTTTTTTTATCACCTTCCTTTTCTTCATGTTTTGCTGTAATTACAGCTGCCTTTCCTGGCTTAGGTCCTTTGTTTGTTGTCTTTTTCTTATTTTTTGGAACAGGCAAAATGTCCTTTGGTGAAGTCTTAATGTTTCCTATTAGAACGTGGGACGCACTGCTTGGGCCATCTGCTAGGTCTTTGGCACATGGTGTGGACCAGTAGAGGACTGGGGCAAGCCTTCTGTGTTATCAGACTGAAACAGACACCACACAGTATTTGCAGGGGTTGTAATATGGGCTACTGTAGTGGGTAGCCCATATAACCACCACAGCTATTGTCCATATTACCACTCTAGCTCTCTTGGAAAGTAAAACGTCGCTATACGTTATAAACAAACTTTAATAAACCAACTTCATGAGCATTAGAGAGCTAAATATTTATATAATATGTAGATAAGAACTTAACAGCTAACTACACATTGGCAGTACGTCTAATATGACTGTAATTTCTTACCTTTCAAAGTTTTGAAATGAGAAAAATCACGAAACAGCTCACCACTAACATTCCACGTAACTGACTGAGCCAGCGCATTCTGTGGCGTTTGAACGAACTAGCTACTACTATTTACTGAGGTTGCCGTTAGAATACGCGGGCTTATTAGTCAAATATTAAGCTAGCACATACTGCAACCACTAGCCCATAATAACCACCTTCGCCTCTAGTAGTAAAGAAGTAACACACTGAAACTCAGTGCGTGACGGGGCGGTTTTCCAGGAACGTTAATGTTTATGAGCTCGTACCTCATGATCTACGTGTTGTAGTGTGATACAATTTAGAAGGTATACTCATCTATATATGTGAATAATGTCTGAAATTTCCTGCGGCTACAATTTGTAGTGTACAAATTATGAATTGAGAGTTCATACCGAATGCCGTAGTTTTACTCCATAAACAGCGGAAAAGTAGGAAGCGAGAAACTTTTTTTTCTTTTCATCATTTTTCTATGGTTGTCAACGAGAAAAAGTTTAATAAAGGTTTGAAATTATGTTTAAAGTTTGTTGCAAGTCGCTAAGTAGTCTCATTCTAATAAAGCGTACTTTCAAAGTCTCGCCGCATTATGTGACAGTTTTTTGCGGTTGCTGTTGTTTATGAGGTCATACCTTCTGACTCATGTGTAGTACGTGATTCTTAACCCTGCAACAATTGTTACCTCACGCTAAGAAATGTGTGTACCAAATTTGGTTGAAATCAGTCCAGTGGTTTATGAGAAAATAAGCAGCATTATCGCTAAATGCAACAGTTTTTCGCTCATCTCATTGTTTATGACGTCATACTTCGTGAAATATGTATCGTATGTGATTCTTACACTTACGTCGACCGTCCTCCTGAATTGAAGCTTATGTGTATAAAATTTAAAAAAGATTGGAACAAAACTGTACACTTGTATGAAATAAGTACACACAAATATACGGTCACTCTGCTTCATATATAAAGATATGCACAGGGTCGGCAAGTTGATCTAAATTTGGGAATATGACCTTTCTTTCGCAACCCCACCCTCCTCTGAGCCACTTCCACCGAAATGGAATTTCTGTAATATATCTCCTTTAAAATGTAATGTACTCAAGAGTAACTTCACATATTTGCAAAAATAAAAATTGTGAATTTGGTTTCCAGGCAAGATATTCAACAGAAAGTGTTACTCTTCGAATAGTAATTTCTCTGCATAACACACATAAACCGTCGGGATTTTCAAAAAATGTTCAAATGTTTGTTAAGCCTATGGGACTTAACTACGGGGTCATCAGTCCCTACGGGATTTTCAGACTGAAACTTTCACTCTGCAGCCGAGTGTGCGATGATATGAAAATTCCTGGCAGATTAAAATTGTATGCCGGAACCAGTGTTCGAACCTGGGACCTTTACCTTTCACAGGCAAGCGCTCTACCGTCCTCTCCGAAGTTTGGAAAGTAAGAGGCAAGGAACTGGCTGTGATGGGCAGACCGTGAAGCGTGCCAGGATAGCTCAGACGGTAGATCGGTTCCCCGCGAAAGGCAAAGGTCCCAGGTTCGAACACCGGTTCCGGCACACAATTTTAATCTGATAGGACGTCGGGATTTTCTGCGATCTCTCAAAGGCCTTTGATTCTGTAAATTACGAAAGCTCAAGTATTGTTATATAGTCGGACAGTAAAGGAATGGTTTAATTCTTATGTAATTGGAAAAGTGTAGAATGTTTAAATAATCGGTTCATATGCTGGGCAAATGTCAGTTGTTTTCTCAAACTGGAGAGCTATCAAGAGCGGGGTCCCACAGGGTTCGATCTTGGTTCCTGTATTCTACATCTATATCTACTTACACTTTCGGCAATCCACCCAAAGGTACGTGGCGGAGGGTACCTGCTTCCGCTACTAGTCACTTGCTTTCCTGTTCCATTCCCAAAAAGAACGAAGAAAAAACGAATACTTACAAAGCGCTGGAGCTTCGAATCCTCCCTCGGGCGTGTGTGTGTGTGGGGGGGGGGCGTTTCTTGTCCATGGCGTAAAGCGGCTTAATTAGTTTGTAAGTCTAGGAACCGATGACCTTAGCAGTTTTGTCCCTTAAATGTTCAAATGTTTGTTAAGCTTAATGGACTGAACAGCGGGGTCATCAGTCCCTAAACTTACAAATTACTTATGAACTACCTTATATTAAAGACGACACAAACATCCATGCCCGAGGGGGCGATTCAAACCCCCGACGGCGAACGGCCTCGTGCATCGAAGCATAGCGCCTCAACGCGCTTTTGTCCCTGAGAAATACAAACACTCGAACATCTGAATAAATAGAGAGTCTGAACAGCAAAAGCAAAGGAAAAGGCTTGCTAAGTTCAAACATACACAAAATTTCCAGGATAGACAATCCTACACAGAAGCTCGAAATTTAGTGAGAATTTCAATGCGAGATACTTATCACAACGAAACTCTTTCTCGAAATTTGACTGAAAACCCAAAGAGATTTTGGTCATATACTAAATATACTAGGGGCAAAACACAAACAATATCTCAATTTCGTGATAGCAATGGCGATCCTGCCGATGACAGCGCTATTAAAGCAAAGTTACTAAACAGAGCTTTTAGAAACTCATTCACCAAAAAAGACGAAACCAATATTCCTGATTTTGAATTACAAACAGAGGCCGTAATGAGTAACGTAGAAGTAACGTAGTAGTACAGGAACTAAAATCACTTAACAAGAACAATTCTTCTGGTCCAGATTGTATACCCATTAGATTTCTATCTGATTATGCTGAAGCGATAGCTCTTTACTTAACAGCCATATACAACCGCTCTGTCTTAGAAGGATCTGTACCAAAAGATTGGAAAGTTGCTCAGGTCACACCTATATTCAAGAAAGGCTGTAGGAGTAACCCACTAAACTACAGGCCTATTTGACTGACGTCAAATTGCAGCAGGGTTTTGAAACATATCCTGTATTCAAATATTATGAATTATCTGGAACAGAACGATCTACTGACCCAAGACCAACACGGATTTAGAAAACATCGTTCATGCGAAACACAACTAGCCCTTTATTCACACGAAGTGATGGGTGCTATCGACAAGGGTTCGCAAATCAATTCCGTATTTCTTGATTTTCATAAGGCTTTTGACACCGTACCTCACAAACGGCTTTTAATCAAATTGCGTGGTTATGGTATGTCGCCCCAAATTTGCGATTGGATAGGGGATTTCCTGTCAGAAAGGACACAGTTCGTAGTAATCGATTGTAAGGCATCGACTAAAACAGTGGTGATATCGGGCGTTCCACAGGGTAGTGTTATTGGTCCTCTGCTATTCCTTATTTACAAAAACAATTTAGGGGAAAATCTAAGTAGTTCTCTTAGGTTATTTGCAGACGACGCCGTCATTTACCGTCTAGTAAAATCATCTGAAGATCAAAACCAACTGCAGAACGATCTGAATAAGATATCACTATGTGGTAAAAATTGGCATTTGACTCTAAATAATGCGAAGTATGAAGTCGTCCACATGAGTACGAAAAGAAATCCGTTAAACTTTCTATACAAGATAAATCAATTAAAAGTGAAGGCCGTAAACTCCACAAAATACCTAGGAATTACTGTTACTTCAGACTTAAATTGGAAAGAACACGTAAATAATGTCGTGGGAAAGGCGAACCAGAGACTGCGTTTTATTGGCAGAACCCTTAAAAGATGCAACGGAACTACAAAAGAAACTGTATACACTACGCTTGTCCGTCCATTTTTTGAGTATTGCTGCCCAGTGTGGGATCCTTATCAGGCGGGTTTGACGGGGGACATCGAAAGAGTCCCATGAAGGGCAGCTCGTTTGAATTGTCACGATATAGTGGAGAAATGATACAGGATCTGGGATGGGAATCATTACTACAACGGCGCTTATCGCTGCTGAGTGGGCTACTTACGAAACTTCAATCGCCAACATTCTCCTCCGAATGCGAAAATATATTGTTGACTCCCACTTACATAGGTAGAAATGCCCATCACAATAAAATACGAGAAATCAGAGCTCGCAGGTGTTCTTTCTTCTCGCGCGCTATTCGAGAATGGAATAGGAGATAAATAGTATAATGGTGGTTCGTTGAACCCTCTGCCAGACACTTAAATGTGATTTGCAGAGTATCCCATGTAGATGTAGATGTAGAAGGTAGAATGTTGAAAATTTTTAGGTGTGTGCATGTATGATAGATTGTACTGGAAGAAACATGTTGCTGATCTGCTGAAACGTTTACGCTCTGTTATTTATGCTGTTTATGGTTACTGAAAATTTTAGTGATAAGAATCTCAGTATAATATTTCCAATTTCATTCACTTCTTTTGTATGGCATCATATTTTTGGGTAAATTATCACTCACCAACCTCGACTGTGCTCTCACCTACAAGGAACACTGTGTGGACGCAAAACTGAAACTGAGAGCCAGGAACATCATCCGTAAGCTCACAAATAATAAGGGGAGCTCACAACACGCAGTTCTCCCTACGTCAACTCTAGCGTTACGTTTCTCTGCCGCGGAGTTTTCGTCACCTGTCTGGCAAAAATCCACCGCTGCGGAACAAGTAAATACAACCCTGAATGAGAAAGGACGTCACTGCCCAATTCGCACATCAGCTGTACGAACTTATGGGCATAGCCCCTCCAGACATCAGAAGGGCCGCGGCGGAGCGGCCGAGTGCATTGAGGCGCTATGTTACGATGCGCGTGGGCCGTTCCCAGTTGGGGGTTAGAATCCCCATCGGGTATGGATGTTTGTGCCGTCTTTACTATAAGCTACTTCATAAGTAGTTTGTAAGTTTAGGGACTGATGACCCTGCAGTTAAGTCCCATAAGCTATACAAACATTTGAACTTTTTAAACATCAGAAGGAGAACGGCTTCAGAAATCAAAAAGCTCAAACAGGAAACAGATTCCAGCCATCCACTGTTGGATCATAACCTTCAACCTTGTAGGCTATTATCAAGGAAGACTTTCCTACAAACTGCCAAATGAACTCTTCTATCGCCTAAATCACGACGAGAGCAACTGTGGCAAAACTTGGAACCAGAAAGACCTGGTAACAGCTCCAGAGAAAAACCTGCCGCGGCGGAGTGGCCGAGCGGATTAAGGCGCTATGCTCCGATGCGCGAGGCCGCTTCCCGTCGGGGGGTTCGAATCCCCCCCCCCCCCTCTGGCATGGATGTTTGTGCGGTCTTTAGTATAAGGTAGTACATAAATAGTTTGTAAGTTTAGGGACTGATGACCCTACCGTTAAGTACCATAAGCTTAACAAACATTAGAACATATTTTAGAGAAGAACCCGCAGCTGGTTTCGAACTTCCATATACGAACTGGAAAGCACTGAATAGACTACGAAACGTGAAGAAATGGGGCTACACCAGCGCAGACGAGCCTTTCAAATGCTCAAATGTTTGTAGAGCTTATGGGACTTAACTACGGGGTCATCAGACCCTAAACTTACAAACTACTTATGACCTAGCTTATACTAAAGACGGCACGAACATCCATGCCCGAGGGGGGATTCGACCCCCGACCGTAGTGGCCGTGCAAACTGAGACTCAGATGAGCCCTGCGAGTGTTGAGACCTACTCGTCTGCAGGAAGCTGGACGAACTTCGTTGTATGGAGGATTTACTCGCCGCATGTAACAAAGCCATTCATGCTGCAGCGTATTCGGCTTCAAGTGAAATATGAATTTTGTTCAGATGTTTGTAAATCTATCGGACTCAACAGCTTGATTATTAGTCCGTAGCTTACAAACTACTTAAACTAAGGCAAACTAACCTAAGAATAAAACAAACACCCATGCCCGAGGGGGGGGGGGGACTCTAACCCCCGACGGCGAACGACCGCGCGCACCGCAGCACGACGCCCCAGTGCGCACGGCTAATCCGCCGCGGTCATGAATTTTGTAATCCCCGATAGAATAATTACATCAGCTCTTTTCTTATATTCGATATTAATGCATTTAATTTTCACTTCCCTGCGGCTATTTATTATATGTGGTTTATATCCTTCTATTCTATTGTAAAATAATTATTGTAAGACAAATAATGTAATTATTGCATTGTCCTTTTTAAGATAATATATTATGTGATCTTTTAGATACGATAAATAAATAAATAAATCGCCGAGAAGAAAAGTTTTAATTTCACACAAGCTTGTTTTCGAAATAATTTCTGGGGCCCACCAAAGATCATCCTGCAGAGATTTATTTAAGGATCTACGGACCTTCACAGTGGCTTCATACAATATAGATTCACTTATGAAAGGATGGTCTTCATTGTTCAGTATTAAATGTAACTTTTGCACGGAAAGGGGTGAATTACGCTGCCACTAAAGTCTTTGGTCACTTACCAAATAGCATAAAGACTCTGACGAATAGGCAACTAGTATTTAAAATTTAATTTAATAAATATTTAAAAATAAATTAAAGGAATTTCTGAATAACAACCCCTTCTACTTAGTAGTTGAATTTGTAGAAATAAATTACTAATTTCACGGAAAGTAAAAAACTGACTGTCTTGTAATATCATATAAAGATACCCATTTTAAAACTGACAGGTTCCACATCATTACGAAATGTCGAATTCATGATCTATGGAGGAAGAATTAATCCAATCAAATCTGCGTTGCAAGTCGTTCGACGTCAGAAGGATGGAAAAATTTTAGAAGTGTTGTGAAACTGATGAGGCAATACCTAGATAGCACATTGGTTTCACCTACTGGGAGCTTCAATTAATCATCGCTATTGACGATTAGAGAGTAATTGTACTTGAGTATTGTGACGGACAAAGAAACGAACCTATTTAATGCTAAAAATATTAGAAAAAACATCATTCTTGTGCCAATAGCTGTAGAGTTTTATTATTTACAGTTCATCGGTTCCAGTACTGGCTGATATACTGTACATCAGTTTTTTAAAACAATATTTTTGCCAAATACGACAACCTCGTGTACAAAAATAGATAAATCATTAGGAAGAATAGACCTGAAGAACGCAGTAAAGTTACGTAACTGAAGTGTGGTAACTTATCGACGAGTGCATGGTAGCACACATCAGTTACGTAACTTGATATTAAGACCAAGAGGGTGCATTTCAATTACGTAACTTTATTTCATTTTTCTGCATTATTGATCTTAATCGTCAGTCACGTTTTATAATAGAGGTTGCCGTATTTGGCAATTGATGTACAATATAATCTCCCGTTGTGTTGTCCTTAGGTTAGTTTATTTTATTTTGTTTATAAGCTACGGACTAATGACCAAGCAGTTGAGTCCGATATATTTACAAACATTTGTCATTTTATGTCGTGTCAGTGTGTCTATGTATTTGTATCTCACACAAATCTACAGTTTTTTTCTCCAGTCTTGATGAAATTTTGCTCAGTTCACATTGAAAACAAGAGGAAGGTCACTGTCTGCATTAAATTTCCTACACCGCATTGCGGGGTGCATTTTTCAACAGTTCATTTGCGGGAGCAAGATGAAATTTGGCATACATATGTATGATGGACGAGGAGGATATGGTATGAGGAAAAAGGACAAAGTGTGTAGGAGGAGAAAAGCCGAGAAAGAAGGGAAGGAGGAACTGAACACGGAGAGGCAAAGGGAAGAGGAGGAGACCAAGCGCTAAATTCGCGGAGCTGACAACGCTGAAAACTAGGCGTTAAATTTGCATACTATACAGGGCGCTAGAGACGCCGCGTTTTAACGCGACGTTAGCGTTGGGCGTATACTATACACCGCGTATGTGGGGCGTTGGCGTTGATTTTACTACATCACAGTTTCAAAATGGACACTATTCAATTAGGCTGCGCCGTTCTGTATACAGGGTGTTACAAAAAGGTACGGCCAAACTTTCAGGAAACATTCCTCACACACAAAGAAAGAAAATATGTTATGTGGACATGTGTCCGGGAACGCTTAATTTACATGTTAGAGCTCATTTTAGTATTTACGGATGAGGCTTCATTCCAACGTGATCAAATTGTAAATTTTCACAATCAACATGTGTGGGCTGACGAGACGTGATAAAATTGTAAATTTTCACAATCAACATGTGTGGGCTGACGAGAATCCGCATGCAATTGTGCAATCACGTCATCAACACATTTTCTTTGAACGTTTGGGCACGAGTTGTTGGTGATGTCTTGTTTGGGCCTCATGTTCTTCCACCTACGCGCACGTTATCATGATTTCATACGAGATACTCTACCAGTGCTGCTAGAACATGTGCCTTTAAAAGTACGACACAACATGTGGTTCATGCACGATGGAGCTCCTGCACATTTCAGTCAACGTGTTCGTACGCTTCTCAATAACAGATTCAGTGACCGATGGATTGGTAGAGGCGGACCAATTCCATGGCCTCCACGCTCTCCTGACCTCAACCCTCTTAACTTTCATTTATGGGGGCATTTGAAAGCTCTTGTCTACGCAACTCCGGTACCAAATGTAGAAACTTCGTGCTCGTATTGTGGACGGCTGTCATACAATATGCTATTCTCCAGGGCTGCATCAGCGCATCAGGGATTCCATGCGACGGAGGGAGGATGCATGTATTCTCGCTAACGGAGGACATTTTGAACATTTCCTGTAACAAATTGTTTGAAGTCATGCTGGTATTTTCTGTTGCTGTGTGTTTCCATTCCATGATTAATGTGATTTGAAGAGAAGTATTAAAATGAGATGTAACGTGGAAATTAAGCGTTTCCGGACACATGTCCACATAACATATTTTCTTTCTTTGTGTGTGAGGAATGTTTCCTGAAAGTTTGACCGTATTTTTTCTAACACGTTGTATATTACGAATATACGAAGAGAGTAATAATAAGAGAACGGCGAGACTTTGGGGCACACACCCGGTGCTTGCAAGTAGACTATCAACAGGACACTTCATGTTTTACCAACACCGAATGTTCGCAGCGAATTTCCGTCATTATTATCGAATGTCCATTGTTTTCTTTGACGAACTGCTTAATGCCACATGTGAAAGTCCGAAGGTTGGAACTTTAATAGTGGCAATACTGCTGTGGAGACACTAAGCAATGGAATCTTGTCGCTGATAACACACGTTGTTGACATACCTACCTTACCTACGAGCAAATGGACTCGCCTGTCCCACGTCACCGGCGTGGGCACAATCGAGGGAAACAGTCACTTGTGAGCGAACGGTCTAACGTAAAGGTGTCACGATGTTTTCGAAACAGCAACAACGGTGCTGGATCAAGGTTGAATGTGTCAGTGGTCGTACAGCATGACAGTGTCATCAAGGTCTTCAAGAGGCGTGCGGGGAATCGGCAATACGTTCAGAACAGAGGCACGTTGGGTAAAAGCCTTCTACGAAGGTCGGCAATCTGCGGCAGACATGCATCGGGCAGGTCGTCCTAGCGTCTCTGAAGAAAAGTGCACACTGTTGCCGCGTTAATGGACAATGATCGACGCCAGACGATTTGTGAGCTCGCCCACTAAACCGGATTAGCGCATACGACTGTATTCCTAAAAGATCACCAGCGCATGCGAAAAATTCCATGACGATGGATTCCGCATAAATTGACGGAAATGTAGAAATGGATACGTTGCGACGCTGCTCAGAAGCATTTCGAGTGATAGCGCGAAGGAGAGGTTTTCGTACGCTGTATCGTAATACTGGATGAGGCACGGCCACATCGTACGAGCCAAAACTGAAACGCCAATCCAACGAATGGCGTCATTGTGGATAGCCATGAAAGTCTAAAATGCGTCAGAGCCCCAGTATGGTGAAAGTTATGGTGGTTGTCGTATACGACTGTGATAGTGTTATCCTGTAACGCATTACGTTCCTCCACGGCAGGCCGTCAATGTGCAGTATTACTGTTACCTGTGATCAAATTTGCGAAACAAGCAGCAACACTTTCTGCGCAACCCACCCATCATTCTGCACGACAATACGCGGGCGAATACAGCGCAAGCTGTGGCTGCTCTGTTCGGTCGATGGTACTGGGAAGTACTGCACCATCCACCATACAACCCGGACATAAGTTCTTGTGACTGATTTGACTCCTAAGACGTCATTCGCTTCAGAAATGTTCGAAAGATTAGACAAGCAGTAGACTCTCCACTCGCACCATCGACAGAACAGGCTCTGCTAACGGTATACTACTCCTTCCACGACGCTGGAAACGGGTTCTACTCAACGCTGGTGACTACTTTAAAGAACAGTAGAAGGTGCAAACATGCAATTATATCGGTTGTGAATAAATAGTTTCCACCATTTAAGTTCCAACCCACGTATAAGGAAGAAGGACACATTGATGTAAAAATGTAATGTGTAATGTGTTTTACGAAATTATTTCGTAGTGATAACTACTTTTTCACAATTTCTTTACCTGTAATAAAATTGTGTATGTTATTGTAGTTTCAGCCCGGAGACAGGTTTGATGCAGCTCTACACCCTAATCTATCCTGAGCAAGCCTCTTCAGAGCGGCAACCCACATCCATATTCGTCTCTTGGTCTCCCTCTGCGAATTTTCCCCCAAACACTTCCCTCCAATGCTAAATATACGATTCCTTGATGTCTAAGAATGTGTCCTACCAATCGTTCCCTTCTTTTAATCAAGGTATGCCAAAATCCTTTTCTCCCTAATTCTGTTCCTTACCTCTTCATTAGTTACGCGATCTACCCACATAATCTTCAGCATTCTTCTGTAGCACCACATTGGAAAAGCTTCTATCCTCTCTAGGTCTGAATTATTTATTGTCCATGATTCACCATCGTACAAGGCAACACTCCACACAAATGCCTTCAGAAAACACTTCGATGTTAGAAAATTTTTCTTTTTCAAAAACGCTTTTCTTCCCATTGCCATTCTGCAGTTTATATCCACTGTACTGCGACCTTGGTATGTTATTTTACTGCCCAAGTAACAAACTCATCTACCACCTTTATTTTTTCTTTACCTAATATAATTCCTTCAGCATCGCCTGATTTTGTTAGAGTTCACTCCATTGCCCTTGTTTTGCTCTTGTTAATGTTCATCTTATACGCTTCTTTCAACACACTGTCCATTACGTTCCACTGCTCTTCCAGGTCCTTCATTGTCTCTGACAGAATTACTATGTCATCAGAAAAACGCAATATTTTTATTTCTTCACCATGAACTCCAATTCCTTATCCAAATTTTTCTTTACTTTCCTTCACAACTTGATCAATGTACAAATTGAATAATTGGAGAACGGCTACAACCCCTACTCCCCTTCCAGCCACAGCGCCCCTTTCATGCCCTTCAACTCTTAATAACTGCTGTTTGGTTGATGTGCAAGTTGTAAATAATCTTCCCTATATTTTATCCCTGCTGACTTCAGAATTTGAAAGAGTGTATTCCAATCAATTTTGTCAGAAGTTTTCTCAAAATCTACAAAAACTAGAAATGTAGGTTTGCCTTTCCTTAATCTAAGATAAGTCGTAAGGAGAGTATTGCCTCCCGTGTTGCTACATTTCTCCTAAATCCAACTGATCTTCCCCGAGGCCGGCTTCTATCAGCTTTTCCATCCATCTGTAAATAATTCGTGTTAAAATTTTGCAACCATGAGTCATTAAACTGATTGTTCTGTGATTTTAGCATCTTTTTGCGCCTGCTTTGTTTGAAGTAGGAATTATCATATTTTTCTTGAAGTCTGACGTTATTCCGCCTGTCTCAAATATCTTACGCAACAGGTGAAATACTTTTGTCATGGCTGGTTATCCAGAGACTTCAGTAGCTAGAAGGGAATGTCGTCCACTGCAGGGGCCTTGTTTCGGCTTAGGTCTTTCAGTGCTCTGTCGAATTCATATCTCAGTATAATATCTTATATTTCATCTTCATCTACTTCTTCCCTTCCTTCGATATTGTTTGCAAGTTCGTTTCCTTTGTAGAGCCCCCCTTTCAGCTTTCCTTTCTTAACTCAGAACTGATTTTCCATCTGAGTTCTTGATACCTATACAGCTATTTTAATTGTCCCCAAATGTCTCCTTTATTTTCCTGTAGGCACTGTCTGTTTTTTCCCTAGTTATAAATTTACCTCTAGCCAGCCGGCCGCGGTGGCCGAGAGGACTGAGGCGCTCCAGTCACGGTCTGCACGGCCACTACGGTCGGGGGTTCGAATCCCCCTTCGGGCATGGATATTTGTGTCGTCCTTAGTATAAGGTAGTAAATAAGTAGTTTGTAAGTTTAGGGACTGATGACCCCGTAGTTAAGTCCCATAAGCTTAACAAAAACAAAACAAAAAAAAAACAAAAAAAAACCTCTAGCCACTCCTACTTAGCCGTTCTGTATTTCCTGTCAGTCTCATTTCTTAGTTGCCTATACTCCATTTTGCCTGTTTCATTTATTGCATTTTTATATTTTCTCGTTTCATCAATTAAATTTAGTATTTCCTGTGATATCCAATTGTGTATAAGTAAATTATTTCAGCAGTAAGCCAGTTACTTCGTATGTTCATTACACTTGTCATAGTGTTTCAGATATTTGGCTCCTGGAATGAATTTCAGCGATTCGGAGTTTGACTTTCTTGTGTAAAGAAAAATTATTGAGTTAATTGTAGGAGAAACATGCGAGGTTATCTGGGATGTTCTGCATCCGTAAGAGATGTCAACTCCAAGCTAAGGAATGTGCCTTGGTCCATGAGTATGAAGTGTTAACCAGTTATGTTACTGCGTTGGTGCAGTGGATAGTAAACATATTCTTTTAAAATGCCACCAAAGTTCCAACTATAAACAATATTTTTTTTTTCTTTGCGTTATTGCCTATACGTGATGTTAAGTACAACTCCACAGCTATTGATGTTGGTGCTTATGTTTGCGAAGGTGATTATTTACAAGAAGTCCAGTTTCTACAAGAGACTTGATGCAGAGCGCCTATCTTCCAGGAGAAAAATAGCTACTCACCTGAAACAAGTCCAGTGTTTGTGCGTTACGAACGCCTTATATAATAGGGTACCTACGATACTGGCGCCGCGTATTTGCGCCTCTAACCGCGTTGCTAGCGCTCAACACCCAGCTAAAGCAGAAACACCGACGTTGAAAATGCTCGTATAGTTTGTCACGTTTGCTCCAGTCACCCGACGTTTACGTGGCTTTTCAACGACGCGACTTTAGCGCTCGTATACAAAGCCCTAAGCGAACGGAGGAAGGAAATAATGGAAAACTGAGAGCAGAAGGTGAAAAGTGTGGGGGGAGGGGCGAGTAGAAGATAAACTATTGGAAATGTCTAAGAAATATGAAACTTATTTGAATCGTAGTTTATGGCAGAAGGAGGGGGTGAAGAGACTGATAGAGACAAGGATGATGGGGCGGATAGAGGGAGGAGGAGACGGAAGTAGACAAAGAAGAGGAATTATTACTAGAGAGAAAGGTAGCGAATGGAATGAAAATCAACAGCAGCAAAACTAACCCATGCAAATATTATGTTCGATGGTACACCCCTAGGGAACGTCAATGAATTTACATTCAAAGTAGAATATGTCAAATAAAAATTGCCAGTTCCGGCGAGATTGTGTACCAGAACGCTCGACTGAGGATGGCGGTCATATGCGCCTCTGAAATATCGTGTTCAAATGTTTGTAATTCTATGGGACCAAACTACATTGGTCATCAGTTAAACTAACCTAAGGACAACACACACATCCATGCCCGAGGGAAGATTCGAACCTCCGACGCGGGAGGCCGCGCGATCCGTAACGTTGCGCTCCAGACGCTCGGCTACTCCCGCGCGGAAAAATATCGTGTCTAGTAGACTTTAGTACCTGGCTGCAAACCCGAGAAGATTATAATCAGTTATTACGCCGGGAAACCTTCGTAATCACATCAAAAATTGCCTTCTCACATCCAAACAATATGAACATCCTTTTGCTGAAGAAGACTTTTGTATGAAGTGTAATGTTGTATTGAAGTGAATCTTGGACCATGGGAAAACCGAAACATCGAAAGATGGACGCGTTCGAGATGTGGTGTTACTGCAGAATGTTGAAGATAAGCTGTGTTGATAAAGTAACAAACGAACAGATTTTGCAAACAATTGGTGAGGGGTTGTCTCTGATAAGAACTCTTCGAAACAGGCGCAATATCTGGACTGTTCATGTCTTCAGGCATGAAGGATTACTAACAGTCATCTTGGAGGAATTGATTGAGGGAGTGAAGTGTAGAGGAAGACCCAGGCTGGAGTATATGAAATCAAATGTTTGTAAATCTATTGGACTCAACTGCTTGATCATTAGTCCGTAACTTACAAACTACTTAAACTAACGTAACTAACCTAAGGACAACATAAACACCTATTCCCGATGCGGGACTCGAAGCCCCGACGGTGAACGGCCGCGTGCACCGCAGCACGGCGCCCCTGTGCGCACGCCTAATCCGCCGCGGCATGGTAATGAGATAAGTGATGGATGATATGAACTATAGTAGCTACAGAGACATTAAACAATTGGCAAGCAACAGGACACTATGGAGAAATGCTGCAAATCAACCTATGGGTTGATAACTAAAGAAGAAAGGCGAGGGAAGGAGGGCAGATAAAGAGGAGACATAAAAAGGACATAAGAAGGAGAAGGACAAATTTTTTACTGCTATGGGCTACACTAATTTATTATTATTATTATTATTATTATTATTATTTTCCTTTGAGGATGAATATCTGATGATGGGGATTTCCGAAAAGTTTAATATTTCAGCCATACTGTGCATAAAATGTGGCCTATAATTTTTTAGCTCTATCCAGATTCTCTGCAGCACTATTATTCTGATCATGGTCGCCTGCAATCTAGGTGATTTTATGTCCCATTTACTATAGAAGAATGTTGAAAACTAGGTGCACCGATAAGATGAATGGCGAAGTTCTCCGCAGAATCGACGTAGAAAAATACTGTCAAGAAAAAAAGGAAAGGGTTGCAAGACATCTGGTAAGACGTCGGGGAATAACTTCTATGGTATTGAAAGGAGACGTAAAGGGATAAATAATGAAGGACGTTGGGTGCAAATGATACTCTGTGATGAAGAGGTAGGCACAGGAGACGACTCATAGCACTTCCCATCGAACTAGTCTCAAGATTGATTACCCAAAGATTAAAAAAAGTCCTTTTTACTTGGAGGAATGAAAGATATCAGTAGGTTTCCTGAAAGCTCCAGTGTGCAACATTTTATTTTTTCCTTGCCAGGCATAGATAATAAAATTTCCGAGTTCTCTTCGTGATTTTTTTTCTTCTTGTCTTGCTAATGGCCAAGCTTTGTGATACATTTTACTCTACTTCTCTATTGTACACTCTGAGTCTTACACCTTTCTGTTGTAGGCGATGAAGATCCTGTCCAAGAAGAAACTGCTGAAGAAGGCTGGCATGTTTGGTGAGTCTACCTAGTACACGTTACTTTAAAATGGTTCTTTCATCTAATATTTTCTTTTTGCGTTATACGTCTCTTCAGAAATGTATATGTTTTGATACTCGTACGGACAACTTTAGATGCAGCTGCTTATTGTGAGAATACTCATGTTCAGAAAAAAAGAGCACCATGAACGGATGAGGACAGAAAGTTCATATTCACCGAACTTGTCCGTAAATATCTTCTGAAGATATGACCGCCGAGCGGGAACGGCCGCGCGGTCTGGGGGTCACGTCACGGAATGCGCGGCCGCTAGCGCCGGAGGTCCTCCCTCGAGCATGGTTGTCCTTATCAAAATGTTTGTAAATCTGTCGGACTCAACTGCTTGGTCGTTAGCCCGTAGGTTACAAACTGCCTAAAATAAGGTAAACTAAACCTAAGGACAACACACACCCATGCCCGATGGAGGACTCGAACCCTCGACGGCGAACGGCCGCGCGCGCACAGAAGCACGGCGCCTCAGTGCGCACGGCTATTCTGCCGCGGCAATTCCTAATATTGCAATGATGTATAATTGGTTTGGAAAGTCAGAGATCAGCTTCTATCTGTCAAATGGAACTTTATCAATTTTTACACTGGGAGAATTACTGTGTTTTGAAAGTTTTCTTTTCATACAAATAACACTGTACCGGGTATTCAAAAAGTCAATATAAATTTGAAAACTTAATAAATCACATAATAATGTACGTAGAGAGGTAAAAATTGACACATATGCTTGGGATGACATGAGGTTTTATTACAATTAAAAAAAAAAAATAGTTCAAAAAATATCCGACAGATAGCACTGGACAGCAAAATGTCAGTGACTGCGCATGAACATCGTGTATAAAAGGAGCTAAAATGAGAGAGAGAATCAGATGCACCATCAGTTGCAGCATGTTGACATTACCTGAAAAGGCGCTTTTAGTGAAGCTGTATTATCAGAATAGGGAACGTGCTAGTTCAGCGTTACGATCCTATCGCCATAGGAAGGGGATCGAACGGGTAAAGGTCCGTTGACAAATGCAGCTGTGGCAAGAATGATTTCGAAGTTCGAAGCCACGGGTTGTTTAGACGACAGACTCCGTAGTGGCCGACCGAGCACAAGGCGTAATGCTGCTGAGACAGTTCAGAAAGAAATGGAGACTGTAGCGGGTTCGTCTATGAACGGGGATGTCAGCGCTCGTGCAGTCGCGCGTCGCACCGGCATTCCATAGACTACTGTTTGGTTGGCACTGACGCGTACCCTCCGATGCTATCCTTACAAAATCCATCGGCATCATAAACTGTTATCTGGCGATTTAGTGAAGCGGAGGCTATTTGCGGTGTGGGGGTTTCAAAAGATGGCGGAAGATGACGTGTTGTGGACCAATGAAGCTCATTTCACGCTCCGAGGGTCTATCAACGCCCACAACTGCAGAATTTGGGCTACCGAAAATCCTAAAACTGTCATGGAAACTCCATTGCACGACGAGAAAGTTACGGTAAGGGTTGGATTTACTACATCTACCGTTATCTGGCCTTTTTTCTCCGAGGAACTGCGTGATTCTGGTTTTGTAACTGCTACCGTGACGGGTGAGAGGTACCCCGATATGTTACATAATCGCATCATGCCCAACCTGGCTGATAAACACTTGCTGGAACGTACGATTTTTATGCAGGATGGCGTTCCACCCCTTATTGCTAGACGCGTGAAAGATCTCTTGCGCGTCGTTTGGTGGTGATCGTGTGCTCAGCCGCCACTTTCGTCATTCTTGGCCTCCCAGATCCCCAGATCTCAGTCCGTGCAATTATTGGCTATGGGGTACCTGAAGTCGCAAGTGTATCGTGATCGACCGACATCTCTAGGGATGCTGAAAGACAACATCCGACGCCAACGTCTCACCATAACTCCGGACATTTACAGTGCTGTTCGCAACATTATTCCTCGACTACAGCTATTGTTGCGGAATGATGGTGAACATATTGAGCATTTCCTGTAAAGAACATCATCTTTGATTTGTCTTAATTTGTTATGCTAATTATTGCTTTTCTGATCAGATGAAGCGCCATCTGTCGGACATTTTTGGAACTTTTGTTTTTTGTTGGTTCTAATAAAACCCCATATCATTTTAAGCATGTGTGTTAATTTTTACCTCTCTATCTACATTATTCCGTGATTTATTGTTTTCAAATTTATACTGACTTTTGGATCAAACGGTATTTAATAAAGTTAAATTAAATTGCCACATTTATTTACTTTTTTAACATAATGATGAAATATATTCACAGATTATCACACCTTTAAACAATTATTGACCCAGTTATCTATCCTAATAAGGAGAACTGTCTTGAACAGAAAGGAGACGGGAACAGAAAATGATACGTTATCAGAAATGATACGCGATCAGAATAGAGACACGATGAGACTAGAGACACGATGAGACTAGAGACACGATAAGACTAGAGACACGATGAGAATAGAGACACGATGAGAATAGAGACACGATGAGAATAGAGACACGATCAGAATAGAGACACAAAATCAGAACAGAGACACAAAATCAGAATAGAGGCACAAGATGAGAATAGAGGCACAAGATGAGAATAGAGGCACAAGATGAGAATAGAGGCACAAGATGAGAATAGAGGCACAAGATCAGAAAGGACACAAGATCAGACTAGAGACACGATCAGAAAGGACACAAGATGAGAATAGACACAAGATGAGAATAAAGACACAAGATGAGAATAGACACAAGATGAGAATAGCCACAAGATGAGAATAGCCACAAGATGAGAATAGCCACAAGATGAGAATAGACACAAGATGAGAATAGACACAAGATGAGAATAGCCACAAGATGAGAATAGCCACAAGATGAGAATAGCCACAAGATGAGAATAGACACAAGATGAGAATAGACACAAGATGAGAATAGACACAAGATGAGAATAGACACAAGATGAGAATAGACACAAGATGAGAATAGACACAAGATGAGAATAGACACACGATCAGGAATGAGCTTCGAACGGAAACTAAATCTTAGACAAAACAATTCTATTATATGGGGCTTTGACCACTTTACCTTAGATTCCTAATTACACTTCGCAAATGTTTTTTTATGTGATGTTGCTTTAAAATTAATAAAATCAACTCTGTCTGCCACGCTGAGGTATAGTGTTACAGTAGTCATGCATTTACTGAAAGTGGTGTGTAGAGTATCACACAGTAAGAGTACGCCAACGAGTTTCAGGAAGTCGTTCACGTCGGGCAATCTACTCACAGTGCTCTTGATATATTGAGATGTAACACAAATTTAGGTGGGAGGGAGACAAGTGAAATAAACTCTTATCTTTACGCATTGAAAGTAAAAGATAGTCGTAGTTAAAACAGAACAGTAATCAGTTACGTGATTCCAAACTGCAAATACGAAATATTTAATTGAAATTTTGAAAACCACAAATTGAAATTAAATTTTTGCGTAGCAGTACCCAAAATGAAATCACTCCTAAAGCATTTCATTTCCTGTGCGGTGTCCCTGCATTTAAATATTTAAAAGTACCAGTGCAAAAGCATCTAAGTTGTGGTAACAACATTCTAATTCTAAATGTGACATGAAGTCACTGACGAGATTTGCGCCCATTTTTCAGATTTTTTTATTAGACTGTGCTATTAGGGACACTGTAGAAACACAAAGACCACAGGTTGTGATGCGGCTGCTTATTTATTGACGGGTTTCGAGATAATCATCAGAATCTGAGCCTGGGGTAAAGTTACATTCTAATCGTATAACGCCATGGCCCTACTGAACTATACTAAAAAAAGTATAGTATACACTTGAATTACATTAAAAGGTTTGATTCCCCCTTGGGCATGTGTGTGTGTATTGTCCTCAGTTTAAGCAGTTTGAAAGGCAGTGGAACTAATGACCATAGTAGTTGGGACCAATATATTAACATTTTATTATTGTACTTCACGCACCAGCTGTCAATAATAAAATATATATGTCAACACGACATGTTTCGGGACGACATTATCCAATTATGAAGTTCTGTAAAACAAGGAAACGTAGAATAATAAGGGCACTATATACAAACGACTCTACCAAAAATATTCCAATGAAACTAATTTCCTACCTACCATAAAACTTATCTGCTGCTAGGCAGCATCGTTAAACACAATAGCTGTATATGTACTACATTGTCAAAATTAAACATTGCGCAGTACCACATGTTTCTCTGATGGCAGCAAGTTGTGTACTAACGGAAAGTTGATCCAACTTCAAAGATTGTCCATATGTTTAATCACTGTCATTAGTGGCCAAAGATATTATAGTCAAGCTACCTAACATTTATTCATAAAATCAGTTACTAAAGGTTTTGTAACGGAACTACGCTCTAAATTTTTTTGGTGAAGTTAAAAGCATGAAGTCGATATTTAATACATGTACACACATGAATGCTTCTCAAGGAAGAGGTTTCTAAAATGTGCCCAGTAATGGTTTTTATAAAGTTCTGTCTCTCTCAACGCACAAAAGATCTCAATTTCTTCGAGATTGGATAATAACCAACCTTTTTCCTCATAGTGCATGACTTTCAAACTATCGCATATGGAGCCCAACGAATGTCGTTCAATCCTCAGGTGTTTTGCCACTGTAGATGAGCCATTCTTTCTATTACTGTGCTCTTTACACCGCACCTTGAAATTCCTTCCCGTTTGTCCTATATAGTTCATTTCACAATCATTATACTTTATTTGGTACACACCCGCTTTCCCCATCCAGTTCTCACCTGCATCAATCTTATGCTTCAGCGTATGTTCTAATGTATTGTCTGTTCTAAAAGCAATTTTAACGTCTCTCTGTCTAAACAATCTCGCCAATTTATAGGACACGGGTCCCCAGAATGGTATAACTATATTTGTGCGAATTTTCTTCACGTAATTGATTCTTAGGTGTTATTGTCTTTGTGTGCATGTATTAAATATCGACTTCATGCTTTTAACATCACCAAAATATTTTAGAGCGTAGTTCCGTTACAAAACCTTTAGTGACTGATTTTATGAATAAATGTTAGGTATCTTGACTAGAATATCTTTGGCCACCAATGACAGTGATTAAACATATGGACAATCTTTGAAGTTGGATCAACTGTCCGTTAGTACACAACTTGCTGCCATCAGAGAAACATGTGGTACTGCGCAATGGTTAATTTTGACAACGTACATACACAGCTATTGTGTTTAACGATGCTGCCTAGCAGCAGGTAATTTTTATGGTAGGTAGGAGATTACTTTCATTGGAATATTTGTGGTACAGTCATTTGTATATAGTGCCCTTATTATTCTACGTTTCCTTGTTTTACAGAACTTGATAATGAGATAAAGTCGTCCCGAAACATGTCGTGTTGGCATATATATTTTATTATTGACAAGTACAATAATAATTGTGAAACAGTTGTGCGATGGCGTCCAAACAAATGATTAACATTTTAGTAACTGCCATGCTTTATTAAGATTCCTTCTTCGTTTATTTATCATAGCAGTAGGTCTGCTGTAATAAGTCTTTTGGTGTATTGGTAGTATGTCAGTGACGAAAAAGAGTAATTTTGATCGTGACGAAGGTGTATAAACTGTGCTGGAGGGGGAGAAGTTCTGAACAGGGTCCCGCGCAAGCTAGGGCCGGCTCTGCCTCGGTTGCCCTCTGTCCGATCCATTCCTGAACTATCCTGTACAGCAGTGTCCTCAACCTGTGGGTCGGGGGTCGCCGCTACAGGAGGAAGTAATCTTATAAAATAGGCTGTATGTATATATGTATGTATGATCCACTCCTCCTCCTAAACTACTTGACCGATTTCAATCCAACTTGGTACACATATTCCTTAATATCAGGCAACAATCGCTGTCGGGGTAAGAATCACCTATGACACATACGTAAGGAGATATCACGTCATAAACAATGAGATGCGCGAAAAACTGCTACGTCAAACGACAATGCTGCACATTTTCTTCTAAACAACTGGACCGATTTCAACCAAATTTGGTACACATATTTCAAACGTAAGCTAACTGCTGTAGGAGTACGAACCTCGTACGAGACATGGTTCGGGAGATATAACTTCAAGAACAATAGAAATCGAAAAAAAAAAAAAAAAAAAAAAAAACTGCTACATAATGCGACGAGACTGTATAAATACACTATATGAGAATGACAGTTCTTGGTGACTTGCAACAAACTTTAAACATAATTTCAAACCTTTATTAAGCATTTTCTCGCAGACAACCACATCAAAATAATGAAAGGAAAAAAGTTTCTCGCTTACTACTTTTCCGCTGTTCATGGAGTAAAACTACGGCTCTCGGTATGACGTTACAATTTATAATTTGAACACTACAAATTGTAGCGACAGGGCATCTTAGAGATAATATACACACATACAGAAATTGTATCACATTACCACACGTAGTTCATGAGATATGAGGACGTAAAGAGTAAGGTTAATGGAAAACCGCTCCATCAAGCGTCACGTTGTAATCTATTACTTCTTTACTACTAACATATTCGCAACAGATTTTACCGATTTTACCGACATATAGCACTTATACAAATCAATATATTCCTGCAAAATTTTACAATTGTACAACATATCTATACTAATAGTAAATCTCTAAATGTAGGCCTGTCGCTGTTCGCTTCAATCTTCAAAACTACTGGACGAATTTTCATGCGGTTTTCACAGAAAACATGAACGAAGATTGGTTGATTTCATCAAAATAGAATCACGAAGTGTTTTCACAGACCATCGTGTCTGTCTGTTCATCTATTACAAACCACTTCTCCAAAACTACTTCACGAATTCGCATATGAGGTTTTCACAGGTAACTTCAGCATACCTTGGGGCAACATGTAGACTTAGTTTCATAAAAATCGGATCACGGAAAGAACATCACAATTTAAAGACAACCGTCATGTCTATCTTTCACCTCCAAAACTAATCGACGAATTTTCAGGGGTTTTCCACAGGAAACGTGAGGGTATCTTGCAGTTGAAGAAACGTTTCATTTCACAGAAACGGATCAGAGAAAGTAAGATATCACAATTTAAACATTTCTCTGAAGCAATCGCATGTGTGTATTTGTAGAGCGTAATCTCCAAAAGTACTAAATGAACATTCATGGAATGTCACAGATAAATAGAGAATATCCTGGAGCAACATATTGGCTTCATTTCATCAAAATCAGATCAGGAAAATAAAAGATATCATAATTTGAAGTTTTAGGTGTATTTCATGCTTGGAAAGAATGGCATAATGTAGCAAAGAACTAATACATAACTCTGCGTGTGTTCGTGTAAAGTTCGGGGCAGCGATCTGATTATTACCGTTTGAAATTACGTCTTACTCTTTGACTTTTGAAATTTACCATATTTCTGAAAATCGTTTTCTTGGTTACTATGTTCTACAAAATATGATTCAACGCAATGAATATGAAACTGATGCAATCCTCGCCGTGTTTATTCCATATATTTACATACTGATATCACAGTCTAACGTATATGTACAGCTGCTATGAAAGTTTAAGCCTCACGCTTGGAGCGACAAAAGCGCATCTAACGGAAAGGGAGCCAACCGTAAGAATAATAATTGTTTTCAGTGATATTTCTACTTCTTTAATGAAATACTTATTATATTTCAGCTTTCCATGCCTCAGCCATTTGTCCAGAGATATGGTTGATCATGAAATAAATGTTTTAAATGACGAATGTAACTGATGTATGATGTAAGCTACATCATATTCATGAAGATATGTCTATTACTAACACGTTTCGCAAACGTATTAAAAAGAAACTACTGATACATTTTCATGCGGCTTTCACATAAAAATTGAGCTAAGTTTGTGGCAACATATAGGCATGATTTCATCAAAATCAAATCGTGGAAAAAGATACATCGCAATCTTAAGTGTTTTCAGAAACTGTCTGTTCACCTATTAGGAATACCCGATCTCATAAACTACTTCACGGATTTGCATAGAGCAACTTCTTGTCATATAAGTGGAATCAGGGAAATTGTTTTAGATGTAGGTTATGCTTGAAGTATGAATTGCGTAGTACAGCAAATAAGCGATAGAGGTGCCGCAGTGCACCAAAGAACTAATAAACACCACTGGTGCATAATAAGTATGGGGTAGTACAACAAGGAAGCGAACGTCTGGGACAGAATTAAGCAACCTTATCTCTGCGAATTGAACATAGTGTTACTGATTTCGCTTTGTGTATTAAATACTTAACGACATTTCTTTGCTTATTTGGCAGTTTACATCTTTTGTATCAAAAACTTTATGAAGATACATCGTTTCGGACTATGACGTTTACTTACTTTGCCATCTTTATGAAGGTACGTCGTTTCGGACAATGTCTTTTACTTAATTTGACATCTTGGCTAGGACAACGGAGTTTATTGACAAAGCGATCCAACAAGGATCCTATTTTTACTGACTGAGGTTTGGAACCCTAAAAAGCCATGATACTCACAGGCCCTCCTTCAACAACCGTTGCGAAGCACGGGTATATAAGCTAGTTGCACCATATAAAAACCATACCACTGCATGTCTGAATATAACGGTTCCGTAATACAGAAATATAGACCAAAGTGAAATTTACTTTAAAAGTATGTAATTCATTGCTTATCATTAATTCTGCATTGAATAGACCGTAGATTGTTTTATAGCAAAATAGCTGAACACCCGGCGTTGCACGGATATTTATTTATTTTGTCAACCCTTGAGTTAGTACTTCTCCAATCCCTTCTCTTTCTGTCCATCTCCTTTTTTTCGAAGAACATGTTATATTTAGCAGAGAATATGTAAGAAATAAGGCTGTCTTCCATAATGTTCAATGTAAGAAATAAGGCTGTCTTGCGTAATGTTCAAAATTTCACTCTATCCAAACAAAGAAAGATAGAAATCAAAATAGAAATTATATTCTCCATGGAATATAGACATATTAAATAACTGTACATACTATATTTTGTTCCACAATAATATTTATTTTGGTTGTGAACTTGTTTTCGGCTTCTTAGGCGATTTTCAGACAACTTAATACTGCAGATTATCCACATCACACCAACTGCTGAGCTTCGAGTACAAAGATTTTAGAAAGATAACTGTCAGTCATACACTATGTAGCCTTTAACTATTGTATAAACAGAGACGCCCAACAATTAAAAAAACTGTAACTAAGACATAACTATACATTAATTTTCAACAAATAGGTTGAAACGAACAATGGTTCAGTGAATACTAGTAAGTACAATTGTTTATTAAATTAACTTATATATACGAACAAAAGTAGGAGGGAACAGGCGAGTGAGGAAGAGATAAAAATGAAATGTTGGTGGGGAACAATTACATAAGTTTAGAGTATGTGAATATGGGATATGCTTGAATCTGAGGGAATTGTTCGAATGGAGTGGCCAACTTGTTCACCAGACTTAAACCCGATATATATATATATATATATTAAAAATTGATTGTAAGACTTTATATAGTAAAAGAAACTATTTTGAAAACTGAGTTAAAAATGTCCTCTCATAAAACAATCAATAAATTCTGGAGCCGCGTCAGCTGTTTTTCTTGAGATCCTTTTATATACAGGTCCACTATCGGTTTCTCGTCAATAGAGTCGCATCTTCAGGTGTTAAATTTTTTTCTCTCTTCATAATTCGTTACTGAGTCTCAACATTCTAGTTGCTTTCGTCCGTCAATTGGTTAAAAATTCAATATGGCCAAGTACATGGGTCCAAGTCCAAAATCAAATCGTTGTCTTTCAGGATTAAAAACATTGACGTTAAAATGTGGGACATGTAGTCTCGTGATTTTGACTATCGTATTGTCGATAAAACCCGTAGATCGCCAATGGAGTGAAGGTGGCCATTGTAAAAAATGAAACTGAAGGTCTTTAATTAGAAACATCAAGTTGTAGCAGACCTATGGAGGCGTAGAGGAGTGCACTACGAAATGGCGAAGTATACTATATAAAGTCTTACAATCAATTTTTTAATAAAAAATTGATTTTTAAAACAATTGCTAAATTCAGAAAAAAATGTATTTACTCAGTTGCGGATGCCCCAATAATAAAATAACTTGACCGATTGAGTATGTCTGGGTACCTTGGCAGACGCATTGCAGTCAGACCTTTCACAATAGTAGCAGAACTGGATACTGCAGTCATGGAAGAATGGCCAAGTATACGACAAGAGCAGATTTATAACCTCATACTGTCCATACCCCGCTGGTGTGCAACTGTACTGGCCGTCCAAGGTGATCACGCACCATATTAGAAGGCAACCAGAATAACTTTTTCACTATTATGGTAGCCTTTCGATGCCTTGCTCTAAGTAAACGCCATCTGAACTTCACCTAAAGAGTAGAGACAGCAAAATTTCCTACTGCATCACATACAAATTACATTTGTGACCAATGTCTGAAAAATTTTTGGTTGATACTTTACAATAATTGATACAATTATAAGCTTCATTTTACAAAGAGTCACACAAATTTCATTTTTCTTTCCTTGGCTTTTGCAAAATATAAGACGATCTCTTATTAATGAATTGTGTATGCTGTTTCTCGTTCAATTGACAATGTTGACAACCCCACAAGTCTTTGAGTTATTGTTGATCATAGATATGTTTTTCTGACTTTTAATTTCGAGAAGCTACGCTCACCACTGGCTACAGACACAGGAAGAGGAAGCAACACTCTTCGTGTTCTATCTAAATTAGGTACCATGTCTGTAAGTGCAATTTTACAAATGGAACGTTCTGCGACCCTGAGTTATTGGGCACTCTTCTAGTAATGGCTTGTATTTCATTGCAGAGATGAGTGGCATCAGTGTCTTTAGAGTCTTTGTGAGTTAGAGACTCTTCCAAATTAACACATTCTTCAAGAACAGTTTTGAGAGTTTTATTTTGTATATCATATATGTTGTACAGACAGCCAAATACACGACTTAAGTTATTAAATCTCTCGTCAATTGAATTTATTGCAGTAGCCAACATTGCAAAATAAAAATTAATTTTAAAATGATTTTACTCGTCACGAATAGGTTCATCTTCTGCTTCATAAGCAAACTGTATTTTCTTAGACGGACTGGTTCCATATCTGATGAAAATGCTGTGGTAATGTTGGTTGCTTCTTAAATTTCTCTTTCTTCTACCAGCATTTTTAAAATCCCATATCACTTCTATAACCATCAGGATAGTTTTTTTTTTCTAGCTGAGCATTTGTAGCAGCGTTAAGATAACTTTCTTTTGGTTGAAGAAGTCTGCTAGGTAAATTAACTTCGAAAAACATATTGTACCATGCAACAAGTGAAACAATAAACTTGAAGTTTGCTACTTTTTTAGCAATGGACTACATCTCAATTTGCGATTTATTTCCAGATGAACCAGTCAATGTTTGATCTTCATAAATATCCATGAGTGCATCATACACATCAGGTAGCTGATAACGAAAAGGCCGCAATGCTTCAATTATGCTCCCCATCTCACTGGTTTTAGCGTCAAAGCAGGCAGATGGCACAATAGGAGATCCCAAGGATATACTGAAGCAGAAAAATATAAATCGTTTGTGGTGAGATCATTAGCGGTGCCGTGAGAGCACCCCAGCTGACGTGATGGTCGGCACGCCAGCTATAATTAGTTGCAAACTGCTACTCGTCTATTCATTAAACGCTTGCTATCAAAATTCTGAAGAGTCAAAGAGAACGCATGTAACATTGCCTCTTGCCTGTTGCTCTATGTGTAGTATCCGGGAATTCATGGCTCCTGGAACCGCAGCGTAACAGCAAAGTAAACCGCACCGCGAGCGCACTAGGGTTCGTTGCGCACGACAAATTTGCCGCTGCCCCCCCCCCCCGCACCCCTCAAATTCGAGAGCCCTAGGCAATTGTCTAGTTTGCCTATATGGACGGGCCGGCCCTGGGTGAACCAAAAACGCGACGGGGAGGGGCGGCAAGCGAAAGGGTCGCGAGAAGGGGAAGGGGTACCAAAATTCGGTAACCCTGCAGGGGTGAGGGAGTTCCGCTATCATGTTTGTGCCCCGATAGTAGATCTGGCAGTGATTCTTGTCCCTAGTCTACCAAGGTGTTCTGTGTTTATTTTTTCTGAATGTTACTGTGCCGACCGCGGTGGCCGAGGAGACTGACGCGCTCCAGTCACGGTCTGCACGGCCACTACGATCGGGGGTTCGAATCCCCCCTCGGGCATGGATATTTGTGCCGTCCTAGTTCGTAAGTAGTTCGTAAGCATTTCATAAGTAGTTTGTAAGTTTAGGGACTGATGACCCCGTAGTTAAGTCCCATAAACTGTACAAACATTGGAACATTTGAATGTTACTGTATTTACATTTTAGCTGGCTATGTGGTCGTTGTTACCGTCTGCCGAGTAAGGTAAACTACTGTGTTTGTGAGACGGCTGGTGGTGGCGTGTTTGCAGGTCGCGTGGCGCCGCAGCGGAAGTCTTCCACGGGCAAGCCGGTGAACCCTGCGGAGAGGGACCCCCTGCAAAGGGTGTACCGCGAGATCGCCATCCTCAAGAAGCTCGACCACCCCAACGTCGTCAAACTGGTCGAGGTGCTCGACGACCCCATGGAAGACCACCTATATCTCGGTAAGTACCTCTCCCGAGCTGGGAAATGTAAGAGTATACCACAGCGTAACTGGTAACAACTCAGTACACAGTACTAGCCCAGTTAACAAAGGGATAAAAATGGGGAAGAATATTGTGAACAAGTGAAGTGCACTCAAAGTATTAATGACTTTCCTTCTTTATTATTACGAACTTGTCGGTGGTTAGCATCTGATAGATATGCAGTGGAACTGGATATACATCGCTCTGTCTATTACTTCTTGCATCTCTATGCCTATTACTTACCTTCCTCTTGTGACCTCATAGTCTGCATCAACATAGGAAGGCGGCCTCATGCGCACCCCCTCCCCTTCCATTCCCGCACTGACAGCCAACAATAACATTGTCTAGGCGAGTGGCTGACCTCGAGTTACGCAATGTTTCTCCTGCAGGCGCAACTGTTGGCACTCCTCCCCTCCACACTTCCCCTATCGCTCCGCCACTGCACGCGGTAGCGCCTTCCTACATGACGTCAACTATAGACTTCCTCCTCCTGCACCACCTCCTCTGCTTCTTCCGCCTCCTTCCCCGCCCCACCGAGCGAGATGGCGCAGTGGTAACACACTAGCCTTGCATTCGGGAGGACGATGGTTCAAATCCACCTCCGGCCATCCAGATTTCGGTTTTTCGTTATTTCCCTAAATCACTCCAGGCAAATACCGGGTTTCTTTGAAAGGGCACGGCCGAATTCCGTCTCTATCCTTACCCAAACAACCAGCGTAAGCTCCTTTTCTAACGACCACGCTGTCGACGGGACGTTAAACCCTAAGCTTCCTTCCTTCTTTCCTGCTCCGCTACCCCTGTCCATCCACCAATCTATATCCTAATCATTACCTCCCCCACTCTGTCAATCTCTTCCTGTCTCCTCTCTCTCTCTCTCTCTCTCTCTCTCTCTCTCTCTGTTCATGTCCTCCCTCCACTGGATATTAAAAATTGTATATATTCTCCAAATTTCGTAGTGATCGCTCAAACGGTGTCGAAGTCTGTTGTAATGTATCCACCACCCTGCACCTTATGAACTGTTATGTAGACAACGTTGTTCTTCTTGTTCTGAAGATCAAGTAATTTTATCGCAATCGATTCAACGATTTGAGAGGGTATAAAATATGAATCTAGCTGATAAAATTCTCTCGGGCTTCCAGCCGCATCAAGTGGTTTGATATCCACGAGCTTTCGGCCGAAATCTCCTTGGCTGGAAGCCCGAGAGAAATTTTATCAGCATGACTCGCCACGAAACTATGCATTCATACAATACGAATCTACTCTGAAAGTAGCGATGCCCATACATAATTACCAGTTTCGATTTTGTCTACTTTCCAGTTGTTGCTTTGAGTTTTCCCTTTTCCTCTATTAAGGCGAACAAAGAATAAATAAATAAAAATAAAATAAAATAAAAAATAGACTAATTGATCAAGCTATTTCCGAGATTTATCGAGACCTACTCACAACAATTGATTTTTATATAGAGAGATTTTTTGCCCTTCATTGTTTTCATTGGACCACTGTAGTCAACTGTACAAACAAGTTCTTAATATTCAGTAATATAATTTAAAAATGCAATGATTATACAAATATTTTTGTTCTATGAAGGGCATTTTTCTTTCCGCTCAATATATCTTCATTCTTTCAGATATTTTCTTTCTTTCTCCATCGGAGGTCATTCTTGCTGTAGTCCGTCACCTTTTCCTTGCTAGTTCCGTTTTCTGGAGCTCTCGCCAGCTGTCCAAATGACGAGATGCGTTTCTTCAGGTTCGTGGTCATAAGGGATTCTGTTTTTTGTTTACTGGTTCACTAGAATACATTCTCCAATGCCCATTTACTTTACATTGTTCACACATGTCGTAATTGTTCTTCTTTCTGTCTTTATTGCTCTTTTAATTTCTGATATTCTTCTTCTTGTGAGGCTTTCTTCAGCTGCCATTTAGGTTATTGAACAGTTTTATAACGTCTAAATTTTGCGGCTGTAAATAGGGTTGTGTTTCTAGTTAAGTAATTTGATGGTTCAGGTTTTTTTGAATTCTATTTCCCTTGTTGGTTTCTCATTTCGATTGTATGTTATTATTTCACCTAAACATATGTATCAGCCGCGGTGGAGTAGCCGAGCGGTCTAAAGCGTCTCGCTGCGGAGCGCGCGGTTGCTCGCCGTGGAGGTTCGAGTCCTCCTGGGGCATGGGTGTGTGTGTTGTCCTTAGTTTAGTTTACCTAAATTTAAGTAGTTTGTAAGCTACGGACTGATGACCACGCAGTTATATATATATATATATATATATATATATATATATATATATATATATATATATATATACACAATTTTTATTCCTTGTTCTCCTATTGTAATTTTGCCTGCAAGTGGTGGATCAGTTAGCGTAATATAGATTTTTTTAATGATATTCTGCAGCCCATTTTCTGTTCTACTTCTTCAAGTGATTTAATTTGTCTGGATTCTTGAAAAGCATTTTCTATGAGAGCAGGATCACCAGCAAATCCTTTGCACCCGAACTAAAATTACACAATCATCATCATCATCATCATCATTCACTAGATTTTCCAGTCTCTGGCCGGATCCGCTTGGAACATACCTCTCAATCGCTCCCTATCGTCCCACCGCTTTTCCTCTTACACTTTGTCCCATTCTTCTCTCTTCTACAGTCCTCCCTTTATTCCCATCATCCATCTATCTCTTGGTTTTCCTCTTGGTCTCCTACCTCCTATTTCCATCTCATCGGTTTTCTTTGGAATCCTGACACCTTCCATTCTCTTGACATGTCTATACCATGTATTGACTGCTCTGTGGTCTCTTGTAGATGTTGCTCCTTCACCATTCCCCTCACCGTCTCGTTTCTCAATCTATCCATTCTAGTTACACCTGTTGTGAATCTGTTATATTTCATCCCACATTCCCATATTCTCTTTATCTGCCATTCCTTATAAGCCACATTTCTGATGAATACGTAAGTATTGCAGCACAATACAGTTGTATATTAACTGCTCACTCATCTGGGGTACGTCTTTGCCCCACACCTGACTTCGTACACTTTGCAGGAATCTGTGGGCTTGCTTCCCTCTTTCACTGATCTTCATATCACTCCTCCCACTCTCTTCAGCCACACTTTGCAGATACTTAAAACTGCCCAGCCTCTTTACTATTTACCCTCCAAACTTTACATCTGCGGCTGCTCTTTCTTTATTCCTTGTTGTCACAATTGTTATCATTGAATTTCATTCCATACTCAGCCACCACCTCCTCCTATGCATTTACTCTCTTTGTACTTCACTATTACCACACACCATTATGTCATCTGCAAGCCCCATCGCTTTCATATCCTCTCCTATTCGTGTTGCAACCCCTGCCATTATTTTATCCATTACAGTGACGAATAGTAGAGGAGACAGAGCATTCCCTTGCTTCAGTCCATTCTTCTGCTCAAACCAGTTCGTCCTCTTTCCTTCTCCCTTCACACAGCTCACACTTCCTTGGTACATTCCCCTTATTCTCCAAGCAGTTTGCCTTCCGACTCCCCTTTTCTCCAGTGCTTCCTATATTTGCTTCTTTCCACACCATTATATATTCGCATTCGGAAGAGAAAGTTGGTGAAAGAAATTTAGCAAATAGATCTCGTCGCAACGAATAACGCCTTTCTTACTTACACATATATTGTTGCGTAACGGTAAAGAATATGTGTACTAATTTTGGTTGAAATTGGTCCAGTACTTCAAGAGAAGTACAACATTGTCCCATGATTGGAAGTTTTTCGAGAATTTAATGTTTATATGTCGTCATATCTCGTGAATTATGAATCAAAGTAGTTCTTACTACGACAGCAATTGTTGTATGATGGTAACAAAAATGTGTACCAAGTTTGGTTTAAATCGATCTAGTAGTTTAGGAGGAGATGTCGAACGTACAACCGTGCGAGAATGGCCGTGCGCTCTAAGGTGCCTTGCTGCGAAGTAAGCGGCTGCTCCCCGTCGGAGGTACGAGTCCTCCTTCGGAGATGCGTGTATGGGTTATTCTTAGCGTAAGTTAGTTTAAGTAGTTTGTAAGTCTAGCGTCTGATCATCACTGCAGTTTCGTCCCTTAGGTATACAAACATTTGAACATTCTTTCGAACATACGAGCATCGATTTCACAATCTGTGTGATGCAAGAATTACGTTTCAGGATTGCAGTACATTTATATACAGTATACTGCAGTTAATAATCTGTAGCATATGATTTAGTCTAAATCTTTTTGAGCAGCCTTGCCAAATGTTCAAATGTTTGTAAATCTATGGGACTCAACTGCTTGGTTATTAGTCCCTAGCTTACACACTACTTAACCTAAGGTAAACTAAACTAAGGACAACACGAACACCCATGCCTGAGGGGGGAATCAAACCCCCGATGGCGGACGGCGGACGGCCACCGCAACCGGCGCTCCAGTATGCGCGGCTAATCCACCGCGGCACAGCCTTGTCCCGTCATACTTTCATTAGAAGGACGTGACCCGATGTTGTCTTACAACATTGTTCAACAAATCGTAGGCCAGCCTAGAAGAACAAATATACTGTTATTTCTGTATTTTCCGACACACAGTGTGGTTTTGAAAGACACGTTTTTAATATAGGCTTACCTCTAGTGCTCCAAAACAATCGTCAGGTGTAATACCAAATACCGCAACAGACAGACTTGTAACAAAAATTGACAATCATAACACAATATTTTGATGACTTTTTATATAACCATAACATTTGTCACTAATTTTCGCGTGGAATTACATCATAATCACAAAGGAATACAAGAATATTTAATTTTACCATCAATACAAACTATTTCACTAAATGATGTGGTTTTACAATAAATACAACTTTTTACTAGTCCGCATAGGTGAGACCTAAGATTTACCAACGCCTCTTTGTAAAAGTTGGAAATGTATGCACATAACTGGAAATTTCAGACTTATTTCATAACCCGATGGTAAATGTTAGGTTTTGTCGGTAAATTCTGGGATTTACAAATGTACTTACTTTCACAGTAACATATAAATACTTTTGATCCAAATGACCTGTTTGAGTACAATGAATCATATATATATATATATATATATATATATATATATATATATATATATATATATATTATTTCTCGTCGATGCTTTTTGTGGGTACGCCATATCTCCCGTATTACTTATCCAACATTAATGATTGAGGTATCATTTTCAAGGTTTCCTTCTCCATTAATGACGAAAAATACACAGGTAAAGTTATTGTTTTCACACAAAAAATATTTTGAAAAAAAAATTGTACTGTTTTACAGTCTTAAGTTGATACCCGACGAATGATCAAATGTTCAAATGTTTGTAAAGCTTATAGGACTTAATTGTGGTGTAATCAGTCCCTAAACTTACAAACTTCTTATGAACTAACTTATACGAAAGACAACACAAACATCCATGCCCGAGGGAGGATTCGGACATCCGACGCGGGAGGCCACGCGGGCCACAACGGGACGCTCGAGACCGCTCGGGTACTTCCGCGCGGCCCCAGCGAACGATCGTAAGTGGGACATGTGTTTACTGTTGTTCCCATCAGCCACCACGCCGAGTATCAACTTAGTGTGCGCGGCTGATATCAAAGCCATGTAGAAGGTGTCATCTATTGACAATCTGTTTAACTAACATTAACGACGTCGACTGCTCTTGCAGTTATTTATGTTTATGTAAGCCAAATACCTTCTTTGATGTAAGCATAGTTTATCTCAAGATTTCGGTTACACACGCCGATGTTAACGAAAAATACACAAATAATGTAATGGAACTAACAGGCAAGAAAGCTGTTGCAGTTGTTTAGATTCTTTACTCAAGAGATTTATGTTTCGCACTTCTATGCACAACAACTATTGGAATTGAACACTTCGTTCAAGCAAGCGTTTTGTACTGCCGGAATGAACTTAATTTTGTAAAATTAATAAGTTTTCAAAAAATAAAATAATCCTGAAAAAGTCAATTTTTTATGTTTCACAATTAATCAAATTGTATTTAATTATATAAATTTTCTTACATTGAGACTAATATTTGTTACTACTATTCAAAGTTTATTATCTTTTATACATACGTACTTGCATCTCCCTCTTCTCTATTAATATCTTACCTATCTGTGATCAGGATAGAGTGCGAATTATTTGCACGGGTCAACTAGTCATATTTATTAGGACAGTAACAACAACAGTAATTAGGTGGCGAATGTGCTTCTTGTTTTTCACGGTAGGTAGAATGCTAAAGAATTCGAGACAAATTTGCCAAACAACGCGTCCGTGGAAGTTCGTGGCTCTTTAGAGCCAAAGTTGTTTACTGCTGTCACAGAGAGCGGCAGAAAGGTCGTAACAAGTTGTCAGCTCCCGATGGAATTAAGGTTTCGCCTTTATGAGCCATTCTGGAACATTTCGATGCAGCTGTTGCGTGAGATAATGCCCAAACTTTCAGTATGTAATTAAACTTTTTTTACGGAATTCAAGAATGCTTTCAGCGTACTAACGAAAATTCAACTACCCTGGAACTTTTCCTTAATACTGCCGGTACTCGTACTATAGATTAGAGCCATAAATAACGTTTGACGTTGCTTGCTCAAGTCCTAAATCGAGCTCTTGTGTAGGCGTGTGTGCGCGTGAGACGCACTCGGATCATCTTCCGTTGTTGCTTCATTGCCAACGCATACTACACTGATGAAAACAATTAGGGGATCATTTGAGATTCTAGGTTCTGAAGTATTGTCATCGGCAGAATGAACTAAAATGGTTAGACGTCTTTTTGTGGCTTTTACATAGTTGAAACAACAACATTACGATAACCAAGATAATTGTAATAACAGAAAGTTGCTGCAGAAGAGAGTGAAGTTGAGTTTACCGGTCGAATTACACAAGCAATTGAGTTCAGGTAGTGAAGGCAGCAGGTAGCGCAATGCAACAACAACGTGTCTTACCCGAAGCTATGGCAGTGAGAGCCATAGGAACGTTGGATAGACACAGAGGAGGGTGACTGAAGGTATTGCAGTGTTGCAAAGTGTAATTTCCAGGACATTCACGCAGTGTCTAACCGTTAAGAGAAGGCAATGCCAAGGACGTCTACGGTTAACCCTTTAATGCAAAAAATAGATAATATTGAAAAAAAAAACCGTAAAATTATCATGCACTAGTGTTGTTGTTGTTGTGGTCCTCAGTCCGTAGACTGGTTTGATGAAGCTCTCCACCTTACTCTGTCCTGAGCAAGCCTCTTCATCTCCTCATAAGGACGACGACCTACATCCTTTTGAATCTATTCATCTCTTGGTCTCACTCTGCGGTTTCTACTTCAAACGCTTCCCTCAAAGCTAAATTCAAGATTCCTTGAAGTCTAAGAATGTTTCCTACCAATCGATCCCTTCTTTTAGTCAAGGTATGCCAGAAATTCCTTTTCTCCCCAATTGTGTTCAGTACCTCCTCATTAGTTGCACGACCAACCCACCTAATCTTCAGCATTCATCTGTAGCACCACATGTCAATAGCCTTTACCCTCTTCCTGTCGGCGCGCGGGAGTAGCCGAGCGGTCTGGAGCGCCAAGTTGCGGATCGCGCGGCCTCCCGCGTCGGAGGTTCGAATCCTCCCTCGGGCATGGATGTTTGTGTTGTCTTTAGTATAGGCTAGTTCATAAGTAGTTTGTAAGTTTAGGGACTGATGACCCCGCAGTTAAGTCCCATAATCTTTACACATATTTGAACATTTTATCTCTTCCTGTCCGCACTGTTTATCGTCCAAGTTTCACTCCCGTACAAGGCAACACACCACGCAAATGCCTTCAAGAAAGGATTTCCTTAGGCTTAAATCAATATTCGATGTTATCAAATTTCTATTAGCAACAAAAAGTTGATAGTTGGTCAGCTATATAGTGCTTCCATGATGTACCCGATGTAGTAAATGTTACTGTTATGCCTCTCGTCTTTCCAGAAAGTAACTCATAATGCAACAGTAGTATGTGATTGACTACTTTTCAGTTCCAAAGGAGAAATACTAATGTAAAAAAAACGCACATGTTAGGAGTAACTCGATACAGCTAACTGTTGAAACGATTTAGTAGCACTCTGCAATTTATAATTTCTAGAGCAAGCTACTAGCATTTTTAGCACTACGTATACAAATGAATTTATGGTAAAATGTTAATCAGTTTCTGAGATAAAGGCAAAAATAAGGTATATAGCTGATCAGCCACACTCTGCATTAAAGGGTTAACATCAGCAAGAGATGGCCGTTGTTTCCTGTTAACAGCCCGTCGAGACAGGACGCTGAATGCAAATCACCTGAAACGCACCCTCCAGGCAGCAACAGGACGAACAATATCAACAAAAACAGTCCGAAATCCCCTTCAGGAATGTGGCCTCTACGCACAGAGGCCTATGGTGTGTCCCCTCCCCCCTTTACAACCACGCCGTTTATCCCGCAGAAATTGGGCGGAGAAACATCAGCATTTGAGTCGTAACAAATGGCGCCGGGTTCTGTTCACGGATGAGTTAAGATTTTGTGTTCAGTGGGAAAATAATCGTTGGGTCATCTGGAAAGAACGTGAAACTAAGAACAGTGCTGCTTATGCACGGGAAACTTCACCATATCATTATGTACGAAACAGGTTACCGTCAGCCTTATGTTTTATAGAAACATTTATTTCTTGGCTGCCATTTTCGGCATTACATTATGCCATCTTCAGACCCCTATATCGGAGCATAATGTAATGCTGGTAGCCAAGAAATAAATGTTTCTATAAAACCTGTTTCCTTCATAATCTTGACCAGGCGCATTCCCATCTCCACCATCGATGATGGATTCAATATCACCATGGTACATGGTAGTGGACAAATGGTGTGGGCAGGAGTCAGTATTGGCTGATGTACGTACGCCTTTGTCTTATCAGAACGGTGTTTTGACGGTTCAGAAGTATAGAGACGAGACCTTCTGTTGTGCCCCACGCTGGTGCCGTAACAGATCGGTTCCTTCTGGTGGACGATAACGCTCGCTCACACAGTACTGCACTGGTGGACAACATGCTTGAAGCTGAGGGAATTCCCCCCCCCCTTGCGGGTTCGGGGATAAGAATAGGTCCGCGGTATAACTGCCTGTCGTAAGAGGCGACTAAAAGGAGTCCTTATACGTTTCGGCCATATATCACCTATGTGGGTTTGACCTTCCATTTGTCAAAATTTTCCTGAAGAGCGAACCATTTGGGGAAGGACAACTTACGTGGTGCAATGAGTATTTATTGTTCAGTTCCATCTTATGCACCCATTATGGAACGGCATCATGGCTGCGGCTTATATGTAACTGTCGGGTAGATTATTTCATCTCAGCGCAAGCCATGTTCGTTGTGCACTGACACCCTTGCACCCCAGTCATAATGGTTTACACTGCGCCAGAAAGCCAGCACGGAGCCAGCCCATTGTGGTGGGGTCGCCATGTACCCTCTTGGCTGTAGCCCCCTGACAACACAGGGATCGCTCTACCGATGCCAGAGCTGAATACTTCTCATGCAAGCCAAGGAGTAGATGCTTGTCTCTGTGGGGCATCAGGACTCCCGGCAACGGTCATCCCGCCAGGTGACGTTGCTGTAGCTTTGTGGCGCCCATGAGGAGAGCCCCTGGTCGGAGTGGGTGGCATCGGGGCGGATCACCCGCAATGAAGAGACAAAAATCGGGTGACGTTGGCGGGAAAGTTTAATGCTTCTATGTACGACCCCCAAACGTTCCCCTCCCTGACCGCACCTTGGCAGGGACGTCCGGCCCCAAAACACGATGAAGATTATGCTCCTACATATCTCGTGTGCAGCAGGACTGATCGGGACTCATTTTCAGCGACCATCTGGAGGACAGGTTTGAGGAAGTGGACTCACTATCTAAAATGCGCAACGGTTCTGTTCTCATCCACACAGCATTCCCTGCCCAGTCACGGGCACTACTCGCTTGTAACAAGCTGGGTGACATTGCGGTGACCATTACTCCCCACAAGTCCCTGAATATGGTTCAGGGTGTAATTTTCCATAGGGATTTGTTGCTCCAGACGGACGACGAGCTACGGACGAGTCTTCTCCACTTCCATCTCCCTATCGAGTCCGTGCACATACACCCCCGTGGTGCTTGCCAAGGCCGTCTACACAGCTGGACTTGGCCCATGGGCCCAGAGACTCAGTTCCACTGGAGGCGCTCCACCGTCAGTTCTCGGCTGTCGTAGCAGAGTTCCCTGGGTATGACCTGCTGTACACCGATGGTTCTCTGGTTGATGGCCACGTGGGATATGCTTATCTCCATGGTGACCGTGTGGAACAGCACTCTCTGCCGAATGGCTGCAGTGTTTACACTGCAGAGCTGGTGGCCATTCACAGAGCTCTCGTGCATATTCGGTCCTGCTCAGGTGTTTCTTATTTGCAGCGACTCCCTGAGCAGCCTTAAAGCGCTGGACCAGTGTTACCCGCGGTCTCCCTTGGTGTTGGCCATACAGGAGACGCTACGTGCCATTGAGCTGTCAGGGTGATCACTGACGTTCATCTGGTCTCCGGGCCATGCGGGTATCCTGGGCAATGAACGTGTTGACCGGCTTGCCAAGCAGGCTGTCGGTGCATCCACTCTCGAGATTGGCCTCCCGGCCTTGGATCTCCGTTCATTGTTACGCCAACGGGTACGTCGGCTTTGGGATGCTGAGTGGCATAGCCTGAGCACGCCCTACAAGCTCCGCTTGGTCAAGGAAACTACGGCCACATGGCGTTCCTCAATGCCTGGTTCACGACGGGACTCAGCAGCTTTGTGTCGCCTCCGCATTGGGCACATGTGGCTCACCCATGAACATCTCCTTCTTGGTGAGGAGCCGCCCCAATGTCAGTGTGGCTCCCATCTGACAATAGTCCACATTCTGTTGGACTGCTCTATTTCAGCCCATTGCAGCGGAATTTTAACCTTCCTGACGTTTTATCAGCTGTTTTAGGTGACGATGCTACAATGGCAGATTCCGTTTTACGTTTTATTCGAGCAGGTTTTTTTTTTATCATTCTAACTGAAGATTTCTTTGTGTTGCCGAGTGGTTGACTTTTCCGTTTTTATTCTTATGGTCGGTCAACAACAGACATCGGCTTCTTCGTTGTAAGATGTATTTGTGTGATCGTCTCTTTTCGTTTTGTATCTTGTCGTTTTTGATGATGTTCTATGGACTCAGTGGGACTCCTCTCCCACTTTGCAACCTTAAACTCTGGGCGTATTCTTTCACGTCCTGGATTTTACTCTTGACGCTTAGAGATGGAATGGGCGACCGTTGTAGTTTTGTCCCCCTTAAACAACCAATCGCCGGCCGCGGTGGCCGAGGAGACTGAGGCGCTCCAGTCACGGTCTGCACGGCCACTACGGTCGGGGGTTCGAATCCCCCCTCGGGCATGGATATTTGTGCCGTCCTAGTTCGTAAGTAGTTCATAAGTAGTTTGTAAGTTTAGGGACTGATGACCCCGTAGTTAAGTCCCATAGACTATACAAACATTTGAACATTTTGAAACAACCAAACAACAACAGCTGAGGGAATTGAACGAATGCAGCGGCCAGCTTGTTCACCGCACTTAAAATCCCTATTGAGCATGTCTGGCATGCACTTGGTAGACACATTGCAGTCACACAAGCAGTTCTCACTTCGGTTGCACTCATGAAAGAATGGCCAAATATTCCTCATACCTAAGGACGCCTCCAGTCATATACAAATTCCCATGAACACTAAAACACAGTAAGTAACTGATTACATTGTTAAGTGACTGTAACAAAATATATCTGTTACAATGAAAAGACGAGCTGCGTTCGAGTCGCGTAACACTGCAAGCAGCACCTCCATCTAACCTTACGCATGCGCAAATGCTGCTCTCCCCCACCCCTTTTCAGTTAAATATTTTGTTACAACGAAGAGTATAAATGTCATTTACCCTCAAAATAGCGACACATTTGCCATAAAGTCCAAAGTATATGTGGCAAATATTAATACAAAAGTCATTGTTCCCGTACTTGTTAAAAAGATTAGGTTTAAACGAATTTGCCTGCAGTCAGTCTCGAATCCACTACCTTTGACGGCGCGGCGCGATGCCGCTAACCACACGGCTATTATTCATGACGGGATCTTTTGAAGGTTTTTACAGTTGATGCGTCTTTAAAGTTATAAGTTTTTTACCAAATATGACGTGTTTTTGATCAAGCTTCAATGAGCCATAAACAAATACGAAGGGCGGTTGTTGCCTTCATGGAGGCTTTGCCGATGCTCAAGGCGAGGTGCTCATTAGCTCCATTGTCTTCCCTTTGGGACTATTAGTGCGTAACCGCCAGAGCTCGAGTAGCCAGGAGCTGGCGTCTCTACCAGCTCCAACGCCAATGTTAAATGCGGCGTTTCCCCTCGCCCCTCCCCGCCGCAGGAGCACCCACATGCTGCCTCCAAGGGGTTCAGAAGAAAATTTGAACCTCAGTCGCGCATGCGCATTGCAACGCTGCGGCCACTGCCGCGCTAGGCTCGTATGCGTGTTGTCTTCGCGACGTAAACCGTTTCTCATGCGACAAAAATAATTTGAATGTGCTTACAAAATGATCTTATAGAGGAACGAAGAATCATAGTTTAAAAACACTTTTTATTTCATTTTATTTATTTATTTACTTTTTTTCACTACGTTTTTCTTCGGGGGTTCCTGAACCAGTGAACACACAGGATGCGCCGCCACTGTGTATGTCTCATGAACTGTGTGTTGCACATGATCTTTACACTTACGGGGCCGTTCTCAGGTTTGAAGGTCAAAAATCATTGTAATTTGAAACTCTTCTGTTGGTCCGTGTTTGCGTTACAAATGTGGGTTTTGTGGAACCGCTTGATGCAAAACACTTGTTATATTTATACTCAAACTAGTTTCGGCGGAAAACCCGCCATCCTCAGTGGGTTTTTGTATTTAATCTCAAAGAATGCAAAAATATATTCACAAAATTGTAAAACATATTGTAGTATAAAGTACATATACTTGTTTTTCGTTGTATCACTATATGAACATTCATTTCCGTACCTTTCATCATTAGGCTGTTTTGCACTTCCACACTGCTTTTTGCCTTTTGTACGGCTTCGGCCTACAGCATGTCAACTGCAACAGTGTGAGCGGCTGCTATTGTTAAAAGTTATTACTGTGAAAAGCTTATTTCAGCGTGTTTATGCCTCAGTTTTATTTATTTATTTATTTTTATTTTTAGCGGTTATTGCATTTTGTAAGGGTATCGATATTAGGCTGTGTCGATATGAAATCTTTCTCACGTTCGTTGGTCGATCCTCTGAATGGGCTTAACGGAACGTACTCGCGTCACAAGGAAACATATTCCGCCTCTGACAATTGTCTGAAATTTACAGCATTTTTGCGTGGGTCGCGATTCGCGAGATGTCGTATATCACGAGATTATTTCTGTATCTGTGGCGCGAGTTTCGATAGTTGGTTTTGATATCGTGTGTGTGATTTCTTTCCTTAAAAGTTTACGTATGCAAAATTTCATGAAGATTGGAACGAAATTGTAGATTTGTATGCAATACGTACGCACAAGCAAACAAACGGACAATCTGATCAATATATAAAGTAGATGTTTAAGTGTTGGACACCTGTCTAGGTGTTGGAAATAATTAGGTCAATCCTTTGCACTACTCAGTTCCTTGCTCCTTAACTCCATCCGCCGTGATTTCTATCTTCCCCACTTCTCTCACTATATGCATAAATGTAAATGTATGCCGCGGCGGAGTGGCCGAGCGCATTGAGGCGCTATGCTCCGATGCGCGAGGCCGTTCCCCCTAAAGGGTTAGAATCCCCCCGTCGGGCATGGATGTTTGTGCTATCTTTATAAGTTAGTTTATAAGTAGTTTGTATGTTTAGGAACTGATATTATTGTTGTTGTGGCCTTCAGTCCGCAGACTGGTTTGATGCAACTCTCCATGCTACCCTGCATGTAAAAGTCTCTTCATCTGAGAATAAGATTGCCAACCTACATCCTTTTGAATCTGCTTGCTATATTCGTCCCTCGGTCTCCCTCTACGATTTTTACCCCACACACTTCCTACTAATGCTAAATGGATTACTCCTTGATGCCTCGGAACGTGTTCCACCAACGTATACTTTCTCTTACAAGGAAAGTACATGGGCTCGAACAACCATATCTGTATAAACGTTTGGTTACAGGATCTCTACGTACACCTCAATGTGCTGGTGGGTGTCGTTTTTTCTGCAAAGCTCTGCAACCATGCTCTAGATAGCACTGTACAAATTCAAATTTCAAGTGTTTGTTAAACTTATGGGACTTAACTACGGGGTCATCAGTCCCTAAACTTACAAACTACTTATCAACTAACTAAGACTAAGGACGGCACAAATATCCATGCCCGAGGGGGATTCGAACCCTCCGACCCTAGTGGCCGTGCAGACCGTGACTGGAGCACCTCAGTCCCCTCGGCCACCGCGGCCGGCTAGATAGCACTGGAGATGTAATTATAGACGCCATACGTAATGCAGATATCTTAACTATAACTTATGTAATAATCATCGTACATGTTCTCTAGCGAATTGTCATCAAAAGCCGTGATGATAGTTGCAACTTTAACCTTCTTCCCGAAAGACTGTTGGTATTCGCTGCCACTGCTTCCATCGCCTCTTCCCGCACTTACCGTAGCACTACGCTTGCAATGAGTTGTTCAACATTATCATCCCTATTATCATTACTATGAGTTTGTAACAAGAGTATCTAACTTATGATCATATTTCTGTACCATAACAGATACGAGAAAGCATGCAAATGATTCATCTTCTACACTAATACCATTTTCACGAATAAGGGTTCTTCGTAACTTCATCTCGACAAATCGCAATACATTAGCAGGATTGATTAGCAATCGCCGCCCCATCTGACGCTGCACCACACAACCATCACAAAACGCAACTTCTGAGGCACACTGCACCGTCCCTACTGGCGAACCGACAGGTCAAAGTGCAAAGTGGCATGGCACACGCAAAGGCCTCTAACGGACGACTGCAGAGTTTCGCAGATGCGGGTGTATCACTAGTGCAATAAGGGATATTTACATTATCTCTCATACGATTTTGGTGTATATGTGTTTGTTCGAGCCCAAGTACTTTCCTTGTTAGTAACGATATGCCAGAAACACTTTTTCTTCCCCAATTCGGTTAAACACCTCCTCATTAGTTACCTGACCTACCGATCTAATTTTCGTCTGTAGCACCACATTTCAAAAGCTTCAATCATCTTTTTGTCCACTTTGCACTCCCATACAATGCGACATGCTCTCCAGACAAATGCTTTCAGAAAGGACTTCCTAACATTTAAATTAATGTTGGGCTGATGATCCCGCAGTTAAGTCCCATAAGCTTAAAACATATTTGAACTTTTTTTTCTTTTTGTAAATGTATGTAAAACTCGTATGGACAGTGTGTTCTCTTGTCGCAGTGTTCGAGCTTCTGGAGCGTGGCGAGGTGCTGCCAGTGCCCACGGACAAGCCTCTCAGCGAGGCGGAGGCGTGGCGCTGCTTCCGAGACGTCGTGCTCGGCGTCGAATACCGTGAGTACTTCTCCTAACGCCTAAGGCTCGATACCTTCTCGTTTAGCGCAGTCAAGGCGCTGCGTGTTACTCACCGTAAAAGTTTGCCGTATTGGAGCCGCGGTGGAGTAGCCGAGCGGCCGACGGGCTCCGTGGCTCAGCGCGCCTGGTCAGAGGGTTCAACGCCCCGTGTAATGAAAAACCTGAGCCAAATACTCGAAGAAGAACAACGACGAGGCAACACGATCGTCGACCGCAATAAACATAACAGCCCACAGAGCAGAAAATAAAATAAAGCGGTCTAAGGTGCTTCTATCTATATAAATGATCTGATGGACAGAGTAAGTTGTAACTTGCGGCTGTTTGCTGATGATTCTGTGTGTATGGGAGGGTGTCGTCTTTAACTGAGTGTAATAGCATAGAGGATGACTTAGGCCAAATTTCTAGTTGGTGCGAAGAATGTCAGCTAGCTCTCAATGTAGAAAAATGTAAGGTGATGCGCGCGAGTAGGAAAAACTATCCCATAATGTTCGATTACAGCATTAGTAGTGAGCTTCTTGATGCTGTCGCGTCGTTCAAATATCTAGGCTTAACATTGCAGAGCGATATGAAATTGAACGAGCATGTAAGGACAGTTGTGAGTAAGGCGGACAGCCGACTTTGGTTTATTGGGAGTGTGGTGTCGCACAAGTACAAAGTGCGCGCCACCTACTTTCGCCGCGCGCCGCCATGCACGCACGGCGCGGCGTTCTTACGACGACAGCCACGAGCGCCCTCTGCGACAACTCCGCTCGTGGCCACCACTGAACGACATCGTTCACTGGGGACTGAGTTAGGAACCAGTAAAGACTTCGGAATCCGATAGGCACCAGTGAAGACTTGGCTATCAGTTAGGCACTAGGCAGTACTCTAGCTCAACTATGTATCAACATTCTGCAGTACTATGTAAAAGTTAAGTATTGTATAAATTCTGTGCAATATATATCTCGTTCTAATTTACTCTAGTGTTTCTAGTTTCTGGCTGCTCCTCTCCGTACCTGCACCAGCGTGCTATCTTTATTCCTGTGTCGGTCTCATTCCACTCGGCCACCGACACCTACGAAGGAAACGAGACACAAAAGCGGCGACGAGGCTGGGACACAAAAGTGGCGACGAGGATGGGATACAAAAGGGAGAATTTTGGGAAGATGTACTTCACCAGTAAATGAGACCGCGTATAAAACGCTTGTACGACCACGTCTTGAGTATTGCTCAAGTGTTTGGGACCCGCAGCAGATCAGTTTAAAGGAAGACATAGAAGCAGTTCAGAGGCGAGCAGCTAGGTTTGTTACTGGTAGGTTCGACCAGTGCGCGAGTGTCACGGAAATGCTTCGGCAACTCAATTGGGGATCGCTGGAGGAAAGACAACGTTCTTTTCATGAATTTCTGTTGAGGAAATTTAGAGGGTCGGAATTTGAAACTGAGTGTAGTACGATCTTGGTGCCGTATACGTACATTTCGCATAGTGATCACAAAGACAAGATAAGAGAAATTAGGGCTCGTACAGAGGCATCCTATTTCGGAGTGCAATATGAAATGAAATGCCTAGTAGTGGTGCAGTGCACCCTCCACCACGCACCTTACGGTGGATTGCGGAGTATGCATGTAGATGTAGATGCTTCGCTGCAGAGCGCGCCGTTGCACGCCGTCGGAGGATTGAGTCCTCCCTGAGGTGTGTGTGTGTGTGTGTGTGTGTGTGTGTGTGTGTGTGTGTGTTTGTGTTTGTGTTTGTGTGTGTGTGTGTTTTGTCCTTAGTTTAAGTAGTTTGTAAGCAGTTAAGTCCCATAGATTTACAAACATTCGAACATTTTTTTTGTCACATTGGAGGAGGGGAGGGGGAAAGCGATCCATTCAATCACTCTATTATAGAAACCATTCAAGATCGCTTCTATTTAGATGACCGGTTTTGGCATATTAAACTGCAATCTAATATATAAAAATTAACTTTATTTGTTTTTTTTTTTTGTTTTTTTTTTTTTTGTTCGTGTTTTATGCAAGGCCATGACGAATATCCGATTGCGATAAAATTTCTTCAACTCATAGCTTGAACTCGCGCGAAGATTATAGGCAGATATATACATGGCATAGTAAAATTAACTTCGTATGATACATGGAGGAGGGTGTTTTACAATTAGTGAATTGATTTCTTACGTACTCGCGTTGAAATGGCTGGAATTTGGAACAGAGGTAACTTATACCTAGCTTATACCTGTTTAATATATGGGCTACCGAGCGAGGTGGCGTAGTGGTAAGACACTGAACTCGCATTCGGGAGGACGGTGGTTCAAATCCACCTCCGGCCATCCAGATTTAGGTTTTCCGTGATTTTCCTAAATCACTTTAAGCAAATGCCGGGATGGTTCCTTTGAAAGAGCACGGCCGAATTTCCTCCCCTAATCCTTCCCCATAAATTCAAGCGCATGATCCGTCTCTAATGTCCACGCTGTCGACGGGATGTTAAACTCTAAGCTTCCTTCCTATATGAGCTACATTTCGTAAGCCACCATATGGTGCGTGGCGGAAGATGCCTTACAATGGGTTAATACGTTTGTTTCTCTTCACGCCTGAACTGAATTGAATGAAATGCGGAATGAAAATAGCTTCCAAGTGAAATTAATATGTGGGCTACCTTTCGTAAGCTTCCGTAGGTGCATGGCGGAGGGTACGTTACAACAAATATCTAAATTGTTTGACTGCTCACCACGAAAGTCAGCATGAAGGAGACTTATAATTTGCAAGCTAGTAAATTTAGCATGACGGAGGGTATCGTGCGACTTTGACACCGTTTGACCAGTCGCCATTAAACTTGGCGCTTATGTTTTTTGTACATAGGAGGGAGACGAGCAGCTGAAGGAGGGGATGTACAGAGAGAGGGACAGGGGGAGAGATGGGAGAAGTAGATGGAAGGGAAAAGAGGAGATGAACTTATGAAAGATTGGAAACATCATACATACTTCCAGAAAAAAACTTTCACTCTGTAACGGAGTGTACGCTGATATGAAACTTACTGGCAGATTAAAATTGTGTGCCGGAACGGGGACTCGAACCAGGGACCTTCGCCTTCTGCGGGTAAGCGCTCAACCGACCGAGCTATCCTGACACGACTCACGATGCCGCCTCACAACTGTACATTCGCCAGTACCTCGCCTCCTACTTCCCAAACAGAAGTTCTTCTGCGTACCTTGCAAGACTAGCACTCCTGGAAGAAAGGATAGGGTGGAGTTTCATCCTGGAAACATCCCTTAGGCTGTGGCTAAGCCATGTCTCCATCAAATTCTTTCTTCCAGGAGTGCTAGTCTTGCAAGGTACGTAGGAGAACTTGGAAAGTAGGAGGTTAGATACTGGCGGGAGTACAGTTGTGAGGATGGACCGTGAGTCGTGCCGGGATAGCTCAGTGGTAGAGCTTTTGCCCGCGAAAGGCAAAGCTCCCAATTCGAGTCCCGGTTCCGGCACACAATTTTAATCTGCCAGGAAGATTCATCGTATATACTTGTTGGTTTGTCGTATTTTATGTGCTGCCATAATGTTCATCTGACTGCGATAAAACTTCAACTTACTTCTTGCTTATTGTATTGGTGTGGTGTCTGATCTTTCGCATATCTCAGAGAGAACAGTCATCACACCAATATAATAAGTATTCACACGCGAAGACGCCGTTAACTTCAATTACTTCACCGCAGATGCGGTCATACGTTCGACCTCGCACGGGAATCCGTAATGGCGAGTGTAAGAGGGCATGGACGATAGGGGCGCTACAGCCATAGTGTGCGACTTGTGGGAATTTGAGACGGACGGGAGGCGAGCACGGGTAATCCAAGTAGTTAAGGCGACCGCTGGCTCGAGTCGTGAAACCCGGGTTCGATACCCTACCCGGCTCTCATTTTCACATGTCGCCATTGTTTTACTGCTTTCTCTTACGCGAAGGTTCTGGACGTAGTACAATTAACTTACAGTAGGTGGCGCGCGTGTCATACCGGCAAACTTATTTGAAGGCTCATTTGCACAATTATTTCTTATGCTGCAGCAACGCGCCCTGTACCAGCTACTCGCAAATAAAAACTAAAAGAAAAAAAAATTCTTTTCTCCAATATTTTGTTGGCTTGTAATAATACAAATAAAATATCAAAAGCCTCATGCTTTAATGTGACTTGGTCAAAGTTAAAACTATTTTTTGTAACTTACTGTGGCCACAGCACATTAAAGTATGGGCATTTGGTATTTTATTTATATTCTGACAAGCCAACAATAATGTTGGTGTTTAAGTGTGTTTTTTTAATTTCAAATGTTTGTAAATATAAGGGACTCAACTGCTCCGGTTATCAGTACTTAGACTTAAAAACTACTTAAAATAAATTATGCTAACGAAAAACCGTCTACAAACCACATCCAGGCTGGCCGGCATTCCGACCCCTTCGGTATTCCCTCGTGAGGATTACGAACAGGACCGATACGCCTCCTCGCGTCGGGAAGCGATGCGTTAAGCCGTCGGCACACGGAGTGTGGCCAACGTGGCGAGTTTCTGACGTCACAACGTGTGAACCGCACGTTTGCGAGGCTTTTTTATGGGACTTAACTACGGGGTCATCAGTCCCTAAACTTACAAACTACTTATCAACTACCTTATACTAAAGACGGCACAAATATCCACGCCCGAGGGGGGATTCGAACCCCCGACCGTAGTAGCCGTGCAGACCGTGACTGGAGCGCCTCAGTCTCCTCGGCCACCGCGGCCGACTGCGAGGCTTTCCCAACGTGTCAAGCAGTACCAAGCATGCCAGATATTCTCAACGTGCGTCTGAACGGTCACTAATAAAGTGAGAGATTGCCACCAACGTCACACCACGTGGCTATCCAGGAAGGGGGGCAGCTCTTTTTTTGGTAGAACGATGGAGACGCCATATTGTCATCCATTTTAATGGGTTTTATTTACGGGAGGTCTTATGAATGTATGACATTTCAAAGCAAGTAAAAGTAACTGAGAAAACTGAGAATGTCTCGAAAACCGGACATTAGAGATACTATTTGGTGGAATAAACGACTGGAAACGTCTTACATGTGGTTAAAAAAAAAGTCCCGTATTACAGTAATCTGCCGTTTCAAGACAAGGCGGACTGAAGATATATCAACGCGAATTGTTCTTTACATCACTTGTTCTAATTACATGTCAGCAAGCGACATATCTATCAGTAGTGTATACAACATGTCTAATACCTTCGTCGATGACAACCACATGCGTCAGAGGACGTATGGAAGGTAGCAGACTCGTCGATTATAAAGTGGAAAATGTCTCGTGGCGCTGGTTCATCGCTCCTCGGAAGTAAATTTTGTTTTCTTGAATAACAGAACGTCTTGATAGCAAATATTTTTTATTACAATGACGCGTTTCGCCCGGTTAGGGCATCTTCATCAAGAATTCAACTGAACACGGTTACTGTACCACACCACGTAAAAATGGAAAATTCAAATGTTTGTTAAGCTTACGGGACTTAACTACGGGGTCATCAGTCCCTAAACTTACAAACTACTTACGAACTAGGACGGCACAAATACCATGCCCGCGGGGGGGGATTCGAACCCCCGACCGTAGTGGCCGTGCAGACCGGGACTGGAGCGCCTCAGTCCCCTCGGCCACCGCGGACGGCGTAAAAATGGAATGGGAAGATTTCTACATTTTTTTATTCGTATTTTTCTGATAGACTCAAACACTTTCCTCTAAATTTCATAGAAGTATATTGCATAAAATTAACTGATTTTTCTGTCGGGGCTTGACAGAACACGATAATAATATCAAAAAGGAACAACTTCCTGATGTATTGCAAAACTTATTTATTCATCACAAAATGTCATTCGGCTTCTTAGGCCATCATCAAGTGACAACTGACTGTAGTATACACGTTTTCAAACATGTTACAAGCATGTTACGATTTACAAAGATGTTATCACAGAAAATCGATACTTCACAGGAGAGTTCATTACAAGTACATATTTATGAAAGTTATTAACATTTATATAAAAATATAATAAGTATGTGGAAAGGATCAAAACTGACTTTCTTTTTAATTATGTAATCTAGCTCTCTTGCTAGTAAGTAACATGGAGCAGAAAATGATGACACTACTCGCCTTACAGGAATCAGATCTTTATGTAACTTAGGTAAACCATATAATTTAGGAACCAAGGGGTTCATATTCACTAGCACTCGGCTGTTGTTTTCGGATGTACTGTAATGGGCCGGCCGCGGTGGCCGAGAGGACTGAGGCGCTTCAGTCACTGTCTGCACGGCCACTACGGTCGGGGGTTCGAATCCCCCCTCGGGCATGGATATTTGTGCTGTCCTAGTTCGTAAGTAGTTCATAAGTAGTTCGTAAGTTTAGGGACTGATGATCCCGTAGTTAAGTCCCATAAGCTTTAAAAACATTTGAACATTTTACTGTAATGGAGTTACACAATTTTATAGTGGCTTTAACTTGTTCATTGACACTAGCAGTAGGATCTTTAGGTAGCTGCTTAAAATCTGGATTCTTAAGGAACTGGTTCACTTTGTTGACATAATCACTTTTGTTCATAAGTACCAAACTGTTTATCAGCTTTAAAAACTACATCATCATCAGAAATTATTTTGTTTTTAAACTTCTGCAACGTATTAATTTCGTTGCGTGATACTACATCAAAATTTGAATGAGCACTTTTAATTTCATGGGCTACTAAATGTTTCGTAGAGATATCTTGTCCTAGAGCGAGCTCAAGATCAACTTTCAGTACATCCAACTGTTTACTGGAGATGGTGCATGGAGGAACATATTTAATACCTTTAACACTTTTAGTTCGTCTGTAGTAATAATTGTACTGGATAAGTTTGTGATACGATCAGAAAACTTTTGAATAGGAACTGTTGCTACAGGTACCTCTGTTGCAAGTGTTTTGTCATTAGTTAACTTCAGCAGCTTTTCATGCTGGCGGAGATAAATTTGGTGAATAATAGAGTTAACATTACGATCAAAACAATCGAATTCGTACGGATGTGTGAAGGTCAAACAAAATACACATGAGACACTTTTTGGGGTAACCTTGCGATGCAAACATTCAAAAAATGTTCAAATGTCTGTAAATATAGCGGACCAAACTGCGTGGTCATCAGTCCGTAGCTTACAAACTACTTAAACCTATGTAAACTACCTAAGGACAAACACACACACCCATGCCCCAGGGAGGACTCGAACCTCCACGGCGAGCAACCGCGCGCTCCGCAGCGAGACGCCTTAGACCGCTCGGCTACTCCACCGCGGCTGTTGCAAAAAGGTTGGCCTCTTGTGAAGGTCTTTCCTAATTTTTATTTGCACAGTTTGTCATGAAACTTTCATAATTCGCTGCACTTATTGACATAACATGCAACTTTTATATGAGTCTTATGTTCATAAATATTTTATTGTTACTTATGAAGGCCCATATCAAAGAACATAACGAACATATGGAAATAAGCAATTTAATAAAGTAGCAGTTCCACTCTTTTTGATTTCGTAACCAGTGTGTGATTCCAGAACCTGATGCCGCCGACAACTGTCGCTGAAGCATGTGCCGACTGCTTTAGGCCACACTAGAGCTCCTAAAAACCCAGGCTGAATCGTCCGCCATGTTTTCCCCAACATGGTTGGAATCGCGCTGCAGTAACAGCGTAGAGGCGCATGCCCTGCCATCTTTCACAATCGATTTCGCAAAAACTAATTGGTAGAAATATTTAATTTTTCCGCTACCGGTACTTAAATCTTTATATGTCATCAATGTGACGAAATGCTCATCATTTAGTTAATAGTCATAGTTAATGAGATATTGGCTTCGAAATAAGAGACTGAGCTACGTTAGGAAAAGTTAGCAGTAAAAAATAGAGGTAGCTCTGATATTCCGTTTGGTGCATGTTGCACCATATGTTGTTGCGGATGAAACTTTCCTGATGGATTGAATTTTATTTTCGACTTAGGAGATCTTTACCTTTCACTCATACCGCTAAACTTTGTTATTTAGCGCACTTATTTCCGATGGCGATAAGGCCAGAATGAATCATTGCGTATCTCATACACGGTTAAAGGTATCAAAATTATATTTTGACAAATGATAACATGCAAAGAGGGGAGTATTTTGCCACATGGTTACTACGCAAAACTTCATTAACTGTCGCGTTATTAAAGGAAATATATAGTTGTAGAATGAAAAACAGTAAAGTTAGTGATTTATTATTCGATTTGCAGATATTCCTTCGTCACTAACAAAAGTTTATTTCTTTGCTTCTTGTCCAATGTGTTCCAAAGCCACTATTATGTTTCCAAAACCTAACAGAAGTTACATTTCCTTACGTTTAACCCCTAGCAGTAACAGAACGGAAGTTAATAGATCTAATGAGGACTTATGTGAGAATACTTGAAAATGACAGAAAGCAAGGATCTCTTCACTAGTAACGGATTGACTTGTTCTCATTTCCTCACATAATAAAGCACTCTGCATTGAGATATTTAGAATATCCTTTTTATATAACTGAAAAATTTAAATTGAATATTACATAGAGACACAGCAGTTTTGTAGTTTGCAACTATTAAATTTAATGGGTTAAAAGAAGTCAGTCAGTACCAGTATCTTCAAGTATGGATGTTATGCAGTAACAACATGTGCCTAATTATTAGGAGCTCTAATACGGAACACGTGTTAGACGGGCGGGCGGATCCCAGTGCGTCATATTTAACGGACTTTATCTCACGTTATACATTTCTCACAGAGTTGCTGTTTGGAGAAGATGAAAATTTGATGTAATTTGAACATTTCATTCGCTTCAACAGAAAAAAGTTCCATGCATGTCGAAAATTCCGTAATATCGTCACAAAGTGCATGTTCGTAAACTATCAGTATATGCTGTTTATAAATTATTGCCATAAATAAAACTAAAAAGAAAATGTAGTGTAGTTCTTAACGAAGAAATTGATGAAAATTCCACGTTCATTCAGTCAGTAGTTTGCGAGTGTGAGCGAGTTGAATAAAACGCGAGGGGCGTGAACTCGTCCCGTGGCAATTCCTAAAAATTTGGGAAAAAAATGGCGGATAGTTCAGCTCGGGTTTATAGGAGTCTTAGACCCAGTGATCTCAATTATTAACCCTGGATACACAACTGTAGTGCTTTGAATCTGTGAAAATCGTGACACACTATTTCCGTTAAGTTGGCAACCCCGTACGTATAGGTCGTATTGTACTTTTGTGCTATGCGTCCTTTAAAATTAAGTTATGAACAATTAATTACTTTCATAAATGCATTATGGTAAAGTTTGAGTTGTTTATGGTTGTAGAGAACGCAAAAAGAAACGAAGTAGAGTTCAGATCCATAGATGAACTATATTTTTTATTCAGAACTACATAGTACTTCTGTCGCAGTTAATTTAAAGAATAAATTACACTGCCGTAGACGCTACTTCTTGTGTTCAGTTCGATATTTGTCTCTTGTTTATAAAGATTTTCGTTTGAGCTCACTGACTGGAAATTACTGTACGGAAAATGATGCTTATATCAGAGAACTCGAATTGGTCGTTCTTACACCTTTATACAAGTAAAGCAATTTATTCGTTAAACGCAATATGGTGGAAACACCAGTTCTGAAAAAATATAACACACTTATACGTCTTATACATGCCGTTTACTGCTATTTCTTTTCATGAGTAGGCCCCCGGTTTATTCCACGTGTCAACTATTTTGAAAATAGTATTAAAATTTTCAGAAGTAGTTATACCTGTATTAGTTGCTTTCGAAAGCAATTAGAACTAACGATTACAAGTGTCAGAATGTTGTCTAAGCAAATACCACTAACGACTAGTTAGTGTGCGACAGATATACGTTCACCAATATGGCGGCGAGCGTCACGCTTTCGTAATAGACAGTAGTGACTCCAGATTATCTTTGAGCTCACTGCTTAGACCACACGGCTAACCGAGTGGGAATTGTCGTCATTGAATTATGTATATAGTTTTCCTCCTCCTGTGGATGCAACAATTTGCGTGGAAATGACACGCTGTTTGTTATGACCGGATTTTACTGGAGCTGCCTGCCTGGCTGCCCACTCGCTGCTTCCTTGCTGCCCCCGCGTGCCTGCCGTCACAATGGCCGCGCAACCTTCAGCTCGGCTAGGAGAGCAGCCGAGTGCAGGAGGTGGCGCGCTCACACTGCTGCAGCCAGCCCACGGTAACTTCCACCTCCCCGTTACTGCTGCTGTCCTGGGCGGCAGCGCATTCCCATTGGTCCCTACGGGTGGCTTGCTTGTTTGCTTTGTGGTGGTTGAGTTCAAGAAGATAGTTTGTTTACAAACAAAACAGAATAATAATTTGTTTAAAATGTGATCTGTAGCTTCTCTTTGATGGTTAGGTGTAGGTTAACAGAGATTGTTTTTCCTATGTGAGCACCGAAGGCGCGAATTTTTGGGCTATGTGATCGATGGTACATTATAATTATTTGTATTTGTATTTACAATACAGAAGTATTTACAATACAGAAGTAATTAAGATATCCCGTATACTGGTTTTCCGACATCTTGATGACGTCATGGGTCAAATCAGACGGGTGGTGTTCGTTCGATCGAGCCCGTGAAACATTTGTAAGATTTCCAATCCATGGTGTTTTTATTAGTTAATGACGCGTTTCGCCCTTTAGGAGGGCATGCATCTTCATTCAGATTATCTGCGTGACAGAATTTATACAAAATTACAATGGAATTACAAACGGTTATAATGGTACATGGGCTTATTTTGTGTTAAGAAACAGTATAAATGGTAAACAAAGCTTAAAATGCGCTCTTCGTGGTGTGACACCGTAAGTTGTTATTGCGGTGTTTCTATTTTTCTGGAATGTTTTTTTGGATTTCCTTGTGGCCCTGCCCACTTTCCCTTAGTCCTGTACAAGTCGGCGGAGCAGCACACCACGCCCGCCCACCGCCCGTGAGCGCAATTGTAAACATGGGCTTATCTTGTATCACCAGAGACCACCGCTTCTGTTAAGGTAATCTTAAAAATCGATTTTATGTTTCTCAAATCTTTACCAAGTATGTTCCAACTGTAATTCGTTGTTACCTGAAACATTTGTTTTCTTTTCGAAGTGAAATGATGAACAAATTTTGTGTGCGATTTTACTTCACGTTATCGTAATTCCTTTCAAACTGTCTAGGAAATTAAATACGACTGACTGACTGACTTGATTCCAAAGATCGACCGACAGCAGTAACAATCATCATACACATACATACCACTTTATTAAGAGACAAAACATGTCAAATCACAATCAACGAAACAAGAATACCAAATGTAGAATAAAGAAAAATCCGCAACACTTGAGTTTTACAGATGTCGCAATTCATTGCGAGATGAACTGCCTCGAAAAGCGTTGTTGTGGTGTTCAGTCCGCAGACTAAGAAAATCCAAATAAACTGTAATATCAAATTTAACTGGACATACATAATTCTTAAATACATGGGTTTCAGAAATTACTGCAACTAGTCGCCTTTTGTTTCTTAATGAAGATTTATTTAACCATTACCGGTTTCAAGCTGCCTAGCAGCTCACATCAGATGGTATATATTTAGTGCAAATTACATTTGTGTCTGTGGCAGGGCAGAAAACGAGAAAAAAGTAAACACTAATTTGGTATGCTACACAGTTATGTGTTTCATATTTAATTTGTCCATATTTGGTCCGCTTTTGGATAGCATTTCACAACACTTCGCTTCATTAACCCTCCACAGCAACTCCCACGACTTTCAAGAGGTAACATTAATTGCTGTGGTGTGTTGATGAAGGGAAGTGTTGTGAAATGCTATCCAAAAGCGGACCAAATATGGACAAATTAAATATGAAACGCATAACTGTAAGTAACGTCTTGAAGACAGACTTATATTGTAATTATTCAGTGTAGCATACCAAAATTAGTGTTTACTTTTTTCTCGTTTTCTGCCCTGCCACAGATACAAATGTAATTTGCACTAAATGTATACCATCTGATGATGCGCTGCTAGGCAGCTTGAAACCGGTAATGGTTAAATAAATCTTCATTCAGAAGAAACAAAAGGCGACTGGTTGCAGTAATTTCTGAAATCTATTTCAAGAAACTGTCGCAGGTTCCAACACAATGGATAAAAGTTTTATAAATACATGGTTAGTCTTCTTCTCTTTGGAATGTCGATTTCTCACTATATCTGTTTTGTTTTGTTGTTAGATTAACGGATATATAAGAATAGTTGTTTTGTAGTTATTTATGATGTTGTTCTTTTAACAAAAGTTGATTTCGTATGTAGTCGTTATATGACTGTTCATTTGCTAGATGAGTCAGCGATGTTAAAATTTTACATACCCTAATTGCACGCTTTCCAGTAATTAGTTATAATTTCGTGATAATAAGATGTGACGTTTCTGTAAGTTCCGTTTGTCTCTTTGGTAGTATGATATTAAAAAGCAGGTTGTATTCTAAAAATAATAAGTTAGACTGTAAGGAGCTTATATATTTGATGTCGAAAGCACTTAAAGAGAGAACAACACGTAGCAGTCGCTACAGAACTATCCATTGAAATACACATTTTGCTTATTACACAAAAGGGAGCACTAATTGAAATTTCTTCATGCACACACACACACACACACACACACACACACACGCACGCACACACATTTACGCTCAACAAATTTTAAACGAACAAATCGACATGAATCACAATCGCCGGTAAGAAAATTTTATTAGTATCATTCTGCCAAAGACAAAAACGGAATCTACAAACACGTCACAGATCTTATCATCACGAAGTTATAAGTGATTACTGGAAAGCATACAACTGCATAACAGACATATATTAGTAGAAGGCGGCGAAAAATTCTTCGTTTGTGTGGCCATAATGTCCGTAGTTGCTTTCATAATTATGAATGGCAGTGATTTGCCGTCTTTGCAACTACAATAAAATGCGATTTTTTCACACCAGACGCGTTTCGTTTTATTGAATGTAAAACATCATCAGTGGTCTGAAATAATAGAAATCTACAGTTTGTTTTTTGTTTAGATCGAAAACAGTTCTTAAATGGACCCTGAAAAGTAGGCCTAATGTTTGGTACTTACGGAAATTTTGTCTCCTTTTCGCTTCACATCATGGAATGCCGGTCCATGATGTGAAGCGAAAAGGAGACCTAATTTCCGTAAGTACCAAACATTAGGCCTACTTTTCAGGGGCCATTTAAGAACTGTTTTCGATCTAAACAAAAAACAAACTGTAGATTTCTATTATTTCAGACCACTGATGATGTTTTACATTCAATAAAACGAAACGCGTCTGGTGTGAAAAAATCGCATTTTATTGTAGTTGCAAAGACGGAAAATCACTGCCATTCATAAATATATTAGTAGACTGGCAAACTCGCTTCTTTGACTGAAGCCTGACGCCGCCATCTCCTACTATCATCTTCTGACACGAAATGACGTTGGAAGCTTTACTAGTATATTTAAACATGCTTTTCATTTCACCCAATATTTCTGTAGCAGTTGATTTTAACGTATACATTGTTCAATGGTATTATGAGAAGATCAGGTCATAAACAGTAAGAGCAGATTGTAGTTATCGAGAAAAAACTGATAAGAATAAAGATACGTGTCATCAAGGACAAATAGCACATTTATAACGATCATACTAATGATATGTAACATTGTAATATCGCTGACTCATCTGTCAAATTAGCTGTCAATAACGACTTCATACGAGTTAAACTTTTATTAAAAGACAAACTTCATAAAGAACCACAAAAACAACAGTTCTTACCTCGTGAATCCAGCAACCAAACGAAAGGTGAAGAGTGACAAATCAATATTACAAGGAGAAGAAGACCAACCAATGTATGTATAAATAATGTATGTATCAGTTGAAATTGTCCAGTTAATTTTAATATGACAACTATCCATGTATTTTACATTAACCTACAGTTATCCCGACGATGGCAATCACGCTGAAACCTGTCGAAATAAATAACTTATTCATAGCAGCGTCATTACTATAAATTGTGTTTTTAGAAATGTCTGTAAATGACATATTTCATATATGAAACGGCTGACCCAGGAGAATACGAAATTGAAGGTGTACTAAAGTCTTACCCACTTAAATTCTGTTATATAAATAAATAAATAAAATAAAATAAAATAAACGGAGAGTCTGAAATGCATGGACAACACGTAATTTAAGCAAAGGAAAAATTAACTACTGCTGAGGGCACGTCAGTATTGAGAATGAAGCTCTTAACTGAAGTTTAAAGCTACACCACAGAAGCGGCGCCTTGAGTTCCATTTTTCGTATCGTAAATCAAATAGTTTCTAAAGAAGAAAGCTTCAGAATCACATTTAGAAACTCGTCCGTTCTTCTCGAAATTATCCCTTGTAACGGAAAACTACGTATCCTACGGTCCTTTAGCGAAGAAAGTTTTTTCCACCTCCCCGTAAACTAACTAAAACTTCAACACTGCACCTTGAGTTAAGCAGACGGTCTCTCTTAGCTTTCCACAGCTCCACGTAGAACTCTCGGGCTCTCCCTTCACGCTGCAACCCACCACTGACTGGGATGCCAACACCAGTCTCGTAATAGGCTGCTCTTTCAGCTCTCGTACGGCAATACACATTCTTGACCACTTCCCCTCTTCTGACTGCGTCATAACGCACCATAGATATGTGTTCACATTACGACTGTTGATATTTTTAAAAATATAGAGAATCCGATGTATCGTTATTCAAAAATATTAACTGCTCTCGATTTATCAAAAAATGTTCAAATGTTTGCAAACCTATTGGACCAAACTGCAGTGGTCATCAGTCCTAATACTTAAAAACTACTTTAACTTGCACTGAGGACAACACACCCATGCCTGAGAGAGGACTCGAACCTCCGACGGGAGCGACCACCCAGTCCGTAGCAAGATGACTACCACGCGGTTACTCCTGCGCTCCTCTCAGTTTATCGAAAAAGTATCGATTTATCAAAGGCAAAAGTATCGACATACGAGCCTTTAAAAATGTCGTCTGCTGGTTTTAGAGCTCTATATTCAAGTATTGGTGTATTATTAGATAGTCTGTTCATCAACAAGCTATCAGCCAACTTATCCTCCTTAGAGCACGAACTGAAAGTAAAATAATTTGAAAATTTATAATTGGATTTTGCGGAGATGGAAGGCTTGTACAACAATATTATTTTGCTATGGTCGACTTTTTTTGATTGTTAATCTACAACTGTGTACACGTTGCATTATTATGCAATATTACATTTCAGGTTAACTTCCCACAGTTACTGTGCCAATTGGTCATTGGTTACATATCGAAATAAACCCGCCTTTTTTCACGTTGAAGTAGGAAAATTCAAAATATTTTACTGAGTGCAGGCGTTGCAAGATGGGACTTTGAGTATACTCACGTCTGAAAACTCGCAGGTAAGTTCGCCTTTTTGTCGTAGGGTTTTAACTTTAAAACACACAAGTAAAAGGTTGCCAAATTGAACTCGAGGCAGGCCAGGAGACCAGATGAGCCCCCCTCCCCCTTGGCCAATGACTCACCCCTACCCCCCAACTGTGACCAACTCGCCCCCCCCCCCCCAACCAGGATTGTCGTCTTCTGTAGAAAATTGTTCCGGCAAGAAATTAAGAAATGACTGATTGTTCTTTTGTGTGGTAATATTCGTTTTGTGTCTTTCTGATTGTAAATGTTTATTCACAGCTTTCACTCCGTCGTACTTAACAGTAATTGAGATATTGCATATTCTGCACTTACACATACTATCGACATTTTGTAGCCACTCTTTATAATTTTCTTCCTGCAACCATTCTTCACGGAACGAACTTAGATATCGTCTCTTCAATTCACAGTTATTACTCACTAATCTGAGTTAATGTAAGGTTGTCTGTTCACACACGATCCGAGTATTCCAAAAATTGCCGGTAAACTGATAAACAATGAACGAACGAACACAAATAATAGATGTCGCCAGCTGAAACGTTGCCGCAACAGTGTTTGATTAATAATGCGCTAGCCGATTACTACCGACGCAACAATGAAAAGTTTTCAGAGGAAGTAGCGTTTTGTTGCAGTAAGAAATTGACATTTATGTAAAGTTATTCATAATTACTAGAGAGGAGCCGGCCGGGAATGGCCGAGCGCACTGAGGCGTCTTGCCACAGTGCGCGAGGCAGCTCCCGCCAGAGTTTCGAATCCCCCCCCCCTAGGGCATGGATGTTGTGTTCGTCCTTAAGTTACGTTAAGTTCGATGTAGATCGTCGCCACATGAGCATAGTACTTAAAAAGCGTCGTAAAAATAAATAAATAAAAAAGTTAAGACGAAGGTTACATTCAAGCCCGGAGATGAGAGTCATTGGCCCGTAGACCCGGAGAATTCATTGCAAACCCGGGCACTCCGGGCGGCGCCCGGAGATCTGGCAACCCTACATAAGTATCCTATGGTAAGTATCTTTCCACATAAATGACAAGAAACCTTATCATCTTCAGCTCCTTAAAAACACGAATGCGCGGCAGACGACATGATGTTCTTCTTTCAGTAAATCTGTTCTCAGACAGGTATCAACTGGACATCAACCGTGTCTTTCTGTCCTGGGCATCGTCCTTCATTTGCTTGTCGCTTCTTCCTTTCTTTACATCTGTTAGCATTCCGAACCTTCTTCTCCATCTCCCTCTTTTTCCTACTACTTTTCCCTCCATTATCCTCTGCAGTAGACACTTCCTGCGTAATATATGTCCCACCCAAAAATGTTTTCCTCTTCTGTATCATCATCATGAAATTCCTCTCCTCTTTTACCCTGCTCAACACCTACTCATTTTTCACTCTGTCAGTCCATTTCACTTTCTCCATTCTTCTCCATAGCCACAGTTCAAAACTCACTAAATATTTTTTTTTTCTTTTTTCCAACTGTCCGTGTTTTAGATCCATAAATTACTAAGCTTCACACAAAACCTTTTCTGGAGTTTAAGAGGCATGCTCCTGGCTGTCAAAAAATCTTTCACTTTCCCAAACGCTTTCTTTCCCGTGCATATTCTGCTTTTCACTTCTTCTGTACAACTTCCATTGAAAGTTATCACGCTTTCAAGATATTGAAATGGTTGAACCTGTTGCAGTTTTCTTCCATACAGTGATTGTGCCATTTTTTTTTCAATTTTTATCACTTTGGCTTACTGATGTTCACTTTCATTCTGAATTCTTTCCCCACCCTTACATTATTCCCCATCATTACCTGGAGCTCTTCTTCTGATTCAGTTAGTACAGTCATATCATCTGCATACTTCATAGATTTTATTCTTTCTCCTCCCACTACAAGTCCTTGTTATTTAGTATTTCAACATATATATTAAAATTTTCTGGTGACATACAACAACCCTGTCTCACACAACTTGTAATAAAAGTATTACACTTTACGGCAAAGAATTACGTGTAAGGAAGACGATGCACTTTAACGCTTGATGATAGCCACTTTCCTAAGGCCGGTATTACACGGTCATATTTCTTTGTCAAAAATTTGATAGTGTAATAGGGAAATTTGACATCTCTCTGCTTTCGTCAAAAAATATTATCATATCTAGTGCCTCTCAATAGATTTGATCATGAATGTAGTTTGTCTACTGTTCACTGCAATGCGAAATGTAACCGCTTGGAGCGCTAGCATCCCTGTAGCTCTTTGACCGCGCTTATATGGAAACAAGCCTCCTTGTTTGAAAACATGACGTCGTAGTTTATTTTGTGTGTTCCGTCTTCGAGAAAATTAATCCAACTTTCTGAAGCAGACGAAGCACTGTATACTCCCAGACACCCTAAATAAGAACAGATGAAGGAGACTCGAAAGTTACAAGAGAATGGCGGAAGTACTCGAACGGAGAAATTCGGCCTGGGTGTAGAGCCGAGAATATTAAAAAGAAGATTAATGGCCTCGTATGTTATATCAATGACAAAATTAATAGAAATATATGAAGCAGATTTTTATAAGCTCTCCACTCTTATCAATCTAATAATAATCGATACTGTTTCTGGTCTGTTGTTGACAGGTTCTTGTATGCGCTCTTGTCCGACCTGTACGTTAATCGTATAGCGAACATTTCATTACCAACATGAGCACGTTACGCCACCGCACCGTAAGTAAAATTTAATCCCAGTAGCAAAAAATTTCTGTTACTGAAAACCTGTCTTCGGCCGATATAGTTTTTTCATGTGCGTAAACTGATTTTTAATGTGTGGGGCCATTTTACTGAGTAAATACCGATCATCGATTCTCCAGTAAGCGGAGGGCTCCAAGTCATATATAGACTTGACGTCCTCCGCTTGCAGCTCCCGAAAAATGTTTTCCACAGTTTCACCCCATTAAGCATCTCTTTTTTCTTCGAAATGCAGTTTTCGTAGTAGCACCAGAACATACTAAATAAAAACTAGACCGCTCGCTGGCGCTAGAGTCGCGTCCCCACATTGAATGTGACAGAAGCCGCCATTTGCAGGAAAACGGTGCGTAAACATGGTTCGTTCCTGTGCTGCTTTTACTTGTAACAGTGAGAAAGGAAACATAGACGAAGACGGAAAAAATGTTATATTTCACAGATCAGTCATTACTTGTGTACCGTGTAGTATTTTCGTGCACAAATAATAAATCATGAGCTTTTGTTTTTGTTTAGGTTTCCTCTTACAAATGATTATCTACAAATGATAAAAGTACTATTTTCCATGTCCTTATATTTTATTCGCATATTAATTACTAAAACTATTAAGTTGAGCTGAATGAAGAACTAGGCGTGTTAGAGGTATTTAGATTTTTAATCATATATATATATATCAGTATGGAGAAATGTAGGAACACGGGAGGGAATACTCACATTACGACTTATCTTAGAAGATAGGCTAAGGAAAGGCAAACCTACGTTTTTAGCGTTTGTCGATTTGGAGAAAGCTTTTGACAATGTTGACTGGAATACACTCTTCCAAGCCGGCCGCGGTGGCCGAGAGCCGGGCGCCGTGGCTCAGCGCGCCCGGTCAGAGGGCTGAACGGCCTCTGTAATAAAAAAGCTGAGCCAAGAACACATCGAACAAAAACGAACAAACTTGATCAACGTCCGCAACGAACAGCCACTACGGTCGGGGGTTCGAATCCCCCCTCGGGCATGGATATTTGTGCCGTCCTAGTTCGTAAGTAGTTCATAAGTAGTTTGTAAGTTTAGGGACTGATGACCCCGTAGTTAAGTCCCATAGACTATACAAACATTTTTTTTAACACTCTTCCAAATTCTAAACGTGTCAGGGGTAAAATATAGGGAGCGAAGAGTTATATTCAACCTATACAAAACCAAATAGCGGTTATTAGAGTCGAAGGGCAAGAAAGGCACGCAGAGGTGCCTTTCCCCAATGTTGTTCAATCTGTACATTGAGCAGGCAGTGAAGGAATGGAAGGAGAAATTTGGAGAAGGCAATAAAGTGCAGGAAGAATAAATAAAAACATTGCGGTTTGCCGATAACATAGTAATTCTGCCAGAGACCGCAAAAGATCTGGAAGAGCAATTGAATGGGATGGACAGTGTCTTGAAAGGAAGATATAAGATGAACATTAACAAGAGTAAATCGAAAGTAATGGAATGCAATGTCAGAAAATCAGGCGATGTAGAAGGAATTAGATTAGGTAATGAAACAATAAAAGTAGTAGATGAATTATCTTATTTGGGTAGTAAGATAACTTCTGATGGGCGAAGTAAAGAAGATATAAAATGCAGAATGGCTATGGGAAGAAAAGCTTTTCTAAAGAAGCGAAACTTGTTAACATCCAATATTAATTTAAATGTTAGGAGGTCCTTTCTGGAAGTATTTGTCTGGAGTGTAGCATTGTATGGGAGTGAAACATGGACAATAAGGAGTTCAGATAAAAAGATGATAGAAGCTTTTGAAATGTGGTGCTACAGACGAATGATCAAAATTAAATGGGTAGATCAGGTAACTAATGAGGAGGTGCTTAACCGAATCGGGGAGAAAAGGAGTTTCTGGCATATTCTGACTAAGAGAAGGGATAGATTGGTTGGACACATTCTGAGACATCAAGGAATTGTCAACTTAGCAGTAGAAGGAAGCGTGTGGGGTAAAAATCGTAGAGGGAGACCGAGGGACGAGTACAGTAAGCAGATTCAAAAAGATGTAGGTTGCCAAACGTATTCTCAAATGAAGAGACTTGCACAGGACAGGGTAGCGTGGAGAGCTGCATCAAACCAGTCTGCGGACTGAAGACCACAACAACGACAACATCAGTATGATGCAGAAGTAGGACGAATAATTACTTTTACACACTTAACAGCCGGCCGCGGTGGCCGAGGGGACTGAGGCGCTTCAGTCACGGTCTGCACGGCCACTACGGTCGGGTGTTCGAATCCCCCCCTCGGGCATGGATATTTGTGCCGTCCTTAGGATTAGCTAGTTCTTAAGTAGTTTGTAAGTTTAGGGACTGATGACCCCGCACTTAAGTCCCATAAGCTTTACAAACATTTGAACTTTTTTTTTTTTTTTTTTTTTTTTTTTAACACACTTAACAGGATTGATAGCCTCAGTAGTTTAGTCCCCCTTACTCAAACAAAAAAGACACTTAACAGGTGGTGATTGTACTTCGTAAATTGTCATTATTTGATCAAATGTTGCATACTCAGCCACTTTCAGGAGTACTACCTCTGTTAAAAAGTAATGTGCGAATGAAAAGCCTATTTAAAATTGTATGAGTTATTACAATTATTCATACCAAAATTGGAGGAAGTCGACAGAAAAATTCTTTGTAATATGGAAAGTAATGTAGGCAATAATGTGGTGTGCAAAAATAAACGTGCAAAACGTACAGAGTAGTCGGCAAAAAGTAAACAGGACCTGACAGAAAATTACGTGGATACGTAAATAATAATCGCACTCTCTGCTACTTTACAAGTTTCATGCAATAATCTTCTGCAAATATTTCTATCCAAAATCGCTCCACCTTCTTAGAAAACAGCCTTACATTCTTAAAATTTCGCGTCTTTATGCAGACGTATTTCGGAAATTAGGAAATTTCATTCATTTAAGAATACTCTTTAAAAAGTCTGCAATAATCAATAATTCTCTTTAAACAAATGCGTTTATTTTATGCTTCATTTTGCTCTTGTTGCGTCTCATATACTTCAAATCACAACCCCAGCACTAGGATTTTTCCCAGCAAATGGCGGCGATCAGCTGCTTCAATTCGGAGACAGTTAGCTCGCTTCTGCGCTACGGCGTGGTAGGGGCTTGATAGCACTGACAGCGCATGTAACACGTGTCTTGAAATATGATAAAAAATACGACGACAGTGTAATACCCCTTTTTAGCGTCACATTAAAGATTTACAAACAAAAAAACAAAAAACAAAAAATAAATAAATAAAATAAAAAAATAGGAAGTTTTGATGATATTTTTATGTCAAAGACTTGATCAAAAATTTGACCGTGTAATACCGGCCTAACAATGGTAACCGCATGTAAGTTTCACAATAACTATATGTCCGATAGGCCAGTCGCTCGATTTCGTTATATATCGTATTTGTCCGAAACACTTCGCATCAGCCGTCCTGTGTGTGTGTTTCTTTTCCCATTGCTGCCATCTGACCTAGGAGTTGGGAGTTGTAGCCTCAAGACTCAATGGTTATGTAATCGTTGCAGATTTTGTTGGTAGCGCCGAATACCGATAACATTTTAATATTCGACGAAATTTCGTATCTGCGCACACTCCGCTGGAGACTGAAAATATCGTTCCGGAGTCTCTGAGTTACATCGTTTAATTTCTGTAAACCAAACTGACACTTTTATTCAAATTCAGTAATTAAAACGAAATCACCTCGATTTATGGTGGTTCCTCGGAGATTTAAAAACATGGCGAGCGATGGTTCATAAATAGGTGTGTTATTACCAAGGGCTGCAGTGTACGCTTCCTTATTGGTTTCGAGTTTGATGCGGAGCACTTGTGGTGCTGCTTTCCATTATCCACCAGCGCGGTTGGCAGCTAATGTGCAGTGTTACCAACTAGTTTCCAACCATCTCCTTACATAACATGTCAAAAATCCCTATGTGCACCTTAAAAGTCCCTAGGAACCAAACTGATTTCTAAAAAAAACACCTGTTACGTATTGCTGACTTCCCCTTCATTAAACATTATTGTACAATGAATTGTTACCGGTTTGAATATAAAAGGTACTTTATTCTGTATTGTCACTGAGAAAAGTCCCTACGTTTTGCAAATTCGACCCTACAGTATGGAAAAAGAAGAGTCAAAAAGTCCCTACGTGTAGGAACATGTCCCTACGGTTGGCAACACTGCTACTGTGAGGTCGCTGGCGCTGCAGTACGGCTCCGAGGAGAACACACGACCCGTCTCCTACCCTTTACTCTTGCCACGATCTCAAACGCTGCCTCCGATGTGCGGATGTCAACACAAGACAAAGTACTCCTCGTCGAGCCAATGAAACGACACCCACGCCATTGCCGTGAGACTGTACACCTCACAGTCCTTTGAATGTGTTGCCGCTGTTGTCTGACTTGTGTCCCTTCTAGCCACAATGCAGAGGCAATCTGTTGCCGTAATTAACCATATTGCCTGTGGTCGAAATTCGACCAGTATCGTTTGCAAAGGACAAAGAGTAAACATGAGAGAATGAAAGACACAAATGAGGGAATTAATTGCTTTATTTCACAATTTAGCATTACAAAAGCGGGCCAGACGTACGAACAAGTGTTCTGTTAAGCTAAACTAGAGCTTACTGTGGCCAAGGGTCGTAGCCGGGGAGGGAGAGGGATGACGGGGATCAATGACCCCTCCTGAAAAGCCTCACTATTCACCTAATTCCTGCTACAGTTATTCAAAAGTATGCTGAAGTTGATCCTTCTAGATTTGTATTGAATAACATTTATTATTCCCTTTATTGAAATAGATCTGCGCCTTTAATTCAACGTAAAGCTTCACATGTTAGAATATACGTCATAATTGGCTCATTCCCACCGCGAAACCAAATTCTGACTACGAGCCTGCTGTGGCAATTGTAAGTAAAGTCTCAATTTTTAAGTAAAATAATTTTATAAATGAAACCTACTGTATCTAATTTATACCTTGTTATACCAATTTAAAGTGCTTTCTAAAAAGAACATGATTAAGATATAAACTTGCAACTACAAACTACTGCACATAACAGTAAAATAAAGACAGGGCTAAGTGCCCGTCTCTGATTCTGGTTCCAGGGCCCGAAATCGTATGTGGGGGCCATGCCTGAAGTATACATTATGTTGACGCTCATTAATTAAAACTTCCGGGGTAAGATGCCGTGTTTCATCTATAAAACTACCTTCTCCGGACGTTTCGTTGCTTGCTGCGGCAACAACTTCAGAGGTGAGTTGACAACTGACTGATAAGTGCTGGGGGTCCTGCTTATATAGAGCACATAAAGGGATCCACCACTTTTCACGGGGGTTGGAACACTTGCGGGGAGTGACACTTGCCGGGAACCCGGGGCCCTTGGAGCGGCTAATGACTTTTCCTGGGTACAAGCACACCAAGAAGTCTAGCAATGCTGTTGTCAAGTTTCCACACTGTCAACATAACACGAAACTCAGTGAAATTGCACAACCCTTTGCAAGCTGAAGATCAATATAGTAACTTGTTCTAACTACATATTAATTCGTTGAGTTTTCCTCCTGAAAACAAAAAGGTATTTTAATAGTGATAATGTTTGGAGAGTTATTAAGACATTCTCTGCTACTACAAGACGATGATTTTCCATAGTCATACCTCCTAAAAGCATATTATTCAGAACACTAAGCATATCAAGACATCTGCGCAAGCAATAAATATATTAGGTAGATATGTTGATGTAATTGACCGCTATGTAGTTAACCCCACTATCATGCAACTTCCATCTCTTTAAAAATAGCTACTATGCTTTTTAATAGGAGACACAACATTAAACCGTCAATTACAAAACGTTAATAATAAGTCAATGAGTATTTTACATACTTGAAGCGTTTGTTCGTAGACCCCAAAACGATTTGGCTGTATTCGAATTACAAATACATCTAAGAAATGTATGAAATACGGAATGTGTAAGGGAATGTCACACACCGACAAGTGCTAAAGATAAATTCTATTTTCTATCACCGTCATATAGAACCACTTTTACTCCGAACTTGGCATAAACCAACAGGGAGAAACTAGTTGCAAGACTTCCAGGAAAAATGAAGCGAAATTGGCAGCTACTGCTCCACCTTGCTCGGTTGGCCTTTTCCTGAATAATGCACTGGAGGGCTTAGAGTAGGGGTGGTGTATCCCTACTTCTGGAACACCCTGTTCACTACCTGCAGCGTCCAAGTCTCCCCGCAAGTGTCTACACATTCCCTTTCCACGCAAGTGTCACAAACTCCTTTTCACGTGCTGACGACTATGAAGCTATATCTGACCGGCTTCATCTCTCTCGATTACAGATCGAGCCCCATCGTTGGTTAAAAGTCGACCGCTATATTTGAACTAATTTAAAACCTTTATTCTTTTCTATTGAAATTATTGTGGTGCTTCTGGATCTCTATGGCCTCTCTATATAGGCGTGCATAATAATGGAGGTCTTTGCTAGCACTCTAATTTCGCTGAATTTTATTTCATGATCACCGTTTGTAAAGACCTTCCTTTCATGTTCCATTAAGCTATTAACACTTCTTTTCCTTGTTCCTATATAAATTATGCCATAGTTACACGTAATTTTATACACCTCAGCCGTTGCTAGGGGATGTCGTGCATCTTTCACCGATCTTAAACATTCACTAATTTTCTCGGTGGGTTTAAAAATTGTTTCCTCTTCAAACTTCGCCAAAACGTTCCAAATACGGTCCTTGATATCGTGGATCAATGGAAGAAAAACTTTTCCAGCCGACAGTTGTTGTTGTCGCATGTTTTCGGATACTTTTCTTTTAGGATGAAGTGCTGGATCTATAGATATATCTGGTACTCAGTGGTAATTGAGACGTACTTCTCCCGCATCACTTGATTTTTTTTTTTTTTATTTTTTTTTTATTTTTTTTTTTTTATTTTTATTTTTTTTTTTTTTTTTTTTTGTTCTCAGGTAGATCTTTGCTTTGCGGTCGTTGTTCCGGTTCGTTCTTGATTGTTCGTTGAATCTTTGGCTCAGCTTTTTTATTACAGAGGGCGTTTAGCCCCCTGACCGGGCGCGCTGAGCCACGGCGCCCGGCACTTGATAGTCACACCACAGAATAGGGAGCATACAGAAGGGAAAGCTGGGGGCGGCGCCTTTGATCTGTATGTTACCAAGCGTTGCGCTCGACGCCATATTGAAAAGCAGTAAACGCGGAACTATAGCCAGTGAGTACTTTGGCTGGAAATGGACTTTTTACGAAGTGCAGCTAATTTCACCGACTTTTACGAAAGGAAACGGCTTTTCATTATGCTCTCATCTATTTTGCGCCCTCTTCTTGCACTTAATTGTAATCCAACGAAAAAAATAGGCCTAAATTTTAATACAACTACGAAAATGTACGGTGGAATCGATGATCGTTTTATTTGGTGCTTATCTCTAGAAAAATCCCAAATAACGCGGAGTTACGTTTGGGAAATTAGATATAAAGTGACTTTACAACTGCCAGGTTTTATTTGACATGAATAAATTCGCACAAAATATTGAGTCAGACTTAGCAGTACAACGTGATTACACAAAACTAATGACGACTGGGCATATATAAAAGATGTATTTGCTTTAGGAGTATCATTAATTTACTGATCGGAGAAGGGCATATAGAGGAATCTGTCAACCACAGAGCAGGAACAGCATAAAATAATTATTCCCCTTAATCTACTTGTTTGAGTATCAGAAGAGCATTCGTTGCCAACATTAGCACGCTATGCCTTCAATGTCGTAAGTAAAATTTTACCTGCCTACTTATGCACTATTCCTTGTCATTCATTTTATATTATTTCCTACAACGTTAAACTTATGAAATATAAATGTACTTCAACATTTCGATGATGTTGAACTGCTGCAGCAACAGCAACAGTGAGAGTTATCGCCAAGAGAAAAAGCAAGCCTACTTTTAATAATTATGCACACATTGCTGTCATTCGAAACTGATAACATTTAACTTTCACTGCACATATAGCGACGTTCACTTACTGCTCAGCATGTTTTGGGAAGGTGAAGAAACTTATGTCCTTATTCGTATGAGAATTATTGCGGCAATTAGGTGCTGAACACCATCGGCCGCCTTTACTTTTATTGCTGCTCGCAATAAAAACGGAACAGCTACACCTACTGACACAGAGTTCTTTCTTTTTATTGCACCAAATACTTGTTTGATTTTTATGCGATTCAGGCAGCTAAAATACACAATTAACAAACAAAGACGGCGCATTACCACGCCACAGAGTAGGGAGTGACCACGCGTTTACTGCTTTTCAAGATGGCCGATTCCGCGCATGCGCACAAAATTTTGGACTACAGACTACAGCGGGAGTTTCCTTTCTGTATACTCCTTATTCTGTGGTCACACTTTTCTCGTATTCTTGCTTGACATTCTTCCGGGCATGCTGAATGACATTCACATGACTGTTCGTCGCCACATTTCGATTTCAGTATAGATCATGCACTGAAACGTGGCTCCTGAGAGGAGAATATTGGGAGCCAAGGCACGGCCAAGGCTTGCATTCAGCTCGTAGCGCATTGGCTGTTAGAACAAGCCCCGCCTCTTTCTCCCAGTGCCGCCAGTTATGGTCTATAGCTTACAGGTTTTAAAAGAAACATGTGTACGGGGTTAAAGCGTCACAGATGAAACACTAAATTATCACTTTAATGTTTGAGTAATAGAAAACTAAACGTATATCTACTAAATATTAATATTTTTTAGAGATTTATTAAGCGGGTGTAGCAATGCTTTCTGCCTATTTTTATTGTCGTAAATGAATAACAATCGGAATTAACATTTCTCACACCACTTTCAAGGACAGCATTCCTTTTTCTAAAAGAAGTAGTCGGGGTATGTGGACTTATTTTAGCAAATAACAAAGTGGAAGACAATAATCAATACCAAGCACAAATCAACAATACATTGACTATGTCTCAGGTGTACATTGCTTTTACGAGGTAATGTTGGTAGAGAGCATAAACATCCCGTAGACACACGAACTCAGCCGAATTCCGCCGATCACAGAGGGGCCTCGAAAAAGTGCGTGATCTGTACTTCGGAGCCCCCGCGCATTTCAGCGGAGAGGCAAGGGCACATACGCAGCAACCTTTCCCGATCGCTGGATTTGTCTCGCCGTCCTAGTCGCATTGCCACCACGACCACCCGTTCAGTCTCAATCGATATTTCTTTATTATTATTTTTTTTTCCTGTGGTGGCTATCTGGGGAGCTTTGTGTGTGAAACACCTTTTACATCGCCGGAAGACCTAGTGGGCAGGATTGTTGCGGCAGGAGGATGATTTCCAGCACGCCAGGTATCTTTCAGAGGGAGCACTCTTGAATGAAGTGTCGATGTCAGGCGTGTCTAGATGCATCTGGACAGAACTTTGAACATCTCCTGTAGTGGGCGGTCAATTTTATCAAGTGACTGGATAACGACATTTAATGGCCCTGGGTGGTCTCTGCTACTCACGACTGCTGTTGTCTACTAGTCCTTATTGAATGTCCAACGTGTCTTCTCACATTGCATTAGATTACATAAATAATTGTCATGTAGATCATGAATATGAGATTTCGTAATTATGTTGAACATTGCATCAAGAATGAAATTTTCACTCTGCAGCGGAGCGTGCGCTGATATCAAACTTCCTGGCAGATTGAAATTGTGTGTCGGAACCGAGACTCGAACCTTGGATCTTTGCCTTTCGCGGGAAAGCGCTCAACTGTCTGAGCTATCCCGGCACGCTTCACGGCCCGTCATCATACCTTCACTTCTGCCAGTACCTCTCGCCTCCTATATGAGCGCACACTTCGAATGCAGAATGAAAATTTCATTCTGGAAACATCCCTTAGTCTGTGGGTAAGCCATGTCTTCATCATATCCTTTCTTCCAGGAGTGCTAGTTCTGCAAGGTTTGCAGGAGAGATGCGGCGGAGCGGCCGAGCACATTGAAGCACTATGCTGCGATGCGCGAGGCCATTCCCCGTCGGAGGTTCAAATCCTCCCTTCGGCATGGATGTTTGTGCCGTCTTTAGTATAAGCTAGATCATAAGTAGTTTGTAAGTTTATGGACTACTGACCCCGCAGTTAAGTCCCATAAGCTTTACAAACATTTGAACATTTTTGTTTGCAGGGGAATTTTTGTGAAGTTTGGAAAGTAGGAGGCGAGTTACTGCAGAAGTGAAGTTGTGGGGCGGCATCGTGAGTCGTGTCGGGATAGCTCATTCGGTAGAGTGCTTGCCAGCGAAAGGCAAAGGTCCCAGGTTCGAATCCCGGTTCTGGCACACAATTTTAATCTGCCAGGAAGTTTCATAACACTGTATGATTATATAGAGTGGTCCATTGATAGTGACCGGGCCAAATATTTCACGAAATAAGCATCAAACGAAAAAACTGCAAAGAATAAAACTTTCCTAGCTTGAAGGGGAAAACCAGATGGCGCTACGTTTGGCCCACTAGATGGCGCTGCCGTAGGTCAAACGGATATCAACTGCACTTTTTTAAAAATAGGTACCCCCATTTTTATTACATATTCGTCTAGCGCGTAAATAAATATGAATGTTTTATTAGGAACACTTTTGTCGCTTTGTGACAGATGGCGCTGTAATAATCACAAACATATCGCTCACAATTTAAGACGAACAATGGGTAACAGGCAGGTTATGTAAATAAAAACACGGAACGTAGGTGCGTTTGAACTTTATTTTCGCTGTTCCAATGTGATACATGTACTTATGGGAAATTATCATACATTATGAGAACGCATGCTGTTACTGCTTGATTGCCTGTAATTACCTCAGTACTTCAATAAATGCTCAAAATGATGTTCTTCAACTTCAATGTATTTGGCAATAATCGTAACGAAACTCCTCTCAACAGCAAGAATATAACAAATAAAAATATTTTGCAGCCTTAGCAAAAGAACGATTTTTTCAAAGAACATCGCGGCTGTAGATTGCCACCTAAAAACACTATTTATTTTTATTTTATTTGTTGTGGTCTTCAGTTCGCAGACTGGTTTGATGAAGCTCTCCATTCTACCCTGTCCTGTGTAAGCCTCTTTATCTGACAATAAGAACGGCAATCTACGTCTATTTGAATCCGCCTAGTGTATTCGTTCCTTGGTCTCCCTCTATGATTTTTGCCCCACACACTTCCTTCTAATGCTAAGTGGATTATTCCTTGATGTCTTGTAAAGTGTCCCACCAACCTATAATTTCTCTTAGTAACGATCTGACAGAAACTTCCCCCCCCCCCCTTCTCACTAGTTACGTGATCTATCCAACGAATCTTCAGTATCCGTCTTAGCACCGCATTTCAGAAGCATCTATCATTTTTTTTTTTTTTTTCTGAACTCCTTATCGTCCACGTTGCACTCCCGTACAATGCCACACTCCGTACAAATAGACCTCCTAACATTTAAATTAATATCGGATGTCAAACAATTTTGTTTCTCCACAAACCCTTTTCTTTCAGTATCCATTCAACATTTTATATCTCCTTTACTTCGGCCATCAGAAGTTACTTTGCTTCCCAGGTACTACTATTCTTATTGTCGCATTACCTAATCTAATTTATTCAGCATCTCCTGATTTTCTAACACTACATTCCATTACCCTTGTTTTATTTTTGTTAATGTTCACCTTATACCTTCCTTTCACGACACTATCCATTCCGTTCAGTTGCTCTTCCAGGTCCTGTGACAAGGGCAAAATGCAAAGTTTTAACTTTAATGCCCTATCCAAATTTCTCCTTGCATTCCTTCACAGCTTGTTCAATGCACAAATTGAACGACATTGGAGAAAGGCTACAACCTCGTCTTACTCAGAAATAATTTTAATTTGTTTTTAAATGTTGGTTGGCTGTCTGTCAGACATTTGGTATTATTTGGTAAGTGAGCAAAGACTTTTGTGGCAGCATAATTCGCCACCTTCTGTGCTAAAGTTAGATTTAACTTTGAATTGTAGCTATGCACACTGCTATTGCTTTTAAATTGGGTTGGGTTAATAACAAATTTCATAAGTGAGTATACATATTGTGAAGCTGCTGTGATGATCCCTAGATTCTTAAATAAGTATCTTAAGGATTACACATTTTTGTGCAATGAATACTTTTTTTCTCTATGATGAATTACCCCAAAACATGATGCCATATCAAAGCAAAGGTATACTACGCTAATTTACTGAGATGTGTATCTGTAAATTTTCGATAACCCTAGTAGCATACGTTTGCTGAACTCAAACGTTTCAGTAGATCATCAATGTGATTATTCCAATTCAATTTCTCATCAATGCACACACCTAAAATGTTTGAATATTCTAACGTAGCTACAGACTTTTGTTCACAACTTTATTTATTAATGGTGTCATACATCGTTTAGAACTGTATATAGGCCTATTCTTTTATCAAAATTTAATGCGAGTTCATTTACAGAGAACCACTTACTAATTTTCTGAAAGCCATTATTTACAATTTCATCAATTAATTCTTGTTTGTTGGGTGTGACTACTATACTTGAATCATCAGCCAACATATATCAAGAACAGCAAAGGACCCAAGACAGAACACTATGGGACCTCGTTCTTTGAGAAATCAGCTAATAATAAATTCGTATGGCTCATTGGCCTGATGCAAGTCTTTCAATTGGACGCTACTTCAGCGACTTGCGTGTCTCTAGCCTACGCCAGTTACCCAACTGGGGAAATGACACCTACAGATTAACGTGGAAACCGACCCACATGTCGTACCTGGTGACTCCTCACATCTTTGTGGAGTGACGGATGGGCTAAAACGCAGACTGAAAAGATCCGAGATCCGACCGGATTTCGAACCCACGACCCCTCGGTTTCCGGTTGAGCGCTGTACCCCAGGACCACCAGGCCCGACTGGGAATCAGCTGATTTTTGCAGTTTACCTGAACGCCTTATTTCAACTTTCTGCACACTTCCAGTTAATTATGAATTAAACCATTTGTACACTGTCCCACTAATACCACAACGCTTAATTTTATCTAGAAGAATGCCGTGATTTACACAGTCAAAAAGCTTTCAGAGATCACGAAAAATCCCGATGGGTGATGTCCGGTTATTCAGAGCATTTAATATTTGATCAGTGAAAACATATGTAGCAATAGCTGATACCTGCGGCTCCGCTCGCGTGTTGGTTGATTATGATAGATGATGCGCGAAACTTCAAATCGATTTTTTAAAGAGTTGTATTAAGAGATTTACTTTTTGCTACTTTATTTATTTATTCTTATATTTCCTTATTCGAATGCTTACGCTTACAGAGAAAAAGCTGAAGACATTGAAGCACGCATAGACCAAAGATATGGTCTGTTTCACGTTTCGCTGTATGTAACCCTTGCTATAGAGTAGCTAACGTCATCGCTGGCCTTCAGTCCGATTTTTTTTTTTATAATTTGACGACTTTCAACCACCATATCTTCCACCCCCTTATCGCTATCGGCATGGAACTGCTATGGTGTACAACGGGAGACTTCTGACAACAATGACACGCAGACCATTCGTTTGCGTTCTGTCGTTTTCGCTGCAGAGCGAAATATTAACACACACACACACACACACATACACGTAGAATTTTATATATACCGATAACTTTCCATCCCAATATACTCCACCCTTTTATCACTATCAACCCTCAAGCAATAATGCAACCAATAAAACCATTTTCAAAGAGTAATTATTGATCCGCATTTCGCGTTATATTCTTCAAATTACTAAATATCTATCAGATCGCTATAAAACCGTGCCTAAAACCTTCCTCAGGTATAAATCAGTAACTGTACAGTTATTTAAGTTTCTGCGTCTTGTCGTTCGGACGTGATAAGCGTACACCAAACAGACATACACATTAATATGTACATAGATAAATACCTACCCGATCGCCATAAAACCGTGACCAAAGCCTTCCTCGGGTAGACATCAGTAACTGTACAAATTTTCAGCTCTTTATGTCTTCTGGTTCAGACGTGATAAACGTACACCAAACACACAATCACATTTATAGATATAGCATTTTATGTGGAAAAGCTTTGCTGCAAACCAAACTTACATTTTTGTTGGTACCTTTAGTAAACATGTTTGTGTGTCACCCAGTATTCACCCTGGCTTCAGGCCATGTGACGTCCAGTATCCGTTTCAACCCTAGTTGTTAATATGTTACTCTACTCTATCTACCTCGCATGTAAGTGCGGCATATCAGTGTAACGTTTGCTGTCAGGTTGTAAGCTTCGCGTCTTTGCTTTGGAGAGTGCCACGGAGCTGAAGGTACCGGTTTGGTGGTTGCAGTGCACTACCAGCGCATCGTGCACCGCGACATCAAGCCCTCCAACCTGCTGCTGGGCGAGGACGGCCGCGTGCAGATCGGGGACCTGGGCGTCTGCAACGAGTTCGACGGCGCCGACGCGTCGCTCAGCAGCACTGCTGGCACGCCAGCCTTCATGGCGCCGGAAGCCATCACTGGCGCCAGCTTCAGTGGCAAGGTACGATACGCAGCACACGTCTTCTGACCACGGTCAAATTCATCCACAAGTTAACCGTCTTCGGTGATGGAGCAAAGTCCGCGTGAACTTTATCCACTTCTGTTTTGCCTTTTTAGTGACGGTCCAACGTTTGAGATGAAGTGGTATATATATATATATATATATATATATATATATATATATATATATATATACAGGGTGATATAAATATCAATTAATAGAAATAAACAATCCCAGAGACGGATTTACGTCTCAAATATGTCAAAGACATTATTGATAAATCTGAAGCATTGAATTAAAATTTGTGGTGCGGCCGGGAATCGAACCCGGACCTCCATGCTTACTAGGCAGACGTCTTAACCGTTAGAATACCACACCACTAACGATTAAGGCGCCTCCATATCACAAACTTTAATTCAGCTTCTGTGTTCCAAAGATAATTGGGTGTTTCACTAAGTGTGTTTGCCTCTGTAACTTATAAAATAATAGGTGACGGGAAATTTCAATGCGGTAGGTCAACACAACAAATGTTACACTTTCTGCGGAGCTATGAACATAGTTTATTGTATCATTTTCCAAAGAGTTACACCACAAAGATATAGTTTTTAAATGGAACAATAGTTTTTTTCTATCGTGCATTGGATTCGTTGAAACCAGCTGCGTCCAAATCAGTTTAAACTACATTCCTATCACTGTTAGTTTGGGAGCTACAACCCTTCGAAGTTTAGGGGGCGGAGGCTACGACAGCGTAGCTGACTGGCTGGTGGTCATGAGACAGTTGGCCGTCCCCCAGGAGATAGCCACTCGGCCAGTTAGCTACGCTATCGCAGCCTCCGCTCCCGGAACTTTGAAGGGTTGTAGCTCCGAAACTAACAGTGATAGGAATGTAGTTTAAATTGATTTGGACGAATCCAATACACGATAGAAAAAAACTATTGTTCAATTTAAAAAATTATATCTTTGTAGTGTAACTCTTTGGAAAATGATACAATAAACTATGTTCATAGCTCCGCAGAAAGTGTAACATTTCTTGTGTTGACCTACCGCATTAAAATTTCCAGTCACCTATTATTTTATAAGTTACAGAGGCAAACACACTTAGTGAAACAAATTGTTGTATTGCTGTTCGTTACTCTTGCTAAAACTCGAGAACGGATGAACCGATTTGGCTAATTTTTGTCTTGAAATATTCGTGTAGGCCCAGGGAAGGTTTAAACGGTGATAAAATATGGAAAAGTTGTCCGGAAAAGAGAAAAGCCACTGTGTGGGCCACGAAGTCTGACTAACAAAGAGATCCACAGTTTTCAAATATATGGCAAAGCAATAAGGCAAAACACTGGAGATTTGAAGTTAATGCTGAAGGCAGTGTGGCAATATATTTTCACAAGCTGTCAACTGATGAGAAGCCAATACATGAAGTGTGTGATATATTTTAGTGCAAATATAAGCAAGAAAAAGCAGAAAACAAAACCTATTCACATAAACATAGTCTTTCTGAAGCAGTCTTAATCACCATAAAGCCAACATCCCAGTTTCTACCTCATCCAGATTTGTTAAAGAAATGTAGCCATGGCGGAACACAAAATCCGAATGAGAGCTTCAACAGTGTCATTTGGAAGAGGTTCCAAAAATCAATATTTAGCTCATCTGTTGTTAAAATGTCCGCATATGACGCATGTCTGATGTTAAATGATGGTAACAATGGAAGAATAAAGACCCTCAATGGACTAGCATTCGTTGCAGGTTGTTTCACCAAGAAACGATTGACGTAGATAGATACTCAGCATATTGCAAAGTATGAACTGTCTGTGAAGGTTATAGCCAGAAGGTGCACCAGAAACTTCAGATAAAAAGGAAACAGGTACACGAAGAGCAATAGAACCAAATGTATGGTTATGGTCAACATTGAGGTACTACTCTCTGGTGTAAATCCTTATGAAATCTTTTATGTACATTTCCCGGAACTTTCATTTTTAGTGTATAGGGAACATTTTCCCCTGAACTGCTGGAGAGAGAAAAGTGAAATTTTCTGCAGAGTATGTTCATAGTATAACACAACTTCCTGTGGGTTAAAATTGTTCTAAGTGTATTTCTATCAAAATTATTCACATTTCTGTGAAATTGAAATTGCTTTGTTTCATATACATACTTATTTAAAGTGCGTTGTAAGAGCTCGAAAACTGATATTAAAAAATAGTTAATCGCTTACTAAAAATTACGCACCAGAATATGAAAATTGTAAGTAAAGTAATATTTGTGTAAATGTTCCTTATGTGATAGCAAATACTGCGAAAATTTAACACACACCATGAGCAAATATTTTGACCAAACATAAATAAATAAAATGGAAAATATTATAGAATGTAGCCCATAACATAATTACCGCACGTGCAAAATTTGGTTCTATTATCTTTCAAACACCAAAAACTGTTGGATTGTGTAAACACGTCCAGTTTCTCCGATGTTCCTCAAAGTATATGTCAGAAATGAAACGGCTGGTAGAGTAACCTTACATAGTAATATATTCGAAAAACTTTAATTAAAAACAGACGGCAACTTTTCGTAACTGGAAGTTAATCACCGTCGGAGGTTCGAGTACTCCCTGGGGCATGTGTGTGTGTGTGTGTGTGTGTGTGTGTGTTGACCTTAGGTTAGTTTACCTTAGTTTAAGTAGTTTGTAAACTACGGACTGATGACCACGCAGTTTGGTCCGATAGATTTACAAACATTTTTCTTTCTTTCTTTCTTTTTTTGAAGTTAATAGTCATGTAAATCTCTCTAAGTAACATGGTGGTTTACTTTTAATACAAAATTATTTATTTCTAAAAGCCAATATTGTAATTTAGATCGTGAAGCTACATACAACTGGAAATAATTGCGCCTTTAAGATTTAGCAGATCATCTGACCTCACAAGACACAGAAGTTGATTTTATAGCATTGCGATACAGATTAGAGCCAATTGTGTGTTTTGCACTCTTTGAAGTGTATGTAAATATGTTTGCCTTATTTTTTCAAGAACACGTAATATTGTGTGGAGTAGGCCTAAATATTTCAATTCTTTTCATATATATTGTAAGCTGTTTCACCTCATAATAATCTGTGGGCTCTTGTACATTTTCGCACATGGAAGCAGAATTAAAATATAGCACAATACGCACGATATATCAAAAAGACGTTACAATAAATCATAACCTGATTTAGGCCTACATGAAATGTAGATAAATGCAGAATATTTTACTCCACTCAATGTTACCAACGCGATCAATAATTAGAAAATGAATAACTTATTATAATGCAATTCATACGGTACCATACACAAACAAATTAGTAATCAGGAACACTGTATAAATCCATCTTGATTGAACGAAATCAAAGAAAATATAGAAGACTGTAAATCAACCAATATGAAACCGAGGTGACAGGTGATCGCTCTCCAAATGGTGGCGGAGAGTAGATCGGCTCATGGTCGTGTCATGAGGTCCAGAATGCCCTATATGAGCCTCCCTTTCCCCCTATGGGAACACATCTTCCATACGACAAAAACCGAATTTCGTACATCGTTTTTTCCTGTCGTGTTCACGTGTTAAAACATGAATTGGATTTCCTACACCAGCCAACATGGCGTCTAGAAAACAGCTGATTCAGTTTCTGATTATAGCCGTCACAATTGAAATTGCTATTTACTTAAATGCACAGATCATGATCAGTCTAAGATTTATATCTCTCTTACATGCAGAAAAAGTCGATGTGCTAATATTAACCGAAATTTTTTAAATAAAAGACTAAACCGGACAAGCCAAAGCCACGCACATTTCAAAAACGGTTGCGCGTACATGGGCATGAAAGTAAGCCAAGGATGCGGATTTCCATAAGCTATTTTGAAGTGATTACATGACCAACCAAAAATGTAATTAGAAAATTGGTTTACTAAGTTTAACTAAATGCAGTTTTGGGAGCCATATGAACGAGTGAACCACTCTGTCAGCAATTAACTGCACTCTGTACATACATTCTTGGAATTCCTTATATGAGCCTTTGAGTAATCAACCTTACTACCCAGTGACACCAGATTTAGGGAAATATATTTTTTTAGAGGAGCATTTGGGGAAACAATAGCATTGGGTAAATTTCTTGGAAGGGAGGGGTGTCGCTACTGGAGTAAGTGGGGAAGTGTTTTAAAAAATGTTCAGATGTTTGTATAGTCTATGGGACTTAACTACGGGGTCATCAGTCCCTAAACTTACAAACTACTTATGAACTACTTACTAACTAGGACGGCACAAATATCCATGCCCGAGGGGGGATTCGAACCCCCAACCGTAGTAGCCGTGCAGAACATGACTGGAGCGCCTCAGTCTCCTCGGCCACCGCGGCCGGCGGAAGTGTTTTATCTGCATATTGTTGGCGTCACTAGCGTTTACCATCTTGACAGATTCTCCAGCAAATTTGACGGAATTTCAAGTTGTATGACGGATAATATGATTAACCAGTGATTTAAGTGGTACAAATAATTGTCACCCGTTGAGTAAGGGAAGTTACTGCCTCGGTGCCACTGGAACATAGTGATAAGTTTTTAAATTTTTTCCTGCTTTAATCTTAAACTTATTTGTTGAGAATATTTCAAAGTTGTTTTCTGTTTTAGAAGGAGTATTGTTATTTGGTTGAGTTTATTTTAAGGTTGTTTCCTGTTTAAAATATTTTATAACGGAGTTGTTGTTTGGCACTAGCAAGACTCATCGTATGTTATGGTATTCAAAGAGGTCAGTTGGTGTGCACATAAGACAACAAGTTAGGGTTGTTATATTGCTTTAGCTTAGATGTTCATTTGTACCACGAGGATAAATTTATTGACATTGATTGACAGGTTGTGATACTTCACCTTGATTTAAAAAAGATTGGCGGTGACGACATAGTAAGAAAGGTTGAAGCAATTATCTTGGAAATATCCAGTGACTGGAATGAAACTTTCACTCTGCAGCAGAGTGTGCACTGATATGAAACTTCCTGGCAGATTAAAATTGTGTGCCGGAACCTGGACTCGAACCTGGGACCTTTGCCTTTCGCACAATTTTAATATGCCAGGAAGTATCATATCAGTGCACACTCCACTGCAGAGTGAAAATTTCATTCTGGAAACATCCCTTAGGCTGTGGCTAATCCCTGTCTCCACCATATCTTTTCTTCCAGGAGTGCTAGTCTTGCATGTTTCGCAGGAGAGCTTCTGTGAAGTTTGGAAAGAAGGAGGCGAGGTACAGGTGGAAGTAAAGTTGTGAGGCGGCATCGTGAGTCGTGTCGGGATAGCTCAGCCGGTAGAGTGCTTGCTCGCAAAACGCATAGGTCTCAGGTTCGAGTCCCAGTTCTGAAACCATCTCACAGGTGTAACCCTCTCACATCAAATCCAAACAGTTTCATGAACTCAACCACATTCCACTTCATCAAACAGGTAATGATCTTAGATTCAGCTAGAACTCAAACACAAGTGCATATTAGTAGAAGGTCATTAACATGTCAGGTATCAACACTGTAAGAAACCACATTAATAAGTTATTCTTCCATCTTACAGCCGCTATATCATGTGTTTGATATACATACAGGAGTAACCGTTTGGCTTGCAAGAGAACACATACGCAGTTACCAATTCATTAAACCGCACACCCCAACACTCGGGGCGAGCGAACTCACAGACGTAAGACACGTAACTTTCTGACAGCGGAACCACATAGTCCGCATACTGCTTCCACAACCATATGTGTCACCTCCGTGTCTCTCCTCCTCCTGCCCTCGACCTTCTTGCGCTCCGCAGCAACTCGACGCGTGCACCCTCTCGCACATCCGCGGCCTCTATATACACGAGCCCATAGCTGTCCACAACAAGGAGGAGATTTTAGAGACATGAGCCATGACACAGCTCAATATTGTTGGTCACAAACATCTTCAGATTTATGCAATCAAGATGAGTTCATAGAAACTGTCATAACATACTTCAGTAGCATTTTCTGTCCATTTTTAATGAGTTTGAGATAAAACTATCAACGAAGTAAGCCTGTGGGAGGCTTGTACCCTCCGCCATTGCTATGCGTGTACTGCCTTCTCCACAATTTCTCAGTGGCTATTAATATAAACTACAAGTATTTATTTGTTTCTTCAATAGCCAAGCTGAGGCACAGCAATCAATATGTAGGGCAAAATAATACTTTGTAATATGTATATTCTTTTTGGAACACTGTACATTGGCCAAAGATTCCTCAAAGTTTGTGAACATCAAAAACACACTCAGATCTGCTCATTTAGGGTCAGTTGATGAATATTATTTGTGTGTGTGTGTGTGTGTGTGTGTGTGTGTGTGTGTGTGTGTGTGTGTGTGTGTGTGTGTGGTGTGTGTGTCAGAGAGAGAGAGAGAGAGAGAGAGAGAGAGAGAGACTGGTAGAGACAGTACTATGAGACTCTTCTACATTACACATTGTTGGCAATGATGGTGTTGCAGGCAGTTGACATCTGGTCGATGGGTGTGACACTGTATGCTTTTGTGTTCGGCGATGTGCCATGGCGGGACGAGAATGTGGTGGCACTTTACCGCAAGATCCAGACAGAACCAGTGCGCCTGCCCCCTAGACCCGCCATAAGCAGTGAGCTGTCTGACCTCATCTGCCGAATGCTGGAAAAGGATCCTGAGCAGCGCATCACACTGCCACAAATCAAGGTGAGGATTCTGAGAAATAATGGCATTTATTTACTTTTGACACTTATACTTGTATGGCTCAGTGGTAATGTGCCAGATTACTAATCCAAAGGTCTCATGTATCGTTGCCAGTCATTATTGATATTTTTAATTATCTCTTATCATTTCTTTCACCTTTTATAATATTTGTGGATGTGAAACATTCTGCAGTGAACTATGATTCAGAATTCATGTAAAAGAGTATGACCCCCTATGTCTCGATATGTCAGTTCTCAAAGTCAGAAGCAGGAAAGAGCATACCACTTCCAACAGGACACAGTTTAGTTAAGCTGTTTGCTTTAATAATACACACTGTATAATAATAAAGGTGAAGTGAAGGAGAAAATGCAGTGGTGAATCCGGGATTTTGGTCTCGGGAAGGAGGACGGCTGAACTCTTAAAAATTAGCTCTTTAAGGAAAGAAGTGCCGGATACAAGAGGGGATGGGGGGGGGGGGGGTGATGGAGAAGGTGAGGAGGCCTGCAGCCCCATAGCATGTCTGTGACACTGCCCCACCCTGGATTTGCCTATGAGAAAATGCAATGGAAGTTCATGACCCAAGAGAGTATGTGATGTTTTTGCTTTACTGTATGTGCATTATCAGTAAAACATCATTATTTGTCTCCCTTCCCAATATTGATTTTTTTTTTGAAGGATAGCACTATAGACAGCATTCTATGATAACAGCAGCATTATTTTCTGTTATCCATTCCTCATATTATTATTGAAAAGTTACAGAGGCTGAACAGTAGTTAGCTCAGTACTGTTAATAGTAACACCAAAAAGATGGAAATAACCAATGAAACAAGCTTTTAAAAATATATTTCGATCATCAGTTATGAGAGAGGAGAAAGGGAATAGAAGAAAAAGTGGTCTTGGGTTACTCACAATCTGGGCTGGAGGTAAAGATGGAGTAGAAGGTAATAGGTGGAAGCCAAAAATATTGCATAATAACTACTGAACCATGCCAGTAGCAAACAAAGAGAAAAGATCAAGAAGTGAAATGAATAATGCTGAGTAGGAAGGGAGGCAAATTATGCTTCTAAGAAAAGAGGGATATAGAAAAATACACACTCAGTCGCAGAGAGAGAGATCGAGAGAGAGAGAGAGAGAGAGAGAGAGAGAGAGAGAGAGAGAGAGAGAGAGAGAGAGAGAGAAATGTATAGTGAGAGGAAGTCTCGCAGAGCTGTGGGTTTGGGAACTTGGGAACTTGCACTCCTACACATCCTTTGTTCCCACCAGGCTCCCTCAGAATGTGGAACATGATGACTACTCCTTGTCTGCAATGCAAATGGCACATTACTGTGAATATAATAACAGTAGCATCATAATACCTGTTAGAAACTTCACCAGTATTCCATGTCCTTTTTGCAATAATGTACCTCTCTATCATCAACTCTCATTATTCTTTTCTCACTCCTCTTCTTCTTCATCTTGTTACACTTTTCTGTATGTGTGTTTATTTTTCTATATCCCTTTCTACTCACAAGTATATGCCCCCTCACACTCAGCATTACTTGCTTAACTTCTCTTTTCTTCTTTGTATATCCTCTTTGCTTTGCTACTGGAAAGGCTCAATGATTATCATGTAATATCTATGATAAATTGAACTACACTTGTTACCATGTTTCATAAAGCCCCATGGGCTCACAACCAGAAACCTAGGTTATCAACATAAAGTTTTGTGAAACAAGGCAACAAGTGCCATTCACTTTATTAAATTGAAAATATTTCACCAAGAACCAATTGTGGAATCAATCAATATATTATCTTTGACTTCACCCATCACCCTTTACTCTGTCTTTACCTCACAGCCTAGGTTGTCAGTAATTCAAACCCACTTTCTATTTTGTCTCCTCTCTCCTCCCTCCTACCTGTTGAAGAATTTTTTTTCCCCTCAAAAGTTTGTGTCTAAGCTCATTTTCATCTTTCTGGTGTTATCAGCAGTACCATACTGAGCTAAGTACTGGTCACCCACTTAATCTCTTTTGAATAATTATATTAAGAAGTGGTTGCACAAAAGAATGCTGATGTTATCACAGAATGCTGTCTGTAGTGCAATCCTCTGAATCATCATTACCTGGAACGAAGACAAATAATGAAGTTTCACTGATAGTACATATACAGTAAAGCAGAAAGAACTTAGAGTAAACTTAGAGGTGATTTGGGAGTATACAGAGTATGAAAAAAAAAAAAAAAAAAAAAATGAAATGATCATTTGGCTTTTCATGGTCGGGATATCCCCATAGGGACTTGCTGTCAGTGATGACGATGAAAGTGATGACAAACACACAACACCCAGTCCTCTGCCAGGAGTCGAACCCAGGTCCCTTGCATTGGCACTGCCACTGAGCTACGGAGGCGGACAGTATGCAGAGTGAAAAATAGTTTGGTTTCTCTCTATTTCTCACTCTGCATACTGTCCGCCTCTGTAGCTAGTGGCAGTGCCAATGCAAGGGGCCTGGGTTCGACTCCTGGCAGGGGACTGGGTGTTGTGTTACTATAGTTGCTATCTCCAACTGCCTCTAACACAGTTGGTCAAACTGAGCTTCAGTTGCAACAATGTGTCAGTTGTATAACTGGTGTGCCATTATTATAGCAGCCAGTGACTGGATTTCCATGTACGATAATTCTGGATAAAATGCAGGACAAATTACTGGCTATGACATGCACAGCTGATATTGTAGTTTATCCAGTGTGCACCATCACACACAGACTTCAGGCTGTATGGTGGTGACAATTCCAGTTTTTTAACATTCGTTATCCAGGAATGTCAACACATACTATTTGCAGAGCCAGAACTTATCGGGGGGAGGGGGAAGTAATTAATTTAAAAAAGAAAAGATGGTCTGATTCCTGTGTCCAGTGTTGTCAGTTTTGTGGATCATCAGACATTTCTTGCTGTATCTGAAGCACATGCCATATATGAAAATTGTTGGCTGGAGGCTGGTGCCAGTCAACAGCTAAAAGAATTCAAATACCTTAGTAGCAATCTAAGCACTGTCAAGTTCAAATTGAAGAATTTCCTCATGGTTCCCTATACATACGCTCTCCAGGATTTCCCATCTTACATTACTGAATGGGCTATTATGTTCTCAGCAACTTACCATCTGCACAGCTGCGAACTGTTCGTGACTGGAATAGGGGAAAGCGACAATGGTATGCAGTGCATCCTCTGCCATACACTGTGAGGTGTCTTCTCAAGTATGGATGTAGATGTAGATACAAACAGATCCTTACTCCTTCCATTCAAATGATTGTAAATTGTCTCATTAATTGTTGATGTTGCAAAATATTGTCAAAAAAGACAAAAAAATTAAAAACTGTAATTTTTTTGAAGTATTATAAGATATTTTGAGGATTATGAAGCTTTTTGAAACAATTTATTTCTGAAGAAAACACTTTACATGGAGAATACTCATCTTTGTTAGCTTTGAACAACTTCCTGTGCACCTTTTCCCATTCTTTTATTCTGTAAATATATCTGGCATCTGCTCAGTATGATACTGCTGATAACACCAGAAAGATGAAAATGAGCTTTGACACAAACTTTTGAGGGAAAAAATTCTTCATCAGGTAGGAGGGAGGAGAGAGGAGACAAAACAAAAAGTGGGTTTGAATTACTGACAACCTAGGCTGCGAGATAAACACGGATTAAAGGGTGATAGGTGAAGTCAAAGATAATATATTGATTGATTCCACTGTTGGTTCTTGGTGAAATATTTTCAATTTAATAAAGTGAATGGCACGTGTTGCCTTGTTTCACAAAACTTTATGTTGATGACCTATCTTTTCTTCACTTTTCTTCTCGTAGATAAATGAAATGTAGTCACAGAGACCTGGTGTATTGTATATGCTACATCTAATACAATATGACTTTCTGGAAGGAAAATTGTCCATTTCATGACTTTCTTTTTCAGAATTATAGTGGGAGAACTTTTAACAACATTTTAGTGCTGGTTTGGAAATTTATAAATAAATGAACAAACTAATCTTCCTTTCTTGAAGTCATTGTACCCATTCAATATGGTATTATATTTTGGGGTAATTGATCACTGAGCAAAAAAGTATTCATTGCACAAAAGTGTGTAATTAGAATAATTTCTGGAACCCACCCAGAATTATCTTGTAGACAATTATTTAACACTTTCGATGCGGCTGACGCTTATAAGCGTCCATGCTCACTGTAGGATAGCATCAGCCACAGTGAAAGTGTTAATGATCTAGGGATCTTCATATTAGGTTCACAATATACATATATATTCTCTTATGAAATTTGTTATGAATAACCCAACCCAATTCAAAAGTAATAGCAAATTGCATAGCTACAACATTAGAAGGCAGGGTGATGTCCACTATTCAAGGTTAAAACTAACCTTGCTACAGAAGGGGGAAATTATGCTGCTACAAAAGTCTTTGGTCACTTACCAGATAATCTCTAATGTATGACAGACAATCAACCACCATTTAAAAACAAATTGAAAGAATTTCTCAAGGGCAACTCTTTCTGCTGAGCAGATGAATTTTTACGTAGCAATTAGTACTTTTACAACAAAATAATAATAAGAATAAGAATAAATAAGTTAAAATAAAAAATAATAAATGTCTGATGAGCCATGGAAAGGCACAAATAATAGAAAACTACTGCAAAGCTTTCAGCTGATACAGCCTTTGTTGGTTGGAGAAACAAACAAACACACACGCGCGCACACACACACACACACACACACACACACACACACACACACACACACACACACACAAGACCACAGTCTCCATCTGTGGTCCATCTGCTCTGCTCTGCAGACAGGGGCACAGCCACCAGATGGTGGTTTTGTGTGTGTGTGTGTGTGTGTGTTTTTTTCTCCAACTGATGAAGGCTGTATCCGCTGAAAGCTTTGCTGTTGTTTTCTATGATTTGTGCCTTTCCACGGCTCATCAGACATGTCTGTGGTAAGTAGTGACCTATATTGTTAAATCCTTCCTGGAATTTCCATTGTTTGAAAATAATAAATGTATGTCATGTAATGTTACCTTTTGCTAAGCTGACACATTTCACAGCATTATGAAATCTCGTATTCATGATCTATGGAACAAGTATTAAACTAATGTAATCTATAAACACTGGTTACTGACAACTAGCAGTCACTCTGAGAACTACAAGCAGATGAAATGATTGTTATGCAGACTGTTTCTAATACTATACAGTTGGTACACAGTGCAAAGTAATGTAATTTAGATGTATATATCATATATAAGGGCACACTAGACACCTATGAGCATCTTTATCTGCATGTGGTGTCATTGATGTTAAAAAGAAGATAAGTAAATAATTACACACTACTAAGACACTTATACTAACGATACCTACAAGAAAGATTACATTGTGTTTACAAGGGAAAATTGTAAGGAGAAGAAACTAATGATTCTTATAGAAAGCCATTCGGATGCATTTGAAAGACTATCTTATTTTTTATGGACAAAGTTTTAAAACCTCACTATTGCAATGGCTGCCTCAAGCAATTACATTGACATCGAATCTGAATACAATATAGTGTGTGATCTGATAAAGGTTGTATCAGCATCAAGATATACCTTTGCTAAGTTTTTATCTACCTGACACACCATGTTCAACTTCTTATGGTCTTTGATAAAAGTTAATTTGGTGTTGGAACAAGTACTTACTACAGATGCAGGATCACCTGTTGTTTTGTTTCCTGCTGCATATATCGGCAGACAGGGTTGCATTAGCTTGACCTTCACCCAGTGGCATATATTGTGAGCTATCAAAGCTACCACCAACGTCCATATCTAAAGAAAACCAAAAATTAAGAACCAATATTAACAAAACTGGCAATAGAAGCCAGATTCCGCAATGAAGAATTAGCGTGTAGTGTAGAATATATCTCATTTGCTTCATTCCAACAGTAGGAGAACAGAGCTTCAGATGCTTACTGCTGCAGCCTTCGCTATGGTGAGGGGAAGGTAAGGGTGAGGTGGGGTAGAGTGGCCACCAGCATGCCAATGCTTTGGAATCCCTTGTTGCAACATAAGCACAAGTGCTTCCGAAATATGCTGAATGTACACAACTCACTCTTGGTGAACTCCACATCAATTTAAAGCTACAAAGAGCTTGTTTGTGTGTTTCACAACAGCTGTATTGGTGTTATTTATTTCATAGTGTGCATTGTACTTTGACAGTTCTTAGTGCAAATTTTTCAAAATGGATGGGCAAGGTGTAATTAAACAGTTACTGAACAGACCATTCTTGCAGCTGAAATATGAAGACAAGTTGGGTAAAGGAATGGCATCAGGTAGTGTTTCCAGATGAATCTGGATTCTGTTTGTTTCAAAATGATGGCTGTATTTTCATTTGCCTCAGACAAGGGGAGTAGTATCACAATAACTGCATTCCACAAGATATACTATGACAACTCAAACATTGTGGTATGGGGTGCTATTGATGCATCCAAAAGTCACAGTTTGTGACCTCTAGCACCATTTTTCAGCAAGATACTGTACAATTCCATGTTGCTGCATGAACATCTGGCTTCTTGGTGTCAGAGGACATCATTCTTCTCCTCCTGGCCTTCCAGATCACCAAATTGTCACAGATCTGTGGGGATACAGTAAAATAGTTGGTGCAGTACTGTGTGTCAATGCCAGACATCAGTGATGAACTGTGGAACCAGGTGAATGCAGCATGGGTGGCTATACCACTCCTTAAATGCTTCAATACCATCGTGCATGAAACAAGTTATTAAGGTCCATGTGCCTGCTGGACAACTACTGAAAGCTGAACCGAGGTGACTGCAGCACTATTCATGTCTTCATAATATCCATATTGAACATGTCCTGTGAAAATGAACCACTTTATCTGTAGTCTGTTGAGCTATTCTTTTATTTTTGAATATGCGGTTCCAGTAAGTAAAAAATTAAAATTAAAAAAAAAAAAAAAAAAACCCTGGGAGGTGTCAAAATGCTGTTCCAACGTGTTCCAACTTGTAGCCAAAATTAAGCACTGGTGTTAATTAAATCACTTTCTGGGGAACAACACACTCGTAAGATGAAATTTTTGCAATATTATATGGTAGTGATGTTATATTGGTTATCTGGCAACCAGTTTAATCTTCTCTGTACTTGTTTGTGAAGTGGCGGTCTAGATTGGTATCGTTTTACCGTATATAAAGGTCACTTCCGCATAGTGTATGACACAAAATCGCCCTGAAAACAGCTTGTTTATTGAAGTTCTTTAATGCAATGTTACATCAGAAGTGTTTTTTTTTCCCGCAGTAGTGAAGTATATTTACGAAAATGGTGAAATATGGTGCAGGTGTCTAGCAAAGTGTGAAAGTGAAGTTACGCATTGCGATGTTCTTTTGTCACCCAATGAAGCTGAATCTGTGTAGGCAATCGGAAAGCAGAGTTTGAGTGGAACATATGAGCCGTACTTGCTTAATCACAACACAGTAGAACAAATTTTGCTGAGGATAAGGAATGAAGTAAGATTACCCAACAAATCACATGTGAATGTTATAGTAATAGACAAAGAGATGCTTTCACATACCTGTTCATGCTGGAGGTGAATTTTACTGAAGGGCACGTAATTGTTGTCACTTATCCTGCTTGCAGCATTCTTCGAAATAATTATTGCATTACAGTTTCTACTGCAATTCAGTCCCACAGTAAAAGTGCCCTCGGAATTAGCAACAAATTTGCTTTATGGTTGACAGTAAATCACCTGCCCTCGTGTAAAATGCCCTCAGAAAACCATAAGTTTGATAGAAGTTCAACCACTTTCAAAAATGTTATGCACAGGTATGAATCTTCATGTTTCACTTAAAAACCTCACGGGATGCAGACAGATCTATCTTTTACTGCAATCACAGGATTGCCCAGATTATGTGTGGGCATGGCATGTGAAGACATAACTTTGTTTCTTACTTTACAATATGCATATTTCAACTTGAACGATAATCATTTGTATTTGGATATTGCTGCGGGGGAAAAGTGTAGTGTTGAATGACTACTATTGGCTGATTAATGCTATTGGTGTGCTGTGGTTGACTGACTACAACATGAGGCCTGTGCTCAGTTAGCGTAACAAAGGAACATCGCATTGCGTAACCTTCAGTTCAAGGTACTGTACCATGTTTGACGGATTTTGTATTTAATCTTACTTACTACGAAAATTTGGAGGAAAAATGAAACATCCCATTAAAGATCTTACTAAGACAAAGTATGTTGAGGAAAAGTACTTAGAAGTGACATTTACATACAGTAAAATTTGTCCTCTAGATTTGTGTTATTGTTCCCTTGCCATCTGTGTGTATCACATAATAGTGTAGTGATACGATAGATGATGTAGTGTAGCAGATCGTTGTAAGTGGTAAGTAGCCTGCAGACAGATTGTGTCTGGCGCACATTCGTATGGCGCACTATGAAAACAGATACCACTCGAAGACATGCCCTGTCTAGTTGGGGACATGCATGTGCATGCAGATTATTGACCATGCAGTCTACTGGCCAGCAAAGGATACCAACAAACCATGCTGGTTAGCCAGTCAGTGTAAAATACACTGCCTAATACTGTGCAGGGTTAGAACAATACCTGTGGCTGCATCTGGCCAAACATTTTTATGATAGTAATGACAGAAAGAAAGTCTTAAGAGAGCTTATGAGTGAAACCAATTTTCAGTGTGGAAAAAGAATTATAAAACCAAATTCTGAATACTGGATCATCAAAATAAAACATTCAATATCTTTCACCTCAGAATGATAGGCTAACCACTTTGGTTACATGTACATAGCACAAACATCTTGACCCTTAAAAATTACAAATTTCTGAATGTAACTGCAAACATTCTTGATCTGTTAGTTTCTAAATGAACTTTTGTAGCGGGTAGAGCTGTTGTTTCCAGAATTAAAACAAACCTGCCTGTCAGTCGTGTTTGAAACACTGACAAAAGAGTATTATGACACGAGATGGATGTTATTACCACTCATCTACTCTGGATCTTTGTTGAATAACAAGACTCAATTATGACTCACAATTTCAGTCCACTCATATGCTGTTGGTTTGTTCATTGAAAACACAATTGTTCTTTGAACTGTAAACAAATTCAGTACTGCATGAGGCAGGGAGATAATTAAATATACTATAAAGTCATGATCCATGACCAAGCCATGTACTTCAGTGTCATTAGTATTAGAAAACTGAGAGGGCTTACTGATAACATAAATTGGTTGTGGTAAGTAAGACTTTGGTGGTCCACAGCAGCCTTTAGAGCTGCCATTATTGTTTTACTACATGACCAGGTGTCAGCAGGTATTTCATTCCACATCATGTGTTGTAGACTCATCACGTGTATACTTAATTATATTTTTTGACTCATTGATATAGCTGACAGGGTAACAATAATATGATAAGCTTCCTGAGTTCTATGTTTATAAACAGAAATCATCATGTAAGTTCAATTTATCAGGTGCACCCCTGGGTGACAGCGCATGGGAAGAGCCCCCTGCCAAGTGAGGAAGAGAACTGCCAGCTGGTTGAGGTCACCGAGGAGGATGTGCTGCGTGTTGTGCAGTCCATCCCCAGGCTTGACACTCTTATCCTTGTCAAGACCATGCTCAAGAAGCACTCCTTCCAGGCAAGTCAGCTTCATTGTCTCTAAATAATCAAAATGGATGTAGGCATGTTGTGTGAGGCATGTGCACTGGTAGGTGCTATCCTATGACAGGACAAGTTTTCTGAAAATAAATATACTGTTGTGCTCTATATATGGCTCAAATTGTGTGTCCCAAAAACATTTTGTTGGAGATGGTGAGTTGTACTTGATAGATAACTACAGTAATTTTTATAACCTTAAAATCTCAACCATGATCTGTGGAGAGTTTTTAACCACCTGCTTGAGTTTTCAGCTAGCAATTGGCATGTGCGATCGTGCCTAACATGATCTCAGTGCTACACATTCTATTCCTGTTCGAGAAAATGAGCAGATACAAATACCTAACCTAATTCTTAATGTTCTGTATGGAGCAAAACTGTGTAATTAATACCTTCAAACTCAAAGATCTCAGCTTTGCAGGATCAAGCATTTAACCCTCAAATGGAGTTGTGACTTGTTTTTATCAGGAATGGTGTTGTGGGCTCCTAAAGGACACCAGTTTGTCTTAGTCATTAAAAGTTATTGATTTTGTTTTAATCACAAATGCTTAATCATAAATTTCACTTTTTCACACATTAGAACATAAAACATCAGTTTTGAAGAGAGATAAAATAAATAAATAAAAAAGAAAACAACATCTCAAATAAGTCACAAAATAAAAACTAGATTATGTAACCCTGCATCACAGTAAACTGTAGAAGTGAGATGGAACAGTAATAGTTTGGTGTAAGATAATTTTCTCAGTTCAGTTAAGGATGATCTATGGCAAAGCCTACATTGGTCAGACGATACACACGATGAATGAAAGGTGTGTGGAACATGATCATCACACCCATATTTCACAGCCCAGTAAATCAGCTATAGCTGAGCATTGTATTTCCATTTCTATGGATTATTCTGCCACAGGAATCTTGACCATTATGGGATACTTTTCAGATTCATTGCTTAAAGAATCTGTGAAAATATGCTTGGAACATCATCTTACTGTGATGGCCATTTTCACCTGGACAAGGCTTTGGACCCAGTGATTCCTTTAATATCTTTCAGAGAAGATATTTTATTCACAATGACATATCTAGTGGCAATTAAATTTCATAATTCAACATTTGAGTTTTAGTGCACATTATTACAGTGAGTCCACATTAGTTCTAGCTTTGTACAAGTGTGTGTGTGTGTGTGTGTGTGTGTGTGTGTGTGTGTGTGTGTGTGTGTGCCACATTTTGTTCTTTTATACATAGACAGAGGGTGCTCCTGTAATGGCTGCTTTTCTGCATGCATCTCCATGCCAACTTCCATTATAAGGATGTCACAGTGCCTGATACTTGAAGATGGCTGAACAATTGTTAGCCAAAATATTATGGCATCAAGTCGACATTATATGCTGCAGCCTGTAACAGGAATATTGTTTTCTCTTCTCTCAGTTTTCCTGTTAAATAAAATAAAATGATATGTAACTTTAGTTTTTCTAGTTTTTGTTTCTCCTTAGTGGCGTAATTGTTCTTGTCCTACCTAGAAGCTTCTATGTACCGTTTTTTGTAAGTACACCACAATTAACATTTTTTATTACCAGAATCGCAAGTAACATTAATAGCCACACTTTATATTGAATGTATACCCAATTTAGTCTTTTTCTCTTTGCATTTGTCTGAAATTTAATTCCACTGAAGCAGTCTATACCGCCGTCGGTACATGCGAGTCTGGGTCGCCTGTGCTTCACTTCACCACTGATTTGTATCAATCGCTGCATTAAAGTTGGGGGGGGGGGGGAGGGATGTTCCATTACAATCTCCATATGTTGCAAAGCTTCAAGAATCACAATTTATAGAATTAAAAAAAAAATCAGCAACATATAATGATAAAACAGACTTTGTGTTTGCAGCTAATCATCATAAAATTCATTGCGTAATATTTAAACTGGACACCTGTTCAGGTGACCCAATGGGTACTGAAGAAGACATTCTCTACTCCACATTATATAGCTTGCTGATAATATTGCCGTGCATGCTTTGGAGACACGGTGACCACTCCACCCAGTGGCAGTGCCCTCAGTAGTGTAACTTCAAGAATCAGCTGTCTTTGATATTACCGTTCACTGCAGTCACAGGAGTGTTCTGGCATCTTCGTCTGGAACAAATCTCGGAGATGACAGGATTCCACATATTATTCAAATGGTAGCTGCTGTCATGGTTCAATAGATTTTCTGCACCGGGTATTTCAATGGATTCTTTTATAATGGAGTCCCAAAAGGATGTTGTTGAGGCTAAAATTACTATTTTATTATACCACATAGTATATCCATGCAAAATGGTAAGTGTGACTGCAACATTCATGTTCTGCGCATTGTTTTTCCACTATGTCGTTTGTCCTATATAAGCCATACCATGTTCGTAAGGTATTTTATAAATTCCTGCCTCCCGCTGTTACAGATCATCCTTCATTGATCCCAGAAGATCTGAAATCTTAGATGGTGCATGGAAAATCACTTTCACCTGTAAATTATTTAGTATTCTTGCTATTTTGAAGGAGATATTTCCAACGAAGGGAAGGAAAGCTAGGGACATAGCTGACACAGTCTCCTCATTATCTACTTTCTGGTTCCTGGTTTTAGCTGAGAAACACCTGTTAATTTGCCGAGTTGATTATCCATTGGTTTTGAACACTGTACTTAAATGTGCAAGATCTTTGGGTAAACTTTCTACATCCGACAGTGTAAGGGCCCTGTTGTACAAGGGTTTTAATCACATTCACATTTTGGGATGGTGACAGCAATTTGAGGAATGTGAGTACAAATCAGTGTTTGTGGGCTTACAATAAAAAGAATGTCCCACAGAGCTATCACTCTTCTGTTTATTGTGAACTCATTCACACTGATTTGTACTTGCGTTCCTCAAGTTGCCATCACACATACCAAATTATGAGTGTGCTTAAAACTCCATACCATGTTGGATGCATAAAGTCTACCCAAAGAACTTGCACATTTAAGAACAGTGTTCAGAGAAAATAGATACACTCGGAAAATTTACAAGGCCTTCTCAGCTAAATCCAGGAATGGGAAGTGGTTAAAGAGGAGAAAGTGTCAGCCAAGTCCCTTTGTTAGAAAAATTTCTTTAAAAAAAGCAAGAGTACTTAATATTTTCCAGACAAAAGTGATTTTGAACCTGCTGGGACAGTGAAGGATGATTTGTTACTGCAGAATGTGAGAATTTATAAAATACCTTGAAAATGTGGTATGGTACATATAGGACAACTTAGCAAGTCTGCAGTTGTTGAACATTGTATTTCCAATGTACATACAATGGAGTATGATAAAATATTAAATTTGGCTACAACAACTTCATTTTGAGACTTTATTATAAAAGAACCAATTGAAATACACACTGCTGAAAATCTAATGAATCATAGCAGCAGCTACCAGTTGAATAATAGCTGGAATCCCATCATCTTGAATATTTGTTCCATACAAAGACATCAGAACACACTGGTAACTGTGGCGAGCAACAATATCGAAGACAGCTGATTCTTGCTGTTCCACCAGTGAGGGTGTTGCCACTAGTCCTTCTATCACAATATCTCCAATTCATGTGTGGTATATAATGTGGAGTGGAGAATGTCTTCGTCAGTCCTTGTTGGCTCACCTGAAGACGAATGGCAGCTGTTCAGTTGAAACATTATGCAATGAAGTTTATGACAACTGATTGCAAAGCCAAAATCTCTTTGAACATTTGATTAGCTAGCAAACATCAAATTTAACAAAATATAATGAACTTGATCACTCTTTAAATTTCATTTAATGATGTATTTGGCTAAACAGATGACTGTAGCAGTTAGAGTACTGGTTGGTCCTTTTCTCACTGGCATGTAAAGACAGGGTATATCGCTTCCTCTTTCAATGCAGTTTGTGTATTCGTGAAGGATCTTTTACTAGTCTGTTACTGATTACCCCTCATAGATGTAGCATTCAGAAAGCTTCTAGACAAGTGTTTTTATGAGCCCAAATTATAAAGTAATGTAATTTCTCCAAACTGTTTGCATTTTATGTGAGTTAACTCTGATTAAAGTTGCATAAAAAGAGTGAGAGGCTTTCTGTGTATTTCTCTGCTTGTGGTGGAGGTAACATACTTCTGATCAAGAGAGTGTAAAACTACCTTTAATGCTACTGTAAAAGGAAGTTATTTATGGTTTTCCTATTTCGTGTTTATTTTTTTTTTTATTTATTTTTAATGGTAGCTGTTCCTTTTGGGTAACATAAGAAATCAGTAATATGACATTCATTAAGGCAGGAAGTGTTAAAGCATCTACTTGCATCTCAGATGACTGAAATTTAGGCAAATGAGGGCTGAAAATACATAAAAACAGTAAATAAAATATTACATAGTTGATCAATATATTTTGACCATATAGAAAGCAAAACACTTAGAGTGTGATGGGACCAATAATGACACCATCCTCAGTTGAATGCTGCACATAGAGGAAGTGGACAACTTGATAAAGCGTTTAGTTTTTCCAGGTGTGGGATACCAGTTCCATCAATGGTACAATGACTATCAGAAGAAATTACTAGGGTGTACAGTTTCAGTGGTACCACAACTCTTCTGAGGGTTGATTACCATAAATAAAAAAACTGTTGATTTGTTGCAATACTTTCCATGATTTATTCAGTCTTTTTGATCCTTATTTATCTTGGAAACATTAAAGATACAAAATATGTGATACTACGTGATTACAAAAATACACATCCAGTCCTCACTCTTCTCAGTTTCTGTGGTAAAAAGAAGTTGCACTTGGTCTGCATTTACTGAAGTTCACATTACAACCTTAACATAGGTTAGTAATAACTATTAGTTATATATTAAATATTGAACACATATGATAGTTTCATGCAATATTTGTATTTCTCTGAAATTATCATACTATGTAAGCACTTAATTTAGCCTTCGTGGTAGTTGCACGAGTTGGTATTCTGAAGTATATTCCTTCATTTGTCATTATTAATTGCTAATGTATCAGTATACACACTTATGTTTTATAATAATTACATAGGAAAGAGAACTCTATCTCTGTTTGTCTTTTTTCTTATTTTGGCGCTCACACACACACACACACACACACACACACACACACACACACACACACACACATTTTGGTTAGCTTTTTCCTTCTTCTGGAAAATGGAATGTGTTTTGTTATTTTCCTTGTTTTGAATTTAACTTTTTATTGAATACACATTAGATTAGATCAGATGTACCTTTCATTCCAGTTGATCCAAACTGAGGAGATCCTCTTGGATGGAGAACATGTCAGAACAAAATACACAATAAATAGTTAGAACATGAGAGCAGATGTGATCTACCTTCCACAGATTCCAAATGTAATTGTCCTAATGGATGTGGAACTGGTCAGAAAAGAAAACTTCTTTAGAATATTTATACTTTAAAGGGCATAAAACTTACTACTTTGTGCTAAATGTTGAATATACTAGGTGCATGTGAGTTTTTACAATGTTTATTTACAATAATCACATTACTGCACAAAATTAGTACTAAAGTGAGCCTGAACACAATATGCACATTTGTGAGTATTATTTCAAATACAATAACTTACATCAAGAAATTTATCAATGGACTAGGAGTTGGCCACCAAAAAAACCTTTAGACTCTTTTCAAACTCAACTTTATTGTCAGTTAAATTTCTTATCATTGCTGGGATGTTATTGAGCCAGAGTAACATTCTTTTTAAATTTTGTGAAAGTTAATATATATAAATATTTGAATTCAACAATTACTTACGTTTCATATATATATATATATATATATATGGCAGAAGCTCATGAAAAATTAGGCACCACAATTGATTGCCAAACATGGCTTTGGACTAAGGTGGTGAAGAAAGCTGTGCACCTTTAAAAGCAGATGCACCACAAGTTAATCACTTCTAAGACAGACAAAAACTGGAACAAGTACTGTAAAGCTAGACTGCATCAATAAAATCAGCCCATTTCAAAAAAATTCTATGATAATCTTGAGACAATGACTGGAGAGCGAGAAATCTATCGACTGGTGAAGTATTGTCATAAACAAACTGCAGACATTGAAAATGATGAACTAGGAAAACTTATCACAAACAGGAAGAAAGTAGCAGAGTGATGAAGGAAATTCTTTGAGGAAGTTTGCAGTGAGGAATTTCCACATGCTTCAATTCCAGTTACATCTTGTACAGGGACCCATAGCACCAATCTTCAAGAATGAGGTTGTTGAAGCATTATGTAAAATAAAAAAATGGAAAGGCAACAGGGCCTGACAATATATCTGCAGACCTGTGGAAATCAAAGCACTGAGACTCAGTTATATGGCTGATAGGTTACTTCAATCAAATTATTGAGGAGGGAAAGTTCCCATTTGATTGGAGATGTAGTACAACAGTTCCAGAAGGGTAGCCCAGCTGAATGTAACAACTACCACCCAATACACCTTCTCTCACACAAAATGAGATTATTTGAATGCATCATTGATAAAAGGATTCAACAATCAGTCTCACCATCGATCAATGTAGATTTGTGAAGGGCTGTGGGATGACAGATTCTATCTGTGCTGCTCATCTTCTTATTGAAACACACCATGAGAAGTCAAAACACCTACACATTGCCTTTCTTGACTTCGAAAAGGCCTTCAACTGAGTGCCATATCAGTTGATTTGGTTCACTTTGTGAGATAATGGAGTACCTGAAGAACTTTTGAGATGGGTCAGACTGTTCTACCATGATTCAAAGAGCTGGATACAATCAGCTGCTGGATTATCAGATGACTTTCTTATTTCTGTAGGAGTACATCTTCTGTAGGAGGAGGATCTGCTCTCTACCCCTCCTATTTAACATAGTCATGGATACAGTCACAAGATACCAGCAGAAAACTGCACCCTGGTCATTATTATATGCTGCTAATTTGCTGCTGGCCTCTAAAGACAAGACTGATCTGCAACTTGGAATGATTGCCTTGCTCAACATACTGAAAACCCATTCCTCACCAAAGATTTAAACAATTCTGATGCCATCAGCATCAATAGTGTTGACCTACTAACAATGCACTTTTAAATAACTGGGCTCAACTATTTCTGCTGATGGAAATCTCATTGCAGAAATCTCCAACCATCTAAGCGCCACAGGGCTCAAATGGCATTCTGTGACTGGTGAACTCTGAAAAGGAAATTCCCAAACCAGCTAAAGTCTGGTGATCCATCCAGTGGCACAGTATGGTGCTGAATGGTGGCCTTCAACAAAATAAGTGGAGAAAGACTCTCTGTTATGAAAACATAGCTGCTCATGTGGACAGCTGGATTGACACTGCACCACCATGTTGCAAATGGTCAACTTTGTAGGTTATACAAAATAGTTCCAATAGTAGGCAAATGACAGAAAGCTATCTATGTTGGTACAGGCATGTCCTTAGAGCAGGCAAAGCAACAGTGATAAAGACGGGTTTCAACTTGAAAGTAAATGGAAAATGGCCAGTGCACTGATCTAGGCAATGATGGCCCGACACTCTGCATGAAGACCTCAAGATCTCACTTCTCCATCCTCAAGAGGCACAATACCATAAAAAGTGAAGATAGTGAGCTAAAACAGTGGTCCCCACCAGCAAGTGGGACAAATGCTAAGGAAGAAGAAGGAGAAGATATATTTTTAATGACCAATTTCTTTAGAGAATGCTCCAAATTGTTTGCATTATTTGTGAGTTAACTCTGATTATGTTTAGAGTTGCATAAAAAGATCAGGGTAGCAGTAGTTAGTATCCACCATTCCTCAAGCAGCCCTCTTCAGGATGGTCTTGAGTTGACACCACAAATGATTCATGTCACATGTTTTTGGGCTCTGAAAACTTAAGTCTGGTCTGAAATAAACCTATGTGACATTATGGAATGAAAGTAAGCATGAAGATTTCATTCAAACAAAGAGGTGATTTCAGAAACTAATAGCTATTTTGAAGGCTTGGAGAATGCCTATTATTTGGAAAGGATCAACAAATTAGAACAGTGTTGGATGAAGTGTATAGTGGTAAGTCTAACAGGAGACTATATCAAAAAATAAAAATATTTTTCCCCAAACACATTAGCAATTTTTATTTTTGCATGGACTTTTTACACACTCCTCATACAACATGTGGGAGAAAATAAGCCCATACTACATATGTAGCAAAGCTTCTGTGTCTATCATAGGACAATTTCTTAATTAAAAATATGCTTGTGCTAATTTTGGAACAGATTTTATTGATGCAGTTTTCCCAAGTCAGATATTTTTCTACCTCTATTCCAAGAAACCTTTTTAAGTCCACTGCTTCCAAAGCTTTACCCTGATGTTCAAAATAATATTCTCTGAGCCATTTACTTTGTTTGTTCGAATTTTGTACATTTAATTTTCTTTGCATTGATCAAGAGAGAGACTCCAGGACTCCTTTACTGGCATCATCAATCCTCACAATAGAACCTCCAAAAACTTCTGCAGTTTTTACACCACTGTTAAATGTGGGACCTACAAATGTAATAGGACCACTCAACAATTCTTTCTGAGCAGTCCCTGAGTATTCACTGCCTAAAACAGAGGCATGCAGGAACATCTAAATCTCCTCCTATAACATGGCATGCTGTTGCTCACACAGCTGCATGATGACTGAAGCTGTCTTACCCAAAGTGAGGTAAGAATGCACCATGACCTTATCACTTCCTGCCATATTTTCTCTAAAATACCGTTCTGCCATTTGCATGTTATCCCTGGTTCTTTCTTTCCAAATCCTTCACTAAGTCACAATGCACTACAGAAGTTGAATCATTGGCATACATAATCAATTTTTCATTTACTGCACTAGGATTATCGTTTATATACAAGATGAAGGGCAAAGGTCCTAATACAGATCCTTGAGCTTTACCATATTTTCCTGCAGAAATTTGGAGTAGATTTTTTTTTTTTTTTTTTTTTTTTTTTTAATATCCAAACATTCTTTTCCTCTTAAGCCATAGCAGTCTAGTTCCCTAGAAGAATTTTATGACAAACACAATTAAAAGCATTGCAAAGGTCTAAGTAAATGGCAGAAACTTTTGTTTCATGATCTAGGGCTTCAGTTATTTGTTTTATGAAATTTTCCACTGCAGTTGTTCTTTAATCACTGTTTTTACTATTTTAGACAATACAGTTGTAATTTTATGGGTCTACAGTTTCCAGTTTCTTCTTTATCTCCTCCTTTGAAATGTAGTACTACCTTGTTCCTTTTTAAACAGATTGGGGATACTCCTTCATTCATTACTGAATATACCTGATATCAGAGGTCTTACAAGATACACATTTAACACAATACTTTGCCATTTTGTCTGCTGTGCCATCTAGGCCCTCAGTGCTTATATTTTTTGGAAACCATGATCTTCATTTGTTTCACACATATATTAAACTGAGAATTTTCTGGTGACAGAAGGGCTTCGACTTCGGAGATCATAGTTTAGCAAATAAGATGTTGTTACTTAGAAGTCTGAAACTGTGAAACCCTTATTAATAACTTACAGAATCCATTTGGTCGTGGAGGTCTACGGAGAGGTGGTGCCTCTGTGGGAGCTGCCGGTTCAGACAAATCAGACAAATTCCAGAGGTCTGGGAGGTCACATTCTGCTCCAGGCTCATATGATGTTGCAGCTGAAAGGTTAGTTTTACTCCTTTTGGTATAAAACAGTACTTAAGTATACAAACTTTTGATGATTTAGTTGTTTATTTCCTCCATTGCGAACCTTCTCTCTCTCTCTCTCTCTCTCTCTCTCTCTCTCTCTCTCGCTTTCTTGTGGAAACATGGAGAGTGTTACAGTACGTCATGAGGAAGGACTACTCCATGCTGTGAAGATATTCATAACATAACAGTTGTTCAATGATTAAACCTTGATTCTCTTTTTTACTGATCTCAATCATTAACACTGGGTTGAGGTTTCCCTCATGAATGCACATACCCCATGAATCACAGACAATGCCAAGGTAGGGTGGCTTGCATGCCTCAACGATAAAGATAGCTATACTGTACGTGCAACCGCAGTCGAGGGATATCTGTGGAGAGGCCAGACAAACGTGGTTTCTGAAGAGGGGCAGCAGCCTTTCCAGTAGTTATAGGGGCAATAGTGTAGATGATTGACTAAGATGCCTTGTAAAATCAGATAACATGGCTTTACCGTGCAATTACTGCGAACAGCTGAAGGTAAGGGGAAACTACAGTCGTTAATTTTCCTGAGGTGATGCAGCTATACTGTATGAATATATGATGATGGCATCCTCTCGGGTGAAGTATTCCGGAGATAAAATAGTCCCCCATTCAGATCTCCGGATGGGGACTACTCAGGAGGATGTTGTCATCAAGAAAAACAAAACAGGCATTCTACAGATCGGAGCATGGAATGTTCTAACTCTTAATCGTGTAGGTAAGATAATTTGAAAAGAGAAATGGATAGGTTAAAGCTAAATATGATAGGTATTAGTGAAGTTCGGTGGCAGGATGAACAGGATTTCTGGTCAGGTGAGTACAGGATTATAAACACGAAATCGGTTGGAGTAGACTGGCTAAGCAGGAGTAGGTCTGACAATGAATAAGAAAATAGGAATGTGGCTAAGTTACTACGAACAGCATAGTGAACATATTATCATAGCAAAGATAGACACAATACCAACACTAACCACAGTAGTACAAGTTTCTATACCAACTAGCTGTGCCCATCATGAGGACATCGAAGAAATGTGTGAGGAGATAAAAGAGATTATTCAGAAAATTAAGGAAGATGAAAACTTGAATGTAATAGGGGACTAGAACTCAGCAGTAGGCAAAGGAAGAGGAGGAAATGTAGGTGGATATGGACTCGGCAAAAAGAAATGAACGAGGCTGCATACGTTGAAGGGACCAGGAGACACTGGAGGGGATACAGATTGACTTTATAATAGTAAGGAATAGATTTAATAACCAGGTTTTAAACTGTAAGACATACCCAGGGGCAGATGTAGACTCTGACCTTAACTTGTTGGTAATGAACTGTAGATTAAGACTTAAGAGACTGCAGAAAGGTAGAAAAGTTAGGAGATGGAACCTGCACAAACTGAAGGAACCAGTGGTGGTTGAGGGTTTCAGAGGGAGCATTAGACAAGAATTGGCTGAAACAGGGGAAAGTAATACGGTAGAAAAAGAATGGGCAGGAGAAAATATAAAAATTCAGCAAGTGGAGCAGGCAAAAAGAGACTACTAATGTCTGAAAAATGAGATTGACAGGAAGTGCAGACTGGCTAAGCAGGAGCAGTTAGAGCACAAATGCAGAACCATAGAAGAATGTATAACCAGGGCAAAGATAGATACCACCTACAGGAAAATAAAATAGATATTTTTGGAGGCAAGAATAGCAGCTGTATGAATGTCAAGAAGTCAGGCGGAAAACTCGTACTAAGGAAAGAGGGGTAATCTGGAATGTGAAAGGAATACAGTATATAGAGGCCCTTTACAAAGGAAATAAACTTGAAGGCAGTATTCTAGAAATGGAAGACGAAGTGAGGAAGATGAGATAGGAGATACGATACTGCGAGAAGAATTTGACAGAGCGCTGAAAGATTTGAGTCGAGACAAGCCCCTGGAATAGATGATATTCTGTCTGAACTGCTGATATCGTTACGAGAGCCAGTCATGAAGAAATTGTTCCACCTGGTATGCAAGATGTATGAGACACGGGAAATACCCTCCGACTTCAAGAAGCATATCGTAATTCCCAAATGCAAGGAAAGCAAGTGCAGAAAAATATGAAAATTACAGAACTATCAGTTTAATAAGTCATAGTTGCAAAATACTAACACAAATTATTTACAGACGAATGGAAAAACTTGAGATATCCAACCTTGGGGAAGATCAGTTTGGGTTTAGGAGAAATATTGGAACACAAGACTCACATTATGACTTATCTTAGAAGATAGGCTAAGGAAAGGCAAACCTACATTTTTAGCATTTGTAGATTTTGAGAAAGCTTTGAATAATGTTGACTGGAATAAACTCTTTCAAATTCTGAAGGTAACATGGGTAAAATATAGGGGGCAAAGAGTTATATTCAACTTATACAAAAAGCAGACAGTGGTTTTTAGCATTGAAGGGCATGAAAGGGACATAGACGTTGGGAAGGGAGTAAGGCAGGGTTGTCGCCTTTCCCCAATGTTGTTCAATTTGTACATTGAGCAAGTAGTGAAGGAATACAAGGAGAAATTTGGAGAAGGAATTATAGTTCAGGGAGTAGAAATGAAAACTTTACAGTTTGCCGATGACATAGTAATTCTGTCAGAGACTGCAAAGTATCTGGAAGAGCAGTTGAATGTAATGGACAGTGTCTTGAAAAGAGGGTATGAGATGAACATCAACAAGACTATAACAAGGATAATGGAATGTAGTGTCAGAAAGTCAGGTGATACTGAAGGAATTAGATTAGGTAATGAGACAATAAAAATAGAAGATGAGTTTTGTTATTTGGATATAAAATGTTTATATGATTTTTAAGTAATTACAGTTCATTCTACCACTTCCAAACAAGATACTTAGCTTTTCAACATTACAATGTATGGGGGTTCTGCTCGTTGCAACATTATTCTCCTGGGGCGTCGTGGTAGAAATAAATACTCGTAGGTATAATTTTTCACTTTTTCTTTAATTTCCAATCATACTGCTTCTCCACCAAAACATTACAGCTTCAAAATGTACACAATACAACAGAACTTAGAGCAGATAGAACTTCCACTTTAAAATGCAGACTGACATGGATTCCAGTGCACATAATGAACGCCAAAACTCGAACTCCCCCACGCAAGGCGGTGAGGCAAATATATAACATCGACAATAATGGCATTACATTATCCATTATGAAACTTCACTCTGCAGCGGAGTGTGCGCTGATATGAAACTTCCTGGCAGATTAAAATTGTGTGCCGGAATCGGGACTCGAACCTGGGACCTTTGCCTTTCGCGGGTAAGTGCACTACCGACTGTGCTATCCCGACACGACTCATGATGCCACCTCACAACTTTAGTTGGAAAGTAGGAGGCGAGGTACTGGCGGAAGTAAAGCTGTGAGGCGGCATCGTGAGTCGTGTCGGGATAGCACAGTCGGTAGTGCACTTGCCCGCGAAAGGCAAAGGTCCCAGGTTCGAGTCCCGGTTCCGGCACACAATTTTAATCTGCCAGGAAGTTTCACATTATCCATTATTCATAACAATTGGATATAGTAATTTACAATTACCAAACACAACAGTAAAACATTTCATGTACACAAAAATAATCACAATATAGAATGAAAACTATACATACAATAATTTTAGATTGTGTAAATCTTTTTTTAGTCTTAATCGCAGTACTTGTTGTTTGACAACAAAGTGTGATGTTAAATGTCTCTTAATTTGTTAATGAGTACATCATATATGTTCCTAACATATATTGAACTATCAAATATTTTGTCCATTCTCAAAATATACTCCAAATCTTACATCAGTCAATATATACAAAGAATTCAATATTGTAAATCTCGACTATTACATTAATTAACACAATTAGCTGGTCAACACAACTTGTTTATGAGCCTAACATGTATACAATGCTATTTATTTTTATGTTTTACAAAAGTTTTTACAAGTCATCTGTTTATATATTGAAATAATATACAATGATGAAACTATTGTTTATAGAACTGTCTGGAAAGCATCTAAACGAATCTCTTAATTAATGAAATGTATCACTTGTTTTAATCACAGTATCACTGAAACACTGTCCTACACTGATTCCTAGGCTGGCTATTTCGTTTTTAACTAACTTCACACGCAACGTGTATCACTATTGTACCACACGATTCCGGGTCCGTCGCAGACGGTATCATACGATAACATTGAGATGAAAGGGCCAGCAGTATCATCACAGGTAGCAAGATAACTTGTGATGGCTGAAATAAAGAAGATATAAAATGCAGAATGGCTATGGGAAGAAAAGCATTTCTGAAGAAGTGAAATTTGTTGACAAACAATATTAATTTAAATGTTAGGAAGTCCTTTCTGAAAGCATTTGTCTGGAGTACAGCATTGTATGGGAGTGAAATGTGGATGATAAGGATTTCAGACAAAAAGATGATAGAAGCTTTTGAAATGTGGTGCTACAGACGAATGATGATGATTAGATGGGTAGATCACATATCTAATGAGGACGTGCTTAACCGAATTGGGGAGAAAAGGAGTTTCTGGCATATTCTGACTAAGAGAAGGGATAGATTGGTGGGACACATTCTGAGACATCAAGGAGTCATTAACTTAGCATTAGAGGGAAGTGTGTGGGGTAAAAATCGTAGAGAGAGACTGAGGGATGAATACAGTAAGCAGATTCAAAACGATGTAGGTCGCCGAACGTATTCTCAGATGAAGAGACTTGCACAGGACAGGGTAGCATGAAGAGCTGCATCAAACCAGTCTGCGGCCTGAAGACCACAACACAACAATACACTGACAGTTGTTAAGCTGAAAATAAGAGCTCAAACATTTGTGGAAATATAAATTTACTAACCTCTGATCATTATTTTGAAGAACATAAATTTATATTCTCCAGAAGGGGATGTGACTTGTAGAATTATATGTCAACAACACCAGAAAACAGAGCCAAAAAACTTTTTCAGTATTGAGGTTATTATTTTTAATTGTGTATTTTAAATGACACCATAATGTGACATGGCTCTAACATCTGACAAGAGTAATCATTGTAAGGTAGGTCTTGTGGTCTGTGTTTGCTTCAGTAGACAGTAGAATGTGATGTTTTAATTGGGTTGGTCTGGTGGCAGGCGACTGACTTTTTCATGTCATAATTTTAATACCATATAAAAGAAATAGTTTCATTTATTATTTTTATACAAACACAAAATGTATTGTACTTGCTAAGGATACTGTTGCATTCTTTCAGTATTCACCTGTCTGCATGAAAAATGTGGTAATTTTTTCCTGTCCTAAGGTGTTCAAATGACAATGTAATTGAGGCAAGCACCACTTGAAGAACTAGGCATTTATCAGCACATCATATCTACACCCATCCAAGATGGCTAACGTGACTTCACTGCCTGTATGCTGATGTAGGCAGTATAGCCTCTTTATGTTATTCTGTGCTCGCTGGAGTGGGGCTAGAAGTGGAAGATTGAGTAGATGGGAGAGACTGGGTATGTGTGCAGTGAGAGGTGGTTGAGGTTTATTAGAGAGGTTATTTAGGGAGAGTGTATTGCCTTTCCAGAGTTGGGTAACCAGGAGGTTGTATAGTTTTTTATAGGTTTAGGGTGGCATGCTATACTAATTTGCGGTTAGCCTGTAGGAGGATGTTCTGAACTTCAGGCGTAGATGTGGGAGGCAAAAGATTGAGGATTTTGATTAGGGATAGGAGTAGATAGGTGTGTTCATTGGCTGAGTTGATGTGTAGGTTAAGCACTAGGCAGGTGAGGGCTATGGATTGTTCAGTTTGGAATTGGTATAAGGCATGATGAAAGGATGGGTTACAGCCAGAGATGGGAACTTTTAGTGTGAGATGTTTTGTCTCCAACCTCAGCTCCTTTGGTTCCTTCAGATTCACCTGGTCCTATTCCAAATTCCTTGCAACTTTCGTCCAATGGCCAGCTTTACACATCTGTCCACATTAAACCCACTAACAAAAAATAGTACCTTCATTATGACACCTGCCATCCATTCCATACCAAACTGTCCCTTTCCTACAGCTTAGGTCTTCATGGCAAACAAATCTGCTCCAGTCCCAAATCCCTGAAGCAGTACACCAATAACCTGATAAGTTTTCACATTCTGCAGCGACCCTCCTGATCTGGTACAGGAGCAAACTGTCAGGGCCACTTCCTCATCCCCCCAAACTCAGAACCTTCCACAGAAGAACCCCAAACGTGCCCCTCTTGTCACCAGATATTTTCCAGGACTGGATCTACTCTGAATATGGCTCTCCAGCAGGGATGCAAGTTCCTTAAATCCTGCCCTGAAATGAGATCCATCCTTCATGAAATCCTTCCCACTCCTCCAAGTGTGTCTTTCCGCCACCCACCTAACATTTCTACCTCTTAGTTCATCCCTGTTAAATCCCCAAACCATCTTCCCTACCCTCTGGCTCCTATCCCTGTAACTGCCCCCAGTGTAAAATATGCCCCATGCCCCCTGCCACTACCATTTATTCCAGTCCTGTAAACTGAAAGTTGTACAAGATTAAGAGCAGAGCCACTTGCGAGAGCACCCACATGATTTACCAACTGACATGGCTACACTGTGAAGCCTTCTATGTGTGAATGACCAGCAAAAAACTTTCCAGTCACATGAATGTACACAAGTGGACAGTGTTTCTTGTTAATGAAGATCACCCTGTGGTTAAGCATGCTTTGGTGCATGGCCAGCACATCTTGGCACAGTGGTACACTGTCCGGGTTATCTGGATACTTCCCACCAACACCAGCCTTTCAGAAATCAGAAGATGGAAACTTGCCCTTCAGCATATTCTTTCTTCTGATGCCCACTAGGTCTCAACCTCCGTTCATTTCAAATTCCCACCCACCATTCAACAACATCTTTGCCTCTGATCTCTGCACAGTGCTTCTGCCTCAAATGGCATCTCTGTCCAAATTCTTTGCACTTTACATATGTCTGCTTTGGTATATGTGTGTGGGTGGGTGTGTTTGTTTACCTGTGCTTTTTCCCCTAAGTCAAATCCATTCACTCCTGGGAATGGTATGACTCCTCACCCACTCCCTTAAAACCGGCATCCTTTCCTTTTCCCTCTCCTTCCTTCCTCTTTTCTGAAGAAGCAACCTTGGGTTACAAAAGATCAATATTTGTGTGTATGTGTTTATTTATGTGTGTCTATTGATGAACCATTGCTTTTTCACCTGGGAAGTTAAACCATCTCTATTTTTTATATATAATTTTATTACAAAATTGATTGGAAAGAATGATGTATATGCTGAGTTTATCTACAGAGTGGATTTGGAATTTGACTTAATTCATTATTCAGTCAAAATCTTATCTAAGATTCATTATTAATAAAAGCTTATGTGCTCACATATGCTCTTACCTATGTTTCATTGCTTTAAATTTGTATTTGAGCTGAAACACATTACGTCTATTTAGCCAGCCACATGCTCACATATATTTTCAAATTTACATTAAACTATTCCATCATTTATGTTCCTACCAATGGAAAGGCTATTTCATATTGGTAATTTATTTTTGATAATAGTTTGATGGTCCACTGTATGCTCAGATATGTTTTGTGGATATTTGTTTATGTTTTCACTGCTATATCAAAACTTTACAGTTCCAATTTATCGCTTTTAACTCAGAAAATGGGATGGTAACTTTATTTAAATATATTGCTAGAGATGTTGTGTGTTACATGTCATCATCCAACAATTAATTATTTGAGAAAGAAAAACTACACATTTATGTCTCATTGCCTGCACTTTCCTTTTCATTTGATGAAGATAAAAATAAATGTGAAGACAGCAATTTTTACAAGAAACTGTTTAAGCATTCCAAAACCATATTATTTAGGTACCAACATCAGAGAAACATATGTTTCCAACATTGATTCTGAACAAATATAATTAGCTACACCAAAATAATATTTTGTTAGAACTTTCGTGTAAAAACTTGAAAGACAGTTTTTGTAAAAGTGGAATTTCCCTAAGAAATAGAGGCTTGTGAAATTTTACTTAATTAAGAAAGGTTACTTTAGTGTAATTCTTATGGTACTGATGTTCTTCCTGCAGGAAACTCGCTTGTCAGGAAGCTCCTCTTTTGCCTTCACTTAAAGAAGCAGTGGTGCCAGCAGAGACGACAGCTGCTTCAGTGTCACAGAGTTCACACAACGAGCAGCAGAGGTGAGGTCTGGGCTGAGGTAGCTGACGCCAGCTGCCTGACCCTTGCTGACCAGCCCCCTCGCAGCTGATGACTAGACAAGTCTTAGCTGTGAGGAAGACCTCACAATGGTGTGGCACATTTAACCCTGGTAAACTCCACGGAGTTTTCAACAAGGAATTGTCTTTTTTGACACATTAATTGGTATCTGTTCTAATAAAAATATTTTTCTGCACTTGTGATACCCATCAAGCATTTTATACAGTTGCCTCATTTGTAACAGAACTTACCCATGTGTATAGTTGGCAAAACTACAGTGCTAGCTACAAGATGATGTATTTCAGTACAATACATATAAGTGACCAGAAGCAGATTGCATTATGAATCACTTGTCAGGCATTACTCCATATTCTAATGTGACAAAGTATGTGGCATACAATACAGAGATGTTTCCTATACTGCAACTTTACAGTGAACTGTATTTTAACTACACAGCTTGTTGCTGTCAAGATTTGTTGCTCAGAAAGAGTGTGTAGTTTAGATTATGTTTCCAAAAAGCTGCAGAAAGACAGGAGACTTGCAAATTGTGTGTCACAGGTTGATTTCACATTCAGCTTTATGAGAAATGAATTAACTGAAGTGAAAATTATGAAGAAAGAGGTCTTAAGTGCTGCAATGGCTGAAAAGGAGTCACAGTGTTATGATCTGTAAATGGACATGACTTACACCAGAAACAACGTAGCTCTTAGTGAGGTACATTATTATTATTATTATTTTTATTATTATTACCTAATAAGCTTGTTTTTAATTTTATACACTGGAACTCAAGAGAGGCCCTCCCCCCTTTTCCTTTTACTACAACTTTCCATTTTTTTACTCTCTCTCTTCACTGTGTATTATGTGGCATTCCGAACTTCAGAATTTTTCACAAAAAATTCTGATATTATAGAGGTTTTTGTACTGTCTAGGTGAATAATTCTGGTTAAGAAAAATCTATTTTAGATTTAGCTTATTATTGAGATGGGATGGAGGTGATCTACCTTAAGAGAAATTTAACTACAGTGAACCTCGTAGAAATATAAAAGTATTCTGCCACATGCCATCATTTCCTCTGAATTCTTTTCAGTCAGAGTAGAAGTACAGTGCATAACTGTAAACAAATTGACATTGCTATAAGAAAGAAAAGGTCACAAGTTCGTTGCAGTTACAAAATTACTGAATGTAAAAGACTATACAAACTAAATTTTCACCTTCGCTCATGATTGTTTGAATATTTTCTAAACAACTATAGCCAAAGATTTTGTTGGTCAGTGCAATTGAAGCTATTGCTGAGTGAAAATGTTAACTCATTAGAAAACAAGTATATAAAAGTGTAAATAATAGTCTTAAGAAGTACTGAAGCTCATGTGCACTGTTCTTCACAAAAATGCTCTCTTTAATATTTGGGAGAAATCTTTTCATACTGAAACATCAATTACAATGTCTACATTTACACTGACATGTGAAACAAGTGACTGGTGCCAAATCACTATGTGATTAAGGTTTGATATTTAGCTAAAATGGTTGTCCATAAGTATGTCTTAGTGGTATATTTGCATATACTTCCTCTAACATTTTTTATATTTTCTGAATTCTTCCAAAATATATGTAATATACCTAGTTAAATTTCGTAGATTTTGTCTTGGACAATGCAGCTACAAATGACAAAAGGCAATGAATATTATAAATTGTTAATGGGACCTCCACAGAGACTTTATATTGCTGTGATAAATTATATACAAATGTAAATTGTAGATAAAATATCTGAAACTGGAACTTTAGAACAGTTCTGGTGCTTGTGTTTTGTTAGCAATAAAGAAAAAGAAATTATCTAAGGATTTAAATTTGCTGAAATATGATCCTTGTTATATCACGTGCTCATTGTTATTCAAGAAGAAAATGTAATATGGAATTGAAATCTACAAACTACATTGAATAATTTTGTAATTTTAGCATAAAAAAATAAAACTGGTGGTATTAATTGGGGACCAGAAAATAAGAATGTTATACAAGAGTTATAAGGCACTGTAATGATATAAAATATACTGCATGCTGCTACAAGGCTTCTTCATTGGTTATATCGAAATTTGATCTTCCATTTATATTGTTAATGTTGAAGTTTATAAGTGGTTAGCCATTTTTACGCACATTTCAATTTATCTATATTGTAGGAAGGTATAACAAGAGTAAAGCTGCACAGAAAATGTGTGAGGAGTGTTTGTAAAAATAAGGACTAATGAAAAAAAAAAAAAATATTTTAAGTGAAAGACGTGTCTATTTACACTACTAAACATATGATAAATATCTGAGAAGATATAATAATATATTTGCTTCCTTCAGATAAGATCATTATATGACAGATACAGATTTAATTTTAGAAGACTTTCCTTCAAGTTTATCAATGACGAAAAATGACATCGATCAGTTTTCATGTGAAACAGTTTACCTCTTGTTAACTCTTCCCATAACTTTTCAATTACTATGAGGTATTA